>OZ030007.1:129192402-129682402 GCA_964023405.1 Apodemus agrarius | reverse complement strand
ATTGACTTATGACAAGGAAGGAAGCCCGATGTTGGGAACAGATGCGATCATTCTCAGATGTTTTCCATCCGTGGGTGGTTGAATCTGCGGGTGCATCTGACTGTAGGCTCAGAACTTGCAAAGGAGATTGAGTGAGACAAGTCCTGAGAGATGTCAGGAATGACTCTCAAGAGTAGAACTGGGGGTGGGAGTGGGGGTGGGGATGGGGTGGGTGAAGGCATTGGGGTACAGTTCCTGAACACCTCTCTGCACCTTAGCTTCCTACACTCCATTACTCCTTATGTGATTAGCACTTGCCTTTCACCGGTATTGAAACAGTCCTCATTAATATTATGAGCAAGGTTTTAATTACAAAGCCAACAGCTGATATGTCAGGTCTCCATGAGGTGAGGTGACTGTAAGTTATTCACCGGGTTTCTGCTGTTATTCATGACCCTTCTCAATTAGGCCCTGACCCACTTTTCCTCTGTTTAAAACCTTTTCCACTCTTGGGATACTTTGTTACTTCCTTCTTCTTTACTGATGCAGTGAGTTCACTTTACACTTTGCAGTATAAATAAATAAACTATATACATGCAAAAAAAAAATCACCTCTCCTGTGACTTTCTCTGATCTAACATCCCCTGGCCTCTGCTGCTACTGCATGGGGACTAGCCTTCACCCCTACACAGTAAAGAGTGATGCTCCATCTCTTCTGTCTCGGTCTCGGTCTCTCTCACTCTCTCTCTCTCTCTGTATATGTGTGTGCTTATTCATACACACATATATGCATGTGCACAGAGGTCAGAGGACAACCATGCTATTGTTTCTCTGACATTGTCCTGTAGTGAGAGTTTCGGTTTCTATAAAAACTCAGTTATGTTATGTGAATATGTTTTTGTTTTAATCCCAGGTATGGGATCAGAGGCTGCTACACAGCAGGTGATTATGATTTGTGTCAGGCACTAGCAGGGGTGTGATCATTGCCAGCTGCTGATGGTTTAATTCTGGGGCCTCTAGTGAGGGTATAAACATCAGAGTCCCAAGAGAGCCTCGAGCACTCTGAGAAGGCTATTGCTCCTATTTTCTGTTGTTGCTGTTTGACTGAAGAAATTGGAGATACCCAGACTATGAAGATTGGTCTTGCTCCTAGGAAGACAATGACCCTAATTGACAGGAAGTAATCTAAAGATGTTTATGCCCCCTTTCTCCTCTACCATACTTTCTCTCCTACCTAGTGTTGGGTTTGGAAGGGATCAGGATGGAATAAAGGTTGGAAGGGTGAGAGATATAGGAACCCAATAAAATGGTTAAAAAAAAATACTGCCAACACTGTCCATCTTGTTTTTGGTGAGGCTGGATCTCTCGCTAGCCTGAAACTAATCAAGTAGACTATACTAGCTGACCATCTATCTATAAAGATCTATCTGTCTCCACCTCTTCAGCATGACTGTGCTGTGGCCCACCACTTCCAATTCTTTCTTACAGATTCGAATAGGGAACTCAAGTCCTGGAAAGTAAATGTCTTAGTGATGGAGGTCCTCTCGTAGCCCTCAATCCTCTGCTTCATGTAGTTCATAAGCACCCTTTTGTTTCCTAAAGGAACAAGTTAAATTTAGTGCACACGCTTCAAAACATCTGCAACTCAAAGCATGTTCCAAATGGTGCCATCCACAAATGCTTAGGAAACCAAACCCACTGAGAAATTAAGTGTGATGTAATCCTCTGGGACCCAGCAGGATCCTGAGGGCTCTGAGAACTACCCTCCTGCCCTTGCATTCAAGGCCAGACACACTTTCAGCTGTTGTTGCAACCTGTTTGATTTGTAACGCTGCTCTTAGAATGCCAACAGTAAGAGGGTCATTTAAATTCCTAATTCCATAGCTGCTAGTGTATCAAGAACTAGCCAGAAACTCCCAGTAACATTCATTCATTTCAAATGAGGCTTTGGGAGAGATAGGGGCTTTAGGAGAGAAAAATGAGCTAAACACTTAGTTTGAGGTTCTGTGCTAGACTGTTCAAATAAGTCAACATTAGTCACCCAGTGTAACTACCCAGCCAGCAAAGCTGTTAGTGGAGAGAAGAAGACCAGAGAACAGTGGGGAAAGTGCTTTGGGGTGGGAGGAAATCACAGGAGCCCAGTGCCTTTAAGGTTACGAGTTACTTTTCTCTGGGAACAATTGGCTCACTGTTGTTAAAGTGTAGTAGCAGATGCTTTACAAAGATGCTGTTCTTTGTTGAAGACAACTGAAGCTTATTACATATAGATTTTGTAAGTGTGTGCATGTGCATGCATGAGTGTGTGTGTGTGTGTGTGTGTGTGTGTGTGTGTGGTGTGTGTTGAGGAATGTGGGGGTTGCATGTGGTGAGGTGCATATATGTGAGTCTGTGTGGAGGCAGTAGGGGATATATGCATGAAAGTATGTATATGAATGTATGCTGTGTATGTGTGTGTTGAGGGGTGCATGTGGTGAGGTGTGTGAGTATGTGTGTGCAGGGGTAAGGGGTGGGTGGCTGTGTGAATGTGTGTATATGAATGCATTTTCTGTGTGTGTGTGTGTGTGTGTGTGTGTGTGTGTTGAGGAGTGCATGTGATGAGATATGTATGTGTGTGGAGGGGTAAGGAGTGGGTATGTGAATGTGTGTATATGAATGCATGCTCTGTGTGTGTGTGTGTGTGTGTGTGTGTGTGTGTGTACAGTCCAGACTACAATTGTGTTTGTTTGTGCCTCAGATTTCATCACCTTATTTTTTGAGACAGGATCTCTCCTTGCCTGGGGCTCATTTGTTCAGCTGGACTGGCTAGCCAGTGGGCCCTGAGGACCCTCCTGCCATGGCCTCTCCAGTGTGCCTTTTGTTCTCATGGCCGTTTTAGTAATATTAACAACAGCATTAATATTATAATATAATATTAATATTATCACCATGGGCTCAATTTCTGGCTCAGAACTTAATTTACTTACTTGTAAAGGTCTTCACCTCCTTGTCCTCTTGTTTTTAGTTGATTTAGTTATAAGATGGGGAAAAGAGACAAAAGAAAAGATCTGATCTTTCCTGCGGTGTATACATTGTTCTCTAATGTAGGAAATATTAAAACAAAACAAACAAACAAACAAAAAAACCAAAGACCTGCCAGCTCTCCTGCCCATCTCTCCGGCGGTCCTGCCAACCTGCCAACTCTCTAGCCCCTGCTGGGCTATCACTTGGGCGAGGGCTGTCCCGAATACCTCCTGCTTCCACGCAACACCCCCACACCCCACAATCTGCCACCTCAACACCTAATTACTCAGTAGAATCGAGACTCTTAAGGCTTATTTACTTTCCAATCAGATTTATGTATAAATAATATCACAATTTACAAGATGTCAAGACAATAATTTTAGAGCCAATTGATAATAATAAAAGCATCATCCCAATATTTCTGACCTCGTGAAAACATAGCTACTTGAGGCTGGTAAATGTCACACAGGTACACCTCCAAGGCCATCTTGGTTCTCTACCCTTCCTGAAGCTCCTGCTTTCTGCCACTTTTAGCTCCACCCCCTTTCCCTGTCCAATCACAGACCTCCTCTGCACTAATGTGATTGGGCAGGGAAAATCCTGCAACAGTTCTCATATATCCAGTGAAGTTTGTTAACTTGGATGAACCAAGTGGAATCGTTTGTCCACCCCTAACTCCAGCTCTTGGGATGCTGAGGAGAGGAGGAGAAGAGTCTCAAGTTCAAAGCCACCTTTGGCTGCATTGTCACAAGACCCAGTTTCAAGAGGGCAACAACAAAAAACCCACCCAGTAGAAGGACGCTGATATATCAACAGTGTTTTAATTAATTTCAATCACTATCAGGATGCAATTGAATATATTTTAGTTATGTCACTACTGAAGATTGTTCATCTCTAGAGTGGATGCATGAAGCCAAACACCTTACCCTTTATGAAGAGAAAAGATTTAACTAAAGGTAAGAGCTGGTATCAGTGGGTGAAGCTTCACGGTTCAGGGAGGATAATATGAGTCTCAACACAGTCTCCATTGACATCCCACTAACTTCTGGGACCAAACACTGCCCATACGACTGAATTAGCTCCTCCATTTTCCCTTGTAAGCCCATCTTCATTAGTAAATATCAAGTTAAACATTGATAAACAATAAATCATTAGTTCAAACTATTCTCCTTGTGTAGGAAATAATAGACCTGTGAAAGCACGTTAAAGAGAAGCCAGAATTAAGTGGATTCTGGGAAATTAGCTTTCACAGGGATCCACTTTGTGGATTTGTGATTATGCTTCTAAGTATCAGGTAGACTTAACCCACAGCTACGGAAACTCCCTAAGCAGCAAGGTTTCTTATTTGCTTGACCCTATCCAAAGTCAACCCCACTGGTGTTAACTGGTATTACGTATCTCTCTGAAGAGAGTCAGTATGTTGAAAACATGGCTTGCACTAGGAGAATCCCTCCCTCCCCCACTACATCTTCCTCCCTATTTTTTTTTTTAATTTTCTAGCACAGACCACTCCCACAAATACTATTTACTTCTCTCATTCCATAGAAGGCACTATCATTTTCCTTAACTGGTGACTGTGTAGTTTTATTTTAAGTGCTCAGCTAGAGTCTGATTGGCATGTGGTGAGAGCTTTCTGCCTTGCAGTGCTGAGGATCTAGCTTAGGACTCGTGTGCTGGGCAGGTACCGCTGCACACCATCACACCAGACCAACATACAAAACAAGCACATGATCACAACAGGTCATGGTTATCACTAGTCCAATCACAACAGGTCTCAGTCATCACAGTAGAGCTCCGCCCTGCTGCTCTGTGTGTAATACCTCTGGGACTCTGTCAGGGGCTACTCTAGCTCCTGTGTATATCCACATCAACCCCAGAATGTGGAAAACCCTAAAGGTACGTCACCTGCTGATTTAGATGACCTGACTAGGGAAGGTACAGTAGATGAAAGAGACAGTTCATAAATACTGATATCAAATATTTATTATGATAATGTATTTGAACATTTTAGTGGTTTGAATAGATTGGTCACCATGGTGACTCATGAGCATCACTACGAAGAAGTACATCTTTGTTAGAATAGATGTGGCCTTGTTGGAGGAAATGTGTCACTATGGGGGTGGTCTTTGTGGCCCTATGCTCAAGCTCCGCCCAGCCTGCTTTGAGAAAAGAGAAAGCTCCTCCTTGCTGCCTTTGGAACTCTTGGCTCCTCTAGCACCAAGTCTGCCTGGATGATGCCATGCTTCCCACCATGATGATAACGGACTGAACCTCTGAAAATGTAAGCCAGCCCCAATTAAATACTTGCCTTTACAAGAGTTGCCTTGGATAAAGTGTCTCTTCACAGCAGTACAACCCTAATTAAGACAAACATGTACTTTTGCTATTTTATTTGTCTCTGTGTGTGTGTGTGTGTGTGTGTATGTGTGTGTGTGTATGATTCTGTGTACTTGAGAAGGCAGCTGAGGAGGCCAAAGGGGTCAGATGCCTCTAGAATTGAAATGACAGGCACTTTGGAGTCACCCTACAGGTGCTGGGATCTGAACTTGGGACCTTGCTATATGTGATATTAACTGCTGAGCCATCTCTTCAGGTCCAACCATGATATAATTCATACAATTTATTAACATTACTCAAGCCATGAATATGTCTTAGGTTTTATAGCTTTTATTGTATGATTGTTGTACATAATTTTTAAATTCATTATTTGACTTATATGCTGTATGAAACACCTTTAAAATGTTTATTTTTGGTTTTTGAGACATTCCTACATGTATATACTCTGTATGTATCACTTCCCTTCCTCTCTTCCTTTTGGCCTCTTTCACATTTCCACATTCCCTCTCAAGGTCATAATTTTTCCTTATACTACCATCACACATACATTACACATAAGCGCAAACACCACACACACACACACACACACACACACACTCATACATACACATTACACATAAGTGCAAACACACACACTACACATATGCATAAACCTACCACATACATACTGCACCACACACACACACACACACACACACACACACACACCACACACACGTTTCCTTAGAAACACATGTTAACATTCTCTTAGTGTTACCAGTGACTTGCAGCCTTTTCATCTGCATACACTACACCTTGAAAATATACGTACCAATCAAGCTCTCCATCCTCCCAGTGTCCAAGAGTACATTTCTGCAGAAGTATTCCTGACTGTGGCGAGGTGAGTTAGACCAACAGGCTCCTCAAGTGTTTTGCAAAAATGTCCTGAGTTCTTCACGCTTCCCTTTGGTGACAGAACAGCTTCCAGACCACTCCCTGTGGCGACTGGAAGCAGGCAACAGACATTAAGTTAATTAATTTTAGCATCCTCTATATTCTATTCACATCCTTTAAGCATGCAGCTGAGTATCTAGGCAACCTGGACCAAGCACCAGGGAACACAGACCTCCCCAGCACTCTACCTGGTGTTCCCTGTGACTCTTATCTGAATACTGTGACAGCTTCTTCTTTTGTTTTTCCTTCCTCCAGGGTCCAGCTCCTGTTTGCTCCAGACTTTACTGGAGCCTGCCCTTCTGGGAGGACAGTTGCTGATGTCTGGCTTTTCTGCACGGCCACCTGTCTATTTCACTACCCACTGAAACAAGCTGCCTCTTCCATGCTCTAGGGTCTCAGTCTTTGCTATGGTTTCTATATACACATGTATATACTTAAAACTCAACCCTGCCCTCATATATTAATGTGCTCCACTCAAAACAACCTCTGTGAGGCAGGCGCAGTACCTCTCTGGAGCTACGGATGGGTATTGCCACCTGGCAGTTATCTGGTTCTCCATTTTTTCCTACCAAGTCACAATTTCCCTGACCTTTTAAATCAGTTTTCACTGCTACAACAAAGCACCAAAGACTCGGTGCTTCACAAAAACAGGAGGAAAAAGTCTGAGATGAAGGGGCCGGCACGTAAGGCTCGGATGAGGGTTCTCTGCAAAGCTGCACTCTTGTTTCATTGTGTCCCTCAGAGGCAGAGAAGGGACAGGAGCATTCACCTGGCTGCCTGTTGTGGGGACACCAATCCCATCTGGGAGGGCCCCACTTTCATGACCCCATGATCTTATAAAGGTCCTGTATCTAATTCTGTGTTGGGGCTAGAATTTCACCATAAGCCCTTTGGAGACCAGGTTCATAACAACATTTTTAGAAGGCTCATTAACATTATTTATTTTCCCTCAAGTTACTTATTCTTTATGAGATCTTTTGAATGTTAGCTTTTTTAAAGTGTCTTTTTATTTTATGTGTATGGGTGTTTTACCTGCATGTGTGTCTGTGTAGACATACTTGCCTTCTGCTCACAGAGGCCAGAAGAGGGTTTTGGATGCCCTAGAACTGGAGCGACAGATGCTTATGAACCTCCATGTGGATGTTAGGAATAGAACCCTGGTCCTTTGGAAGAACAGACAGTGCTCTAAACCACTGAGCCATATCTCTAGCAAGCCTGCCCTCATAGTTACTAGTCAGAATTCTCTACAGTAACAAACTTGTAGAATGAATCTTCCCCTCTATCTATGTCTTTGTGTGTGTGTGTGTGTGTGTATGTGTGTATAAAGGATATATATATATATATATATATATATATATGATTTATTTAATTGAATTATAGCTGTAGTCTAGCTAATCCAACAATGCATAGCTGTGAACAGAAAGCTCAAGAAACTAATAATTGCTCAGTTCATAAGGCTGTATGTCTTAGCTGGTCTTCAGTATATTCTGGAATCCTGAGTAAATAGGCTCTTATACCATTGAAGAAATGAACCTGCTAGCAAGCTGAGAGCAAGCAGGGAAAGAGCAAAAGCTTCCTTCTTCCATGTTTTTACATGGACTTCCGGCAGACATTATGGGCCACATTCAAGGTGTATCTTCCTGCCTCAAGATCTGGATTAAAGGCACATGTTTTCCTACCTCAAAGGTCTAGACTAGAAGTAGATTCACCCCTTCAAACCAAGCAGAAAAGCTCATATGTGTGCTCTTGTTTTTGGATTATAGTTCATTCCAGATGTAGTCAAGTTGGCAACTAAGAATAGCTATCACAAGTCTACCCCTTGTCAACTTGACACATAATCATATCTCCTCATGTAATGATTGATTTCCAAATGAAGGCAATAAGAAGGTCATATTAACACCTAAACATAATATTAATTATCCCACACATAATCACAAACACATCATGTATTTAACCAGGTGTAAATAGTCATTATATACTTAACTAATTATGTCTACCTATCATGATAAAACTATTCTTCATACAATTGAAGATGCATTATAAATTTAGAATGGGTGGCAATGTCTCTTGGGAAATATTCTTTTAGTATTTTGAACTTAAATATGATGACAATTGATGTTCTGATGTTACAACACATGATAAAGAAATTGGAAGAAAACACAGATATCTGTACAAATGCATTCTTAAAATACAACAGAAGCACCCCTATCAGTTGCAGTGTTCCTTTCTGCAACTGGTCACATAGCCTTGGCTGGTATTTATAGCTACCTTTGGTAAGAACCTACAGGTTGCCGGGCGGTGGTGGCGCACGTCTATAATCCCAGCATTTGGGAGGCAGAGGCAGGCGGATTTCTGAGTTCGAGGCCAGCCTGGTCTACAGAGTGAGTTCCAGGACAGCCAGAGCTACACAGAGAAACCCTGTCTCAAAAAAAAAAAAAAAAAAAAAAAAAAAAAAAAAAAAAGAACCTACAGGTCTTGGTTCTTTGTCGAAGAGTGACCCATACCTTCATTCCTGATTGGTACTGTGCTCTTTGCCATCCTGTTGTATCTTCCCATTGACTATAATCACAGGACATGTTAACACCAAGAGAAGCCCTAAAGGCCCTCCTGCACTCCAAACATAATCTTTCTTATGTTCTTTGTGGAAAAACAATCCAATTTCCCCGTGGTAATCTGGATCAATCACCCCCTTCTAATCCAGTTATTCCTTTCTTAGCCTGTTGGTTTAGGGGCATTAGAAACCCAAAGTAGCCTGTGAGAAGTCTGAGCTTCCCATTCAAAGGAATGTTTGTTGTAGCTCATGGCAAGAGTCTTCTCCCCTCTGGAACCAAAACTTCTAGGCCAGCCGTGCTTAAGGTTGTAGAAACAGAAAGCAATTTTTTTCCTTGTGGATAATTAGAGGTGATAGTAACAAATCTATTCCCCTTCTATCTCTTGATTCCTGGGCCTGTGGATCCTGACTGTGGGAAAAAAAATCATGCCTTATATTAGATGCTGATTAGATGCCCCAGCCCTCTAGGCTGTTACTACCTCACTAGCACTATAATTATATCTTTAAAAGGATATTCCATCTTTCTATTAGGCAAACTGCTTCAGGATCGTGGGGAACACGATAAGACCAGTGGATTCCACAAAAATGGGTCAGCCGTCATACTTTTCTGGCTGTGAAATGAGTTCCTTGATGAGAAGCAATACTGTGTGAAATATCATGATGGTGAAGAAGGCATTCTGTATGTCCGCAGATGATGGTTTTGTACTCAACATCCGCTATAGCCAGGCTGGTCTTGGTGAGTAGTAGTTCATGTTGTCAAGGCCATGCATACCCCCATCTTGGCCATCATGGCAACTTTGTTCATGGGACAATTGGGCAATGACAAGAATGTCTTGAAGAAAGGGTGGATTTCCTATAGGATCAGTCATCCTATTTACTTGATTATTCAACTTCTCAGCTGAAGTCACCTTTTCATGAGGATTTACATAGTACATAAGTATCTTCAAATTCTTCACCCATTTGAAGAGATCTATCCACATACTTCTTTCCCAGATGTTGTTCTAGCCAGTTTTCCAATTGTGCTTGTTATAAGTCCCTGATCATCCAGCCCATTCACAGGCTACATCCCATGAATCAGTGAACAATCACACATCTGACCATTTCTTCTTCCAAACAAAATGTCATATCACGTGTACTGCCAGGAGTTCTGTCCACTGTGAAGATCACCCTTCACTGATGTAATTCAGAGTTATCTCAGAAAGGGTTGTAATGCTACAGCTGTCTACTTCTGGGTAGTACCTGCATAGCTTGCAGAACCATCAGTGAACCAGGTCCTAGTCTTCTTTTCCTCAGTCAACTGATTATAGGACATACCCCATGAGGCTATAGGTGTGCATTTGGCAGCAGGTGGCATTGTAACAGGTAGAGAAAACATAGGTATTTGGGAAACTTCTTATAACTTACTTGCACCATGAGGGCCTGATTGGGCCCAATCATGTATATACCACTTTCATTTGACAACAAATTGCTGAATTTCTTACTCAATAATTGCTGGGTCAGATAACACCCAGCTCATCACAGACAGTCCAAGAGACATGGTGACTTGGTGGCCCATTGTCGAAGGTACAGTTTCCACTAAGACTCAATAGCAATGAAATGTCTTTTGAATGGAGAATAGTTGTCTGTAGATGATGATAAAGGTTGGCTCCAAAATCCCAAAAGTCTCTTCTGTTGTTCACCTATAGGGTTCTGCTAAAGGCTCCCAACAGCATCCCTCTCTTCCAGTGACACCTGAAGTACCATCAGGTCTGCTGGATCACATGGTCCAAGTGGTAGAGCAGCCTGCAAGGCAGCCTGGACCGGTTGAAGAGTCTTCTCCTGTTTCAGGTCCCAGAAAAAGCTAGCAACTTTCTGAGTCACTTGGTATATGCACTGGTGAAACACACTCAGCTAAGGAATGTGCTGTCTAAATAAGCCCCCTAAACACTGTGCTGCTTTCTTGGTGGTGGGATGGAACAAGGTGCAATCATTTATCCTTCATATTAGAAGGAATATTCTGCATGCTTCAGACTGCTGGACTCCTGGGAAATCCACTGAGGTGGAAGACCCTTCAATTTTGGTCTGATTAAGTGCATACAAAGTGGTTGCTACCTCCTGCTCACTTGGTCCAGTCAGCGTAATGTCATTGACATAGTGCATGAATGTAATATTTTGTGGAAGAGACAGATAATGAAGAACTCTTCTAACTAAGTTATGATTTGGGACAGGAGAGTTGATATATCCTTGAGGTAAAACTGTAAAGGTATCATTCTGACCTTGCCAACTGAAAACAAATTGGACAGCTATGGAGAAAAAGACCTTTGCTAAATCGATAGTTACATTCCATGTACCAAGATATATGTCAATGTTCTTAAGTTAAAACATCACATCTAGTCTAGCAACTGTAATCAGAGTCACTACCTGAGCTTTTGATAGTGAATTGTCATTCTTCAAGATCCGTCTATCTTCTGTACTGGCCAGACAGGAGGGTTAAAGGGAGATGTGGTGGGAACCATCATCCCTGCATCTTTCAACTACATGATGGTGGCACTAATTTCTGCAGTTTCTCCAGGGTTTTTAATTTACTGTTTTCTTTGGCAGAGGCAACTGTAAAGGCTTCCATTTTGCCTTTTAAATCATAATAGCCCTCACCTCACAGGTCAGGGAACGAATGTGAGAATTCTGCCAACTTCTAAGTATATCTGTGGAAATAACCACAGGAAGAGTTTGGCGACCCATTGGACCGACTGTGAGTTGAATTTCAGCCAAAACTCTATTAATCATTTGACCTCTACAAGCTCCTCAAGGGCCATAATATTTCTTGGGATCTCCCAGAATCAGTGTCAATTCAGAACCAGTATCCAATATAACCTATAACATCTAATCGTTTCTTTTCCCCGAGTATTCAGTTAGCCTTGTAAAAAGCTGTAGATTCTTCTGAAAAAGGACCTAAATGTGGTCGCATAAAGGAAAATGGCTTACAGGGAGTGGCATTATTTGAAAGGATTAGGACATTTGCTGGAATAGGTATAATTGGGGCAGGGGTGGTTTTTGGGGTTTCAGATGTCCATGTTGGGTCCAGAGGTTCAGCTCCCTTCCTGCTGCCTACTGATCTGGATGTAGAACTCTCAGCGACCTCTCCAGCACCATGTCTGCTTGTGTGTAACCATGCTTCTCACCAAGACTAATGGTCTAAACCTCTGAAACAGTAAGTCAGCCTGAACTAAGTGTTTTCTTTTATAAGAGTTGTGATCATTGTGTCTCTTCATAGCAGTAGAAACCCTAACTAAGACATGACCCCCCCTGCAAAAGTTTTCATTATTTGAGTAGAACTGTCAGTTGAGTAGTTACAGATGATTGATTCCACTCTTAGTAACACCCAGACTTGAAATGCTCAAGTCTGTACAAACTGGCAGCACACTATTTGTATATTCCTATAAACTCCCTCCCACATGAGTCAAATAATCTTCAGATAACTTATAATAACCACTGCAGTGCAAATGGCATGTGGATACTTGTTAGACCATCCTCCTTTGGGAAGCAGGCGATATAAAGACAACCTGTATGTCTTTAGTCCAGATGCAGGACTTTGTTCCTGCAGTGATTCACTCTCTACAACCTAAGTCTACCTCCTAAAGCTTGCACAGTCTTCTAAATTAGCTTCATTGTCTGGGGTCCCAGTGTTTAAACACACAAGCTGACATAGGACATTTCACAGAACATGCCAGCATGTGTGTCAATATGCCATGAAGAGGGCACGATTTTCTCTTGAGCCTCTTAGAATCTCGTGTCAATTTGGAGAGGGTCGACTGAATAAATAATACCAAATAATATCTTGGTAGACAACATTTGAAATACCACTCACAAATTGACTCAATTTTTATCTTCAGATAACTACATTTAGTTGATGAGGAAGCAGCCACATTAAGTTTAAATCATTTACCCATGATCACTCAGATTCCAAGATCCCTGAGCCACAAGGGAAACCAGGTCCACCATGCTCTACATCATCATGTGCAGCAGAGAATTAGTTAAACTGCTTTGGCTCCCTGCAGATGCACAAACGCTACACCTGCCCAAGGGCTCTCTGGATTCACAAATGAAACACACACACACACACACACACACACTTTGAAATGCCTTGATTAGCTTAATGGTTGGGCACTTCTAAACCTCCAAAGGCTGGCAAACACTCCCCTCTGGTATTCCTGAGTTAACGTCTTTTAAAATCTATATTTCATCTCTGCTCCCCTAGACCCAATCCAGGAAGTGGCCCCTAGGGGTCACTTCCCTAGATTCTTATATGCCTTCAAGTTTCATCTTTCTGCTTCCTTGTCATGGTGATTCTCTGTTTCTCCTCTCTCTCCCCCAGTCCCCTGCCTGCTCAGTCTAAAAGTCTCTCATCTGTCTCTCTAGCCCCTGCTATCGGTTGTATGGCAATTCTTTACCAATCGAAGCCAGCTGAGACAAGGACCTTCATGTCAGGAAGCTCGACTTTTGGAGCTGAATTAGGACAAAGCATTAGAACCAGTTCCAAACAATCACACTTTCTTCTTCAAGAGATACAATAGAGGAGGTAGCATGGAGCTGGATCTCCATGCAGACAGTGCACATGTGAGGAGATTTTAACTAAACTCTAGATCATTCTGTGCTAGATGAGCTCTTCCTATCTGGCTTCCACTGACTAACTTATCAAGATTTGCCTCCTGGTAATAATACTCAACAGTAGTGATGCTTGTGACTTTTTAATGAGACTATTGGAACTTCATGTTCCGTAAAAACTGCTTGTTCTTTTTATCCCTTAGAATTCAAAACTTATAAATGGTCCTTGGAATTTCACAGACATTATAGGATACTTGTTGAGTTGGGGAAATGGAGTACAGAGCATACTACAGTACTTTAGAGGAGCCAGTAACTGGGAAGTTTCCCTGCCCACGTTCATGGTAATGACAACAAACCCAAGAGATTTAGCATTTGCAAGATGGAAGTTCATCTGGGGTACATGAGGCTTATGATGTAGCATTACCAACAGACATGTCTTAGAAGTGTTTAACATCTTGAAAGAAGTATCTATCCAAATGTGAATTACTTAAAGCTTGGGCTTCAAGGGACATGTACACTTAAGTCATATAGCCTCTCCAGGCCAGACGTCCAGGTGTAGTATAGTAAGAAATTCTGGTTCAGGATCTCCCATAGTGGCTGGCCAGGTTCCAGGTCTTCTGGGAGCTATGACATATGGTTGGTTAGGTCAGGATATCCTGGGGTGGATGATTGAGTGGACACTTTTCCAGATGTTCCAGTAAGTAAATATGTTGGCTTGGGCTCCATCTGAAGCTAGCTGTGTTTAGAGGCTCTGTTTCCAAGGGTTCTATCATATTACTGACAAGTTCATGATAGTGGTTGGGGTTGCTCAAGTTTCTTTGCACGGGATTGTGTGAGTATCCTCAGGCTGCAGGAAACTGGCTCCTCTTAGAGGGCACAAACCATGAAAGAATGAGGCAGAGTGAGAATTTCACAATGGTTTTATTTTACAAAGTAACACGACATTTCTACACTGGTTGGTTGGTTTTTTTTTCATTAAGGTCAAGTCACAGAGTCTGGAAGCAACCCAAGAGAATATGCATGTGTGCTACCAGTGGCCATGTTGGATACTGAGGTCCTAGTCACCACTGTCCTGCATTAAGATTCTGGCCTCTGGCAACAGAAGCTGGACCTACCAGGGGAAGCTAGTTAAACTAAGTGCATGTGTATCTGCTATGCTCACTGCCAAGAAAGAGCAGACAGAGGATTGAGCTATATGACCAAGGTTTTGCTGCTGCTGCTGCTGCTGTTGTTGTTGTTGTTGTTGTTGTTTGTCCAAAGTCAACAAGAAGAC
The DNA here is from genome assembly GCA_964023405.1 of Apodemus agrarius. Lineage (NCBI taxonomy): Eukaryota > Metazoa > Chordata > Mammalia > Rodentia > Muridae > Apodemus > Apodemus agrarius. Next base: position 129,667,748 of record OZ030007.1, on the reverse strand, counting down.
GTTTTCTCCAGTCTTCTGATACAAAGAGAGAATGTCAAGAGCCAGGACCACTGCAAGGAAACAAAGCTTTAGAGGTGGGTGTAACCATGTGGGAATACAGATCACTATCAGAGTGCTGTTGGCAAGTTCTAAGTTCTGCTCTCAGTACCACAAGAAGGAAAATAAAGTGGACTAGTCCCCCACCAACAGATCAAATAAAACATGCCCATAATTTATGTGTCTGATTTCAGGCTTCAGGAATATAGTAACTGTGTAGCTGCCTATCTTTCTGAAGTTCTTTACGGTTAAAAGACTCATCCTCTCTTCTCATGCACTATCACCTTCACTTGTATATGGATACATAGGCCCTACAGGCCCTAGAGTAAAGTAACATATTCAAGTTCATGCACTGCAACTTCAAGGATAAAACCCAGGCCATTTAAGCTTTGTATAACACTGTATTTGTTTGTGTCGGGTTCCTTGAGACATTTTATTCCCAACACAGACAAAGCCTATCACTCATGGTAAATGAGGAGAAAAAAGTCTTAACTTTGAGGGTAGAACTGAATAGAAGTCATTCATAGAACTAAATACATGAGTTGAAATATCAGAATAGAATAGTAATAACTGGTCATTTAATCAGTGTATTAATCAAGGTTCTCTAGAGAAATTGAACTAATATGACTTTATATATTATATATACAATTATACATATAATTGTATAATATATATGTATTATATATTATATATTTCAGATAGCTAAATGATAGATGATAGAATGGATAAATAGATAGATAGATAGATAGATAGATAGATAGATAGATAGAGAATTTATTAGAATGATTTACAGGCTGTGGCCTGGAAGGTCTAAGATATCAGTTGTTGTTCAATCCATGAAGCTAGATGTCTCAGCTCTTCTTCAGTATTTTCTGAAATCCTGAAGAAGTAGGGCTTCAATGCCATTGAAGGAATGAACTTGCCAATGAGAGCAAGCAGTCAAAGAGCAAAAGCTTCCTTCTTACATGAGCTTTATATAGGCTGCCCATATATGATGCTCCCAGATTAAGCAAATGTGGTTCTGAATAGCATTGTCCCCCAAAGGCTCATATATTTGAACCACAAGGAAGGGAAACTAAATTAAAATATTATAATAATTAGGAGGTGTGGCCTTGTTGGAGTAAGTTTGGCCTTGTTGAAGAAACTGTGTCTATGGGGGTAAACTTTGAGGTTTCAAAAGCCCAAGGCAGGTCCAGTGTCTCTGCTTATTGATTAAGATGTAGCACTCAGACACTTCTCTAGCATTGCACCTGCCTGTCACCATGCCCCCTGCCATAATAATAATGGATTAAACCTCTGATTCAGTAAACAAACCCTAAATTAAATGCTTTCTTTCTTTAGAGTTACCTTGGTCTGTTGTCTCTTTGTGGCAATAGGACAATGGCTAAGACATCTTCCCATCTCAAAGGATCTGCACTCAAAGTGAGTCTTCCCACTCTGCCATACACATAGAGTAGTGCCCTGGTCAGCCATTATCAGAGAAGCTTCCTCCTGCATCCAATGGGAACAAATACAGATATCTGCAGCCAGACATTACGTAGAAACTCTGAGACTTTGGAACAGATAGCCTTAAATGGGATGTCTCTCCATCAAATTTCTCCTCTCAGGGATCAGGGAACCCTGCAGAAAGGAAGATAGAATGAGTGTAAGAGCCAGAGGTAGTGTGTCCTACCAACAAAATAAGGCCCACTAAGTCAGCAGGATCAATGGGCATACAAACTTACAGGGACTGGGGTAGCATGTCCCGGGCCTGCATAGGCCTACACCAGGTGCTTTATGTATTTCAGTTTAGTGTTTTTATAGATTCTTGGCTGTGCAAATGAATGGGTCTGGTTTTTGTGACTTCCTTGGAGCTCTTTTCCTTCTGTTGATTCAATTCAAATGTTTATTTTATTTTATTTTATTATTATCCCTTGGAAGCCCGTTTGTTTTCTAATGAGAAACAGAAAGGGTGTAGATCTGGCTGGGAAGGAAGGTAGGGAAGAACTGGAAGGAGCTGAGGGAGGAGAAAGCACATTCAGATATATTTTTGTGAAAAAACTATTTTCAAAATAGGGGAAGGGAAAGGGTCTTTTTACTTCAAATTATTTAATTAAAAAAATTCCTCATAAGCATTCTCAGCCCATAAGTGTTCTTAGGTGTTACTTAATTCCAGATTTGATCAAGTTGACAGGTGGTGATTACAAGCCTACCCCTTGTCAACTTGATAGATATCATATCTCTTTATGTCATGCTAAATTTCCAAATGAAACCAATAGCAAAGTCATAATGATATTTAACGTGATATAACTATCCCTTGTACAACCACAACCACATTATAAATTTTAGAATAGGTGGCAAATCCCTTGAAACAAATGCTTTCAGTATCTCAAACTTACATGATAATCACTGCTATTCTCTTAACTAACATTATTTTACATGATAAATTGAGGAAAGAAAACACACGTATCTGTACAAAGACATTCTTACCAAAATGTGACAGAAATATTCATGTCAATTATAATCATTGGTTCTGCAACTGGTCACATGGCCTTAACTGGTACCACCTCTAATAGTCATTCTGTATTTCCTACAGTATGGAGAAGCAATCTCCTCTGAATCAATCACCCCACCCTAACCCAGTTATTACTTTCTTACCCTATTGGTTTATGGGCATTAAAGCCCCAAGTGGCCAGGGAGAAGTGGAAGTCTGAACTTCCAGTTTAATGGGATGTTTGTTGTGCTTGTTAGCAGGAGAGCTTCCCTCTCTGGACTCAAAACTTTTAGGCTAGCCATACTTAAGTTTGCAGGAACAGAAAGCAAACATTTTCCTAGTGTGTCACAGGGAGTGATAATGAGTGAAATTATTTCCTTTTCTATTCCTTGATTCTGGACCCATTGATCCTGGCTATGGGAAAAATTATACCATACATTGAATGTGGGCCTCTTTTCTCCTTCAAGTAACTGGCCACTGGAAGGAGGAAGTAGATCCGATGAACAAGGTTTTGGACAACCTGTGAATACAAAAGGAAATAACACAACAGGATTTGAAGAGATGGATCAACTTTACTTAGGTGAATCAAGGGTTATATAGTTTGGGGGAAGGAAATGGAAATATCCAGGGTGGGCAAAAGTCATTGCCTAAATGTTAAGGTTCTGAGATAGCTCCTTAACAGGAAGATGCATTCTATGAATCTCAGGTGCTAGCTGAATGGGTTCTTATCTAACCAAGGCAATGCGACATTCTGCAGGAAGAGAGGCATGGGGATTTTGAGCTCCTGGACAAGGTCAGAGAAAGAGAAGCCCTGCTGGCAAAAAGAATCCACCATTTTGTGCCAAGCTCAGAAGGTTCTCTGAACAATGGTAGACTTCAATCTTAATTAGCAGGGTTTCTCCATATTTGGATGCAGATTCAAAGTATGTATTGTCTGCTGGAGAACCCTGCCCCAGTCCTCCAGCTGCTATCTCTTTACCACTATAACTATGCCTTCAAAAGATTCCATCAGTCTATCAGGCAAGCTGCTTCAGGATGGTGGGGAACATGGCAAAACCAAATGGATTCCATAATCATGGGCCATACTTCTCTGGCTGTGAAGTGAGTTCCTTGATCAGAACAATACTGCATAAAATATGATGGTGGAGATTCCACAGATGTTGGTTTGGGCAGAAGCATTACATGCAGGAAAGGCAAATCTATAACCAGAATAAGTATGCATTCCAGTAAGGACAAAACCTTGTCCTTTCCACAGAGGAAGTGGTCTGATATAGTCAACCTGCCACCAGCTTGCTCTCTGGTCACCCAAATGAATGGTGCCATATCTGGGGCTCATTGCTGGTCTCTGCTATTGGCAGGTCTGGCACTCAGCAGCAGCTATAGCCTGGTCATCCTTGGTGAGTGGATGTCAACCCCATTGGCCATTGACACAAACAACTGGGGAAAGAGGCTGATTGTCCACAGAATGGGTCATCCTATCTACACCATTATTGAACTCCAGAACTGACGTCATTTTTGTTGTTGATAATTTACATAAAGACATAGTATTACCACATCCTTCACCCATTTAGACAGATCTATCCACATACTTCTTCCCCAGATGTCTTTCTTACAAACTTTCTAGACTTGTTCTTTCTAAGTCCCTGTCTGTCCAGCCAATCCGTTGGCTATAATCCATGAATTGGTGAACAATCCCATGAAGAGCCATCATAGCCAGTACCAGACAGCAACTAATTACAGCTCTTGGCCTTCTTGTGCCTGCTGGTCTCCCTGTGCTCTGATGCTGAAAAGACTAAAGCATTTTTTAGATTCCTTTTCAAAATATTAACTTACCCAGTTCAGTTAATTCTGGGATTAAAGTCATATGCTACTGTGCCTAGCTATGAATGTCATTAATAATACAACTTTCCCAGGAAACTTCTGGGAATGACCAATTTACACAATTTTGTGCTGTATTGTTTTGCTTGGGGAAGACTGATTGCCTAAGGGTGTGTGATGAGTCCTGAAGTTCCAGAAGACATCTTTCATCCCAGACGTGGAATGCAGATGGTGACCATGTGTCTGGATCCGTCCACTCAAGATTCTACCAAGGCAGCATGTGTTGGTCACTGTACTGGTTCCCTAGTAGTTAGTTAGTAGGCAGATGGCTGCTACTCTCTGGAGCTTGTAATGGTGTTGAAGAAGTCTTGAAATAAGCAATAGAGTTATCATGTAAATGAAAAATGGTGGTCAATAAAGAGAAGCATAGAATTATTAGAGAGATGTCCCATACCTACTCTTTCACAGAAGCTCACAGAAGCTTTAAAGTTGGGTCTGAAGAGTTAGGGAGAAGCATGTGGGAGTGTGTCAGACCAAGGTCTAGATGATAAGATTTTCCTCCCTGGAAGGACTGCATGGTTTTTTACCTTGTGATACAGTCTCATAGCATATTCACTATCTATTCTGAAAGCCTTCCCAAGCCTGACTGTGATGGCGCGATGTGACTCTTGTTTTCAAGACCATGTTCCAGCAGGGAATGGTGGGGAGCTTAAACAGGCTCTGAGGAAAACATCTAGGAGAAAACATCTGAAAAATGTACTGTTTCCAACATGTTTTCAGGCAGGAAAGAGGATGGCTCTCTGTGGAATGTTCACTTGAATTAATTGTTCAGAATCTCTAACCCAGTGAGGCTGATCTTTAGCTTGAGCTCAGAAAGAAATATCATCCTCACCGTCTTCTTATCTGCCCAGAAGGCCTGAAGAAAGTCTCAGTGTATATATCCTTAATTAAAAGAAGCTACTATCATCTTATTATTAAAATACCTTCAATTAAGCTCTGATTCTGTTGTTTTAATGCAGATCAAGGCTTAACAACAAAGCATAAGCCTTATCCAGCTCCATTAATCTGCTTCAGCTTTAATCTCACGGTGCTCTGTGCCTACATTCTCTGAGATTTCATATTGGCTTATTAACATCTTCACTCCCTGGAATGATACTTGACACATGGTGAGTGTTTCATAAATGTCTACTGACATGTCAGTGGAGGCTTAACAAGTTGATGGTGCATAACTAAACATTTAAAATCTATTAGCTTAAAAATATTAGCTTAAGTACATAGTATTTGGTAAAAATAAAAAGCAATGAGAAATTGCTTTTTTGCATAAATTTTAAATGCACACATTCATTCAGTCTATGTACATTTTATGAAGCTATTAAGTGAAGCAAATTTGTTAAGGACAATGAGTGGCTGCCCACAAAGAGAGTAGAGCTGGGGACAGGCAAGGAGCTGAAAGGTAAATGTGCAAATACTTGAGAGGTTGAAACCCTGATGAAAACATAGTGTGAGCTGAAGGGTTTAATGCAGCGTTCTGTCCCCTAGTTCCTAGAAAATAGTGTGGGATACAGAGAAGGTCTTTCCACATTCTTTGTGACCACTTGGAATAGCATATCGTAGCTTTGAATGGACAAATAGATGGATAGATGGATGATGGATGGATGATGGATGGATGGATAGATGGATGGATGGATGGGTAGATGATTACAGCTGATGTAGAGGAGATCCCACCAGAAGAGATGTTACAGATGGACTTTGTGAGTCTGAGTAGGAAGGGTCCAGGCTGGGTGAAGGGGCAGAAAATTTGACCAAAAAGAACACATAGTTATATGTTGAGCTAAGGAGCTCCAAGTTCAATGTTGCTAAACCATGGACATGTGCCTCTTCCTTAGGACTGCACATAACGTGCTAAGTGTGCAGGCTTCAGAGTGAGGATGTGATAAGATGAAGGCACAAAGTGGTCAGAGGTCCAAATGATTCTGGATAGTGTCCCGAGTTTCCAAGTTTGCAAGGGGCTCTGCAGGTCCAACCGGAACCTAACACTGAATGTTAAACCGTTCTGTCTCATGATCCTGGTCACCTTTACTGCCCATTCAATTCATATTTCCTCATCAACGTCTTTAGTCTAATTCCTAAGTAAATTAGTTCTATTTTGTCCATATTTATTTTTAATGTCTATGAGTGTTCTGCCTGAATGCATGTAAGAGTATTAGTTGTACACCTGGTGTCCTTGGAGGCCAGGAGAGAGCCTCTGATCTCCTGGAACTGGAGATGCAGATGGTTGCGAGATGCAGTATTGGAGCTAGGAATTGACTCTGGTCCTCTGGTCCCTCTAAGAGCAGCCACTACTCTTAACTGCTGAGCCATCTATCTAGGCCCAGATTGGATATATTTTCTTCTTAGGAGTCTGTATATCATTTGTCCTTTTGAAAATGAATGCAGAATGAAGTCTCTTTTGACATTTAATTAAATAGGCCTCAAATTTCAAGGTGACAGAAAATGTCAAGTTATCCAATATTTAGTGTGGATCAGACTGAGTCTGAGATGAGAAATGGGTTGAAGGTGAGAGAGGAAATTCTATTTAGATGCGGTGGTAGCATCATGTAATATATGACAGAAACAGAGTGCAGCTTTGCTGTGCTGTGTTATCAAAGAGTACAGTATAGCTTGGGGGACACAGAGATCAGAGTAATCTTGGGGTTTGTATCGTCCTCACTACCCATAAGTGTCCCTTTGATCTTAGCAGGTTTAGTAATTGAGATCATAAAAGCATAGGAACTACTGAAGGAGTTGTCAACTACAACATCAAAAACAAGTCTGTATTTAGCTTTGGATATATGATCTTAGAAATGGGGAAGCTAGACATCAGATGTGAACCACATTGTTTCATAATCTTGAAAAGAAGATTAATAGTTAGGATCAGATAGAATACGGATGGGAACATTCCCTTGTTTATCTGAACTTCATTTTGTGGCACACTAGGAAATTTTCTTTCTTTCTTTTTTCTTTTTTTTATTAGATATATTCTTTATTTAGATTTCAAATGTCCCCTTTCCTGCTTCCCCTCTCCCCCAAAAATCCCAAATCCCATAAGCCATCTCCCCTTCCCCAATCAACCCTCCCCCACTTCCCTGTCCTGGTATTCCTCTACACTACAGAATCAAGTCTTTCCAGGACCAAGGGCCTCTCCTCCCTTTGATGTCCAGCAAGGCCATCCTCTGCTTTCTATGTGTCTGAAGCCATGGGTAACTCCATGTGTACTCTCTGCTTGATGGTTTTGTCCCTGGGAGCTCTCAGAGTGCTGGGTGACTCATATTGTTGTTCCTCCTGTGGTGCTTCAAACCCCTTCAGCTCCTTGGGTTCTTTCTCTAGCTCCCCCATTGGGGACCCTGTGCTCAGTTCAATGGCTGGCTGAGAGTGGCCCCCTCTGTATTTGTCATGCACTAGGAGAGCCTCCCAGGTGATAGCTATATCTGGCTTCGGTCAGCTAGCACTTGTGGGAATCCACAAGAGTGTTTGGGTTTTGTAACTATATATAGGATGGATCCCTATTCCTGCTAAAGTCTTTTATAAGTATGATGAGTATTTGCTAAATCCATTTCATAGTTGAACCTTTTCCTGTCTGCTCAACCACAGAATTTAGAAGCAAACATGAAAATTGCTTTTGAAAATTAAAAAATAAGATTTTGTGAGTGGGGTAGCTCAAGTGATTTGATGATGTGCCAACAAAAATGTTGCTTGCCTTTTTCCTCTCTGGTACCTGCACTCCCTCACCTCTTCCTGCCCCACCTCTTTCTCCTCTAAGCCTTCCCATCAACTAGGATTTTATCATGGGGCTTCAATGGTTTTCTATGGAAAAATATTTCTGAAAATATTTTTGTGGCTAGAGTATATATTTACAAAAGCCTGTGCTTGGTCATCTCTTCCCAGCAGCTGAATGCCTGTGTTTGATAGTCCTGGTCTTCTACATCATGTCCTGTTGGCCTGTCCATAGACAACCTTTGACTCATTTAGGCCCAGCAAAGAGGAAGACTGCCTAAGCCTGTGCTTCACTTGGGATAACATGGTGGTCAGACACAGACACGGATTCCCCAAACACCTCCATTTCAAATGCGTCCAATTACTTCTAACCCACTGTCTATATAGAAAACCTTTTAAATTGAATGTTAGTAGGGACCTGGCCATGTTTCTTAGAGAAAGTAGCCAGAGTCCTGATACGGGTTTCTGTCAATCCAAGATTAGCCAATAAGCCAAAGTGTAGACAGAAGAAATGTACCCATTCTGAATTGTTCTTATTCCTTCCTATGTTTCTGTTTGAAATATACTGACACTGACTCTTTTTGTCCTTTTTTTTCATGAATCCTTGGAGTGGCATTGGCAAGGTTTTCTATAGTGGTGGCCGATAAGAGTGACTTGGGACATGGGAGTTTGGAGCATGCCTTTAATCCAATCAGAAAGTGTTTTGCTGCTATAGTAACCTTTGTACCAGTCTTGCCCCAATGCTTAGGGATCACTGGGTAAGAGATGGTAGAAGGAAAGATTGTAGGAGCCAGTCATAGTGGAAGACTGCTCCAAACATTTCTCAGACACAACAGGGCATTGCACACATGAATTCAAGAGTTGCTTTGAGTATACATACAAGAACAGCACAAGCTCAAGTCGACAATGCCAGCATCTGGTAGAGAGGGGCTCACGACATCCCATCCCAACTGAGGAGCTATCATTGGCAATGGATGCTGACGGAGGAGGGAGCATGTCAATTTTCTTCAAGGATGTGACCCTTGATAGGTGGCCCATACTTCAGAGAATGGCCCTACACCTGTGAATATATCGATGGCACTAAATATGCTAAGAAAAGTATACATATATTTGGGCAGGAAAAGAGGTAATATAGGTGAAAGGGGGAGGAGGGTGGGTCTAATCAAAATGCATTATATGTATGTATGAAAATCTCAAACTAAATTAAAAAAAATGTAAACATAAAGAACCAAACAGAATCCCAGCTTTTCTTTATGTCAAACAATCTTCTAGGCACAGCCATTTGATCACTGTTGATATCGGCTTTTCTTATGATTCCTTGGGACTTTGCACATACTTCTACTATGGTAAGTCATGTTTTATATGGAAGCTTTGTTAAATGAATCTGCTTCAGATTAGTGAGCCGAGTCCCCTGTTATAGAGAAGGAAGGATTTCACAGATTCTCCACTTTTTCTTCAGTTTTAGCATGGGGCCAGAGTTGTAGGATGAGATCTGTGTGCACAGCTGTAGAGTACAGGGCACCTGCACATAGTGGACACTTCCTGCTTCAGTACACAAATTCTGTGAAGAACTCTACCAACTGTGCCCCTGGTGTGAACTAGATGCTCCTTCATGGATTAAATTGTGCAAGAGTAAAGTAATTACAGGAAATGAGGATACAGCTTTTGTCTGCTTTTTCTTGAAATTTTAATAAAATTGTGTTCTTCAAGTTTAGACAAAGGAAGTCTTTGAAGAAATAGTTTCATAGACATTAAGAATCAGAGTCAAGAAACTTTACACCACAACATCTATAGAACAAAACACACATGGCTTGTTGATCTGAGATTGAATAACTTGTCCTGTCTCAAACATTTCTAGAACCTTCTTTTAACAACAATTTTAGATACCCAGAAACTTAGATCTTTTATAAACCCTCTAATGGGTTTCTATCATAGGCCAGTTTAGTCAATCCTGCAGAAATTAAATCAACGTTCTCTTGAGTGTGTGTTTTAAATTATGACTCTTTAATAGGTTTAGCATTATTTATAGGTCATGTGTAAGAATTAGACAGAAGTGGGGAAAAGAAGGAGAGGGGGAGTCTGAGAAAGACAGTTTGAATAATCCTCACTTGGGGGAGGAAGACACTCATTTTAGTATAAGTAGAGGTGTGGCAATTAATCTTCAACATCAGCCTGGCTTCATTTGGAGTCACCTAGGAGACTCACCTCTGGGCTTGTCTGTGAGGATGTTTCAGAGAGGCTTCGGTGAGTAGGAAGGACTCATCCTGAGTGTGAGTGACATTATCCACAAACTGGGGTGCAAGGCTGAATGGAATTGGGAAGGTGGAGGAACTCAGCAGAGAACCAGCATTCAACTCTCTCCATTTCCTTACTATGAATACAGTGTGCTGAGAGGTCTTCCTCTCCTGCTGCCATGACAGCCCCCCACCATATACTGCATCTCCCCTAAATATAAACCCAGGTAAACTTACATCTTAGAACCTATAGGTTCTTGTTGGGTATTTGGTCCCAGCAATGAGAGGAGTAACCAATACAGGAGGTGACCTGCTATAGCTTTGTATACGCTTTTAGTGGGTGCATAGATGCATGCTAGACCCAAAATGGTGTGCACACATCAACCCTCACTTCCTTTTCTGAGAACTATCAGGAGTGTCTGCTTGTATTTAGTTGTAGACTGCACACTGGCGAGCTTTCCGGAAGCTAGTGAGGTCTTGGAAGCAAGGCAGCTGGTCTAGTTCTCCATAGCACTTCCATTTCTTTCCTCTTCTTAATACTCAGCACCCATATTCATATTCTTTTCTTAATATTCTTTTGTCTCATAAGACTATAAAGTCTGTGATGACAGAGACTGGGGCATTAAAGCTACAATACTTCGAATAGGGCTGGGGAAGTAGGAGATGTTAAAATAAGCTGTCAAATGTAGATCTGGAGAAATTATTGATGTTTGCAGATATTGCAGCATAATCATGAAACAGTATTTATATTATATTCTTACCCTAGGAAAAGCATTTGCATAAAAATTGTAAATTTAATCACAGCAAAGGAGGTATCGTTTCCATGGCCGAGACCTTGTTCATTGTTAATGATTGTGGCTTCTCCCAAACTTTGAGAACTTAAAATTTCAAGTATTTTTTTTAATAAGAATGTATTGTAATAATACATTTATTACATGTATTATAATTTAATAAGAATCTTTGTAATAATTAAACACTGACATTTTAAGGTTTTGGCCGGAAACCAGCTATTTTCAAAGAAAATTAAAGAGGAAGATCACACCAGGCCCTGAGACTGAGATTGTAGTGGTCTGAATGAATATGGTTCCCAAAGACTCATAAGGAGTGACTTTATTGGAACTGTGGCTTTGTAGGAGTAGGTGTGGTCTTGTTGGAGGAAGTGTGCCCCTGGGGGGTTGGGGTGGGAAGGCTTTGAAGTTTCAAAAGATCAAGCCAGGTCTAGTGGCTCACCATCTCTTCCTGCTGTATGGAGATCCAGATATAGAACTCTCAGCCACTTCTCCAGCATCCTATCTGCCTACATGCCGCCATGCTTCCTCCTATGATAACAAACTACACCTCTGAATTTTAAGCAAGCCCAAAATAAGTTTTTTTTTTTTCTGTATAAGAAATGCAGTGATCATGGTGTCTCTTCACAAAAATATAACCCTAACACAGAGGAGGAGTTGGTGACTGGGGGTCTCCCCCAGGAAGAGCCGGCTGGAAGGATGAGAGCTCAGCCTCTCCTGGGTGGGGCTTTCTAGTGGAGGGGAAATGGACTTGATGGTGGGAAGCAAGGACAAGACTTCAGCTTCCTTCTCCGGGCAGTGAGGTGTGTGGGAGAGCATGCTCTGACAGACACAGCTATTGCAAGCTAGACTTTCTGTCAGTTGCTAACACAGAGACACGTGCACACAGTCACCTGTGAAGGGGCATTGTGCTTCCTTTAGCTGCTCTGTGTGACGTCCTATGGAGAAATTACCATTACAGATCCTTCGAGCAAAGTCATCTTACTCTCTGACTTTTAAGTCAGAAGTGTGAATTTCTTCAGATTTAGTGCTTGTCAAATTCTTTGAGCTCAGACTCATGGACAGCTTTCTAGAGGGAAGTAATTCTGTTCTAACTTGGCTGTGCAACTTATACATTATGATATGGCTGGATGTTTTATCTGCTCCAATATGCATCTGGGAATAAATTATGAAGGACCTCATTGTTAAGTATGTTTATATGTGTAGAAAACCCATTACTTGAATGTTTAATTATTTAGCAATATTAGCAATAAATGGACAAACATAGCTGAGCCTTGCATTCGTTTTCTTCTATTGTTGTGATGAAACATTGATTGGAAGTAGCTGACAGAAGAAGGGATGAAGGTCCAGAGTGTTAAAATCCTCAACAGCAGGGAAGCATGGTGGCAAATAGAGAGCTGACATTTTGGTATATAAGCACAAAGTAGAGAGAGAAATGACACAGTCTTTAAACAGTAACTTTCTCCAACAAGACCGTGATACCTCCCAAACCTGCCCATACAAAACCATCAATTGGGACCAAGTGTTCAGATACATGGGTCTCTAGGGGACATTCTCAGGCAAACCACCATCAGGCTAAATGTAAAGGCTTATTGTTATAACTTTAGAAAATGATTCCTTGGCTTGTAACTGAGACTACGAGGAAAAATATCCAGTATCACACTGAAATGTAACTGTAGACTGTCATAAATGTGGATACTAGACTGACATTTTAGCCTGCACGTGTGCCCTCTCCTCCCTTCCTCCATGTCTGACTCCCTCACATATACATACACACACATAAATGTATGCTCGTGTTTATTACACATGCAAACATATGGTTAGATAGTCTATATACTACATATACATGTATTCATATAAGTATTTGAATAGTCATACACATGTAGCTTAGGCAAATGTGTACTTTATTATCAACAGTGAAGCTTTGACATCATTGTATGAGAGCAAATACTATTGATCTCTCTAGAAATGGCCACTACTTCATATGGTCTGTTCCCAGTTCAAGGTAAGAAAGACATACTGATTCAATCAGTGTTCAGCAAGACTTAGTAAGAAGACAGAGTGAGACAGCCAAGATCTCCTGGTACGAGAAGCAATACATGGCTTAATTCCCTGAGACTTATACAGTACTTTCTATGCATCACAGTATTTTAATTAATTTGTGAGAACAATGTCTGCTATGCTTTGTCCCATTGGTGTGTCTACATGATATACTAGAAAAGGAAGCTGAGCTTAAACAACAGATACAGCAATCATCATTAAGTGCTATATGCTTGCAACTGCTGCCACCCACACATAATAAATATTTAATCCATACACCAACCTTATAAAGAACAAAACATATTTTTTACTCATTCAACTATTACTTAGCACACATAATGTTCCAGAAAACTATTACTTAGCACACATAATGTTCCAGAAATGAACTATTATTTGTTCTTATTATTACATTTGCTTTACGAGCTTGTAAGACAGCTCATAGAGTAAAGATACTTGTTATACAAGCCTGCTGACTTGAGTTTGATCTCCAGAACCCACTTTAGATGAAAGAAGAGAGAAAACTCCAAAAGTTGTCCTCTCAACTCTACTCGTGCACCAAGGCTTATATAAATAAACCAATAAACAAAATGTTGATAAAACATTACCTAATGCCATATGATATAAAAATATACAAGCTAGGGAAGAGGGTGAGCTGGTTAGTTTTAACTGTCAACATGACACAACCTAGAATCATTTGGGAAGAGAACCCCTCAGTTAAGGAATTATCTAGATCAGGCTGACTTGCAGTCATGTCTATGGGGGATTGTCTTGATTGTTAATTGATCCAGCCCACTGTGGGTGGCAGCATTCCTTAGGCTAGACTCTGGACTATATGATAGTGAAAAAAAAAAGCTAAATAGATTAAAAACAAGTGAGCAGGTAAGGATATGTTTATTTTCTCTGTTCTTGTACTGCTTTGAGTACCTGCCCTGACTTTTCCAAACCAATGGACTGTAACTTGCAGTTTTAAGCCAAATAATCTGGGCTTCCTTATGTCACTTCTTGTCACAGTATTGTATTACAGCTGTAGAACAGCAGAATAGGAGCAAAGAGGAGACAAGGTGTCAATGAATTTGGTGCCATTTTTTAACAAATACAGTACTGTTGTTTGAGAGAGTGTGTGTAACTGGAAAGGATGATGTGATAGAGAGATGACTGTGCTTCTGAGGGAGAAGAGACCAGTGTTCAAGGGTCAGGAGACTGCCCAGAATGACCCTTAGAACACCATGTGCCCAGGCTGAAGTTAGGAGACAAGTCAGACACAAATGGCTCAAAGGACAAGAAGCTGATCTGTGATACTTTAGAACATGGTGTGCCAAGGCTGGACTTGCGAGATGAGGCAGACACCAATGGAATTAAATCACACCTGAGCACACCCTCTGGAAAGTTCTGAATGGGAAACTGGTATGAAACAGATTGGAGTTTCTAAAAGGATCCCTTTCCCCCCCCCCCAGTGCATCCAGACTAGGGGCCAAAGGCAAAATGAGGGATATCACTGGGAGGCTGGCAGCATCAAATGGGAGAGAGGGGATGCAGTGAATACTGGAGTGATGGAAATAGACATGAGAATGTCCTTGATGCTGTGTGAACTAGACAACTCTGCCCCAGAGTCTGCTAAGGAAATTGCAGGACATAACCAGCCTTGGGAGGGAAGCAGGCATCCTCAGACACAAGCCACCCTGGCCTCTAGTCCTCAGCGGCGTCCATCGCTTCATGCTGTAAAAAATGACACGTACTAAAGAAAAGAAAATTCCGAGTAAAATTTCCATTGTGCAGCATTCATGATATTTGGGGAAATTGTGTTCTGTGCTATATTATGTGTTGAGCAAAAACAAGAGTATCGGGAAGAAGCAAAGGAAGCAACAGCAAATGTTCGGAGAGCCTCCAAGGAGTTCTTTAACAGGGAGGGTGGGAGAGGTCTTATTTCCCATTGGCCAAGATTGTCAAAATGACCTCATGTGAGGAGGAATTTAAATCTAGGAGAAGGAATCACAGTTTCCCCTTTGATTCTGTGTGTGCAAAGAGAACATTGTGCATCCTGTACCATACATAAAACAAGCATGTTGAGCTGGCCCCTCATAGCCTTAACCACATCGGGTATACTCTAACCTTTTCTAGTGATCTCCCGTAAAGTGATAACTCAGGAAAAACACACATAAACATAAGCACACAGTGACAGAGAAGCACATAAACACATACTAACACAAACAGACACATTAATACAAACATACATGCACAAACACAGTAACACACACCAACAGATGGTAAGGTAAAAACACAAAGACACAGTAGACACACGTACAGGCATAACACATACCCTGGAACACACAAATTCATGCAAACATACACACACGAACACAACATCAACAGTCATTTTTTGTCCCCACCTCCCACAAGCATTTCTAAAACTAGTGTTTATCTCTTTACTTTTTGCAATACATTCTGGAATCTGACATTGAATTTTCTTTCTTTCTTTATTAATTTTTTAATACTAGTAACAAGCCTCTGGCTTGATTCCAAGCCTGCTAATGGGCAGCTAAGCGGAACTTCAGATACAGCTGAGTAGAGAACTGCCTATCAGGAACTATATCCATATTCATCTTCCCAGTTAGTACTGTGACAGTCATTCTGAAGATGTCCATAGCTCTAGAGCAACCAAGTTTGGGCTGAGAAGACAGAGCTATGTCTGCTTACATGTCTCAACCAGTTTACATTCTGAAGACATTCACCATTGCCAACAGGTAGATGACACACACAAAGCATGGGAGAGTTGGGTACCTCAGGATAAAATTGAACTGAGATGAAGGCAAGGCACAAGAAGAACAACTTGAGATTGGTGGGGACCCCTTTCCCCAAAGCCTGGGCCTGGGAGAAGTTGTGGGCCAGGAATGGCAAGACTCTGATAAGAAAGCTCTGATGACTGCTAAATTTAGGAATTATACCTAGAAAGGACACACACACACACACACACACACACACACACACATACACACAGTCTCATGCACACAGTCACACAATTAACACACACACAGATACAGAGAGACAGATACAGAGAGACAGAGAGCAAAAGAAGGAGAGAGACAGACACACATGGCTGGGGGTTGGGGAAGGGATAAAAAGAGAAAGCTGGACTACACAGGTGACACCTGGTGTGCATGCCGCTTTAGGGCTCCCAGTCAGCTGACTTTCCTGCGGGGACAATTAGCCACCTGGGCCAGATCTAATCGTGTGAGAGCTCCCCGCCAGCTGGTTGCTGAATAGGTCAGGTCAGCAGCTTTGGCCTGCAGTCAGGCCAGCAGCCATATCCTGAATGTGGAGGAGAGAATCCCTGAGTGAGGCCCTGTGAGAAATGGCTAGGGGAAGGGACAAACATGACCTTTGTCCTCTGATCACGAGGTCTCACCTTGTCCTCTGGTCACTGGGGTTGTGCCAAAGGTCAGCTTGCAGGTGCTAGCCCAACACCCTGAACTCCACTGGGTACACCCCAAGCTCAACAAAGAAGAGTAGAGAAGAGAAAGACTGTTGGTAAAGGGGAAAGCCTCATCCTGCATTTTAAAATATCCTTTACACCGCATGTTAAGCACACATCCATATTATACATGGTTTGTTAATAACTGAAGAGGAGGCTCTGAGGAGACCTTAACCTTTATACAGCATAGCCCCTTAACTCCTCAAGTCTTCTGACCTGGCCAACTTCCTCCCTCAGAAGTGTGTCTCATCCACTGTCCCTGCCTTTGTTACTGTCCACACATCTCTGCTCAGTGCTCTGCTTCAGAGCACAAGACTCTCTCCCAATGTGTACCCTCTGCAGATGTTAAGTGGACTCCAGACCCTCCTTGCTTGAATTTTGACCTGTGCAAACCATAGAACCCATCTTTCCTGCTTCATCTTGGCACATTCATGGACAATTTGTTATACCGTATGTCTTTTATTAGGAACAGAATGTATTTAATCAATCTAAAATCAAATTAAGCTGCTAGATGCATTAAGAGATGGGACGGTCCATTCCATTCCTCTAGATGCTTTTCCATTTGATATTTAGATATGTAGAAGTAATTCTCTCCTGAATTAGCCCTGGGGCTGATGTGATCACAGTGACTGATGCACTGACTGGTGCCTGCCCTTGCCGAAGTATAGAAGGCACAGAGGAACAAATTTGAGGGCAAGGATGGTGAATTTAATTTAGTACAGATAAACAAAATTTGAGATTCCGGGAACCATTCCAACTGATGGGACACAGAAAGCAGAGTTGCAAAAGTAGGCTCATAAAGGAGCCCTGATGCAGGGCTAAATGCCATCAGCATGTACTGTTGAAGGAGGCAGGTTCCCTTTAAAGAAAAGAGGGATAAAAGAGAACCAGAAAACAGAAAGCACACAGGTGGATCTCAGGAGACAGTAAACTGGAAGGAACAGCTGAGAACACCAAACGTTTAGGCCAATGAGAACACATATCACAGCAAAAGAGGTTTCGTAAGGATGCCAATGGGAAACCTTCTAGCTCTTCCAACCAGCGTTGTGTCGTGTACCAATTATGATAAAAGAGACTTGAGAGATGATTAGTGAAGCTCAGAACAGCACCAGCCAATCAACATGGAAAGTTTGGAAACCACATAGCAGTTGGAGGCGTTCATCAGACATAAACTCTGAATAGACATGAAACTACAGCTGAAAAGGGGGTGTAAGACACTCACCAAGAGCTATCATTTATTGCTTTTCTGTTAATACGTTCCATTACTGGCACTGGCATAAGTCTCTGGTAAGGACAAAATTTGTTTAGATATATGTATAATGACAGAGTTGGAGGTCCCAGCAGGGGCCTCCTCAGAGACTCCTCTTCATGTTATAAGCAAACTATACATGATATGGATGTGTGTTTATGTATCCACATGATAAGCAAATTAGCTAGATTTTTGAAATTTTCAATTAAATTAACTATTTAATATTTTTCTTGAAAACTCAAAATACTTTGGAAGTGTGAACACATTCGCTCTTGCTACAACTTCTTGGAAATTAATTTATTACTTTTTTTTCAGTATGAAAACAGGCTAGCCCTTAGGTCTCTCTCTTGAGTTCTCATGAGACTGATATGCAGATGTGCATGTGTGTATGTGTGTGTGATGTGAATAGTCATATATAAAATATATTATTATTATTATTATTATTATTATTATTATATATTACATTAGCTGTCAGAGACAATGGTTCCCACTGCAGTGGTTAAGATTGTGCATACTTAACTCAAGGCTATAGAAAGTATAGTCTGTTGCAGAAAGATTTAATCAGGGCGGATTCACAATAGCCTAAAGAACAGACAGTTGCACCCAAGGTCTTTTAAAATATATTCACATAAATCAAAGAATTTCTATTTCCTCAACACAATAGAGGCTGTGTTTTTGCAAGAGGATTTGCAGGGTAGATGGGTAAAGACTGCTCTCTCTGAGGAGCAGATGGGGGGCAGGAAGCTGTCTTTTACTAAATATAACACAAATGCCAAATTCAGGAAGAATGTTAGGTTCATAAAATAGCACAGAATGCATGGTGGCTGACAGCCTGAGGGTCTTCAGAAAAATAGGGTACTATGTACAAAGGTCAATTCAGAGCTATGACTGGGGCATTTTGGAATTCTACAGCTTAAGGATTTAAAATAGTGTCCCAAACCAGAAACCTTGCTACTCAATACTGTTCTGAATTACCCCTTTAGAGGGTGGCTTCTGTTTCTTAGCAATCCTGGTTAGAATTCTGCATCTGATCTTCAAGCTTTTCCAGCCATGGTTTCTACTGTTTTCCATCCCAAGTATAACTGAGAAAGAAGTGAATTCTGTGCAGTGAGTGACATCCAGCCTCCCGGTGCACTCTTTAGAATACTACAGCATCCTGGTTTACTCCCCACAACACCCCACCACCCCAGCACACTCCCTGCAGCTCTAAAACCTCCCAGCCTACTCCCAATATTGTCCTAGCATTCCTGTCCACACCAACTCTAAGCTGCCAGTGTCATCATTTGTTTTCTTAGTCACACATAGGACAGACAATACTCTTTACATTGGCTCAGATATTGATACCGAGCTATAGGATATTAGCAGTGTAGAAAGGAATGTTCTAGAAGAGTTGTTCTCAGTGTTCCTTATGCTGCAAGCATTGAATATATATATTGTGGTGACCCCCCCAACCATACAATATTTCTGTTGCTACTTCATGACTATAATTTCACTACTGTTATGAATCATAATGTTAATAATGCAAATAAATATCCCGTGAAAGGGTGTTGGACCTTCCATAGGGGTAGAAAACCACACGTTGAGATACGTTGTACTAGAAGTTCAATAATGAGCACAAGGCAGCATCCGAAAGTGAAGGGAGTGCCTGTGGTCTCCAGGTTTGACACTGTGGGCTTTAGGGACTGATCTATTGAACTGGCCACTTAGGAAGATGTGGGAGTTCAGTAGCAAGAGATGATTATGGCTTGCAATGCCTTTTCTTCAGACTAGTGTACTCCACATAAGAGCTTATTTCTTACCCTCATTACAACATTTCCTCATCATCAGGGGCTTGCCCTGTGCCTCAAATATGCCGTCAATTTTGTCTCTTATGTCATGCTCTATTCCTGGAAGATCTTCTTATCGACATTGCTTCAAGGAGCAAGGACACTAAAGTCACAATCTGTGGAGTGCCGGAGGGTCTCCTGCACAAGGATGAAGGGCACATGTCCTTAAAACACACAAACAAACATAAACTTGTTTTGATGGAACATTTCCAGCTCTTCCTCTAAATCATGCATCCAGGGCACTTCCTGACCCTCTCCCTTCTCAGCCTATTGAGTGCAACACGTCGCGACTCCACTGGGACCCTTTGAAGGTAGTCTTCACTGATTCCACCCTTTGTAAATGGCAGGAAGGGTAAGGTCAAGACAATTATAAGTTATATTGAGAATTGCAACCAAGAGGGTCTCAAATGACCTAACTGAGAGTTTCTCCCACTTCAGCCCTACAGACAATGTTCTTGGTTGAACTAAATCCCTGCCAAAGGGACCAGGCATAACCTCTGCTTATCTTTAGCTTCTGTTATGGTTGGTCATGAGATTACTCAAGGAGACGCCGCTCACCTTCTCCCCTTGAGTTATGAAGCACCATCCTCCTGTCCAATACTCCAAAGCACCACCTCCCTTGCCCACCTGTCACTGAGCACGAGGTCTCTGTGCTACTGTGAGGCACGGGTGACACCCTCCACAGGCTCCTACACTGTGCTGGCTTCTTCTGTAATCCTGCGTTTTAGATGCAGTGGCTCTCATACCCACAGAGCAGGAGCTCTCTCTCTCCTCTGGGCCCTAGAGGAACTGGAGAGCATTGCCCTTCTCTACCTTGGCCAAAGCAAGAATACCTTCCTTGGCTTGTCTTTACCAATTTGTGCTCCTTATCTTACAGTACTAATTATTGGGGGAAGTATGTCACTATTGTATGCTATACAGGATAGTATACAGAAATTGGAATTGTACTCAGCACTGTGTTTTCTCTGGGGTCTGTTATGGCATCTTGGAGAAGTAGTAAGTTAGCTTCTTACACTGAATGTCTATATTTTTGCCATTTGAAAAACTTTTGGATAAGTTTATATTTTGATCACAAGAAGCACTTTCTTTGTTGGGAAATACTCTTTGGGTCTATACACAACTCAGGAAAACTGCACCGAGAATGCTTGTAATGGATTGGTCCCAAGGAGACAACACAGCTGTGACTGAGAGCCACACAAGTGTCTATTCTGTCTGCCAGCTGATGGTGACATGATTATGCTGCACTCTCCACCTCTGGCCTCATCAGCATGCCGCGTTTCTTATTAATACGCTTTTTCATTTTGATTTGGTTATGTAGCTAGTTAGAAGTTAGCGAGCTTGACTTTCATTAGAGATAGACCTCTCTCAGTTACCAGGAAATATCATTATTGCCTCTTCTTAGAATGTGAAATACCAAGTAAGAGGATGGAGAAAGATTCAGGACATCAGCTTTTAAAGATTTAAAATGCCCCTCAAAGAAATGGCCCTGGGTCAGAGAGATGGGAGAAAGGTAAGATAACAGGGTTTTATGGAGCCCATGAGAAAGTTATTTCTTTTGGTAAAGCTTGGTTACATACAGATTTTTTTTAAAAAAAATATTTTGTTGTTTTTTAATTCTTTTATGTGCCTATTTCTCTCTCTCTCTCTCTCTCTCTCTCTCTCTCTCTCTCTCTCTCTCTCTGTGTGTGTGTGTGTGTGTGTGTGTGTGTGCATGATTTGTTTTGAGACAGAATTTTTGGTAGCCTAGAAGTTGCCAGGTAGGCCAGACTAGCTGGCCAGGAACTTGTAGGAATTCTCCTATCTCTTTTTCGCCCAGGTCTGGATTAGCCTCACGTGCCATCCACCATTGGCTTGGTTGGTTGGTTGGTTGGTTGGTTGGTTGGTTGGTTGGTTGGTTGGTTGGTTTTAAACCCTGAGTTCTAGATAGTGAGCCCAGGTCCTCATTGCTGCAAGACAAATACTTTACCACCTGAACTCTCTTCCCCAGGCTCTCTTTAATTCTTTTCAATGTGCTCTTACATGACTTTTGGTCAAAAGAATGTGGTCTGAATTGTATTTCAGGTTCCAGGTAGAAATACACTCCAAAGGATTGTGAGGTTAACATCTAGTAGAAGTCATTCAGTAAAGGACAAAGACAAACCATTGTCCCCCTCCCTGAAGAGTCACTCTGTCAACCTCCTGGCCATGAAACATCCCTCAGGAAATCTGTTCCAGAAACTGTAAGAAACAAAATAAAGCCTTCCTCACCATGAAGGTCAGCACAAGGGTCTCTCTGGCCATTGTCTATTCTCTCTCTGTGAGAACGGCTTCCTCTGAGTGCTTCCTTCAGCCATTCCCTCTGATACCACCCTGGTAAACTCTGCCTCCTCTACTGTGCTCTGTAAGTCTCTTTTGCAGAGAACACAATGGCTGGGAAGGTCAGAGCACACACCCAGAACCCTGATAGGCAACATTCTCCCAAAGCCTGTAGGTGAAGCCTTAGATGTAACCACCACATTGTTTTCAGAAGGGAAAATTTTAGCTATATCCAATTCCTGCTGTATTTTTTTCTTTTGTTGGGTTTTCTTTGGTAAAGAAGTAATTTCGAGATGTGTAAGATGAGTAAAAATATTCAAGTCTCAAAAGTCTACAGCAGAGGTGTTACCAGGGTTTAAGGTGAGCTCCAGGGTCCTAGCAGGTCTAGGAAGATAGATGTGGCCCCCACATTGGGAAGAGGATCAAAGAGGTCCAATGACCAATCTCCCAACCCAGTCCATCTTCTTAGTGTTCATGAGGTTCAGGCTAAACAGAGAGCAAGGGGTATGCATGGCTCAGCAGTCCTGGTCAAGCTGTGGTCTCCTTCACCTTGTAAGTGGTCCGAGAAGTTGTCAGGGGTATAAGAAATCTTTTTTCCGGGAGATAAGCTCCTCCCTCTCTCTGACTGGCATCAGACTTCAGACATTTTCTTCTCCCAGCATAAAACTCCAGGGAAAATCTTGGTCCTTGGGTGGCTTGTCTCTAACAGTCAAAAGTGTGTGTGTGGGAGGGGGGGATGTCTCTACAAAGCATCTTTAGAACCATCAGAAATGCCAAAGACCATTTCAACCAGTTCCCGTCCAGGTGTCATTTTAAAAATAAACATTGCTATTTATTTAGACTGTAGAGAATACTAGTTTACTACATTCTGATTTCAATCCATGCGTTGAAAAGATTGTCTTGAATTTATTTAGCATTTATTGAATAGCTCTTACTGAATATCATTTTTATAGTTGGGGTTTCTATTGCTACGACAAAACACCATAACCAAAAAGCACATTGTGAAGTGTGGTGGTTTGAATAAAAAATACCCCCAGCAGGTCCATAAGGAGTGGCACTGTTAGGAGGTGTAGTCTTGTTGGAGTAGGTGTGGCTTTGTTGGAAGATAAATGTCACAAGGGTGTAGGCTTTAAAGTCTCATGTAATAAGAACCCATGTTCCACTATGTTCATAGCAGCCTTATTTATAATAGCCAGAAACTGGAAAGAACCCAGATGTCCCTTAACAGAGGAATGGATACAGAAAACGTGGTACATTTATACAATGGAGTACTACTCAGCTATTAAAAACAATGAATTCATGAAATTCTTAAGCAAATGGATGGAACTAGAAAATCTCATCCTTAGTAAGGCAACCCAATCACAAAAGAACACACATGTTATGTGCTCCCTGATAAGTGGATATTATCCCAGAAATTTGGAATACCCAAGATATAATTTACAGACCACATGAAGCTTACGAAGGAAGACCAAAAGTGTGTATACTTTGGTCCTTCTTAGATAGGGTACAAAATACCCATGGGAGGAAATACAAAGACAAAGTGTGGAGCAGAAACTGAAGGAAAGACCATTCAGAAACTGCTCCACATGGGGATCTATCCCATATACAGATACCAAACCCAGACGCTATTGTGGATGCCAACAAGTGCTTGCTGACAGGAGCCTGATATAGCTGCCTCCTGAGAGGCTCTGCGAGAACCTGACAAAGGTGGATGCTCAAAACCAACCATTGGACTGAGCACAATCCCAACCAAGACAGGGAGCAAAAGGTTTGTTTGGCTTACACTTCCACAGCGCTGGTTATCATTGAAGGAAATCAGAACCGAAACTCAGCTAGGGAGGATCCTGGAGGCAGGAGCTGCTGCAGAAGCCACGGAGGGTGCTCGCTCCTCATAGCTTGCTTAGCCTGCTTTCTTATAGAACCCGGGACCTCACCCACAATGAACCGCCTCCCATATCAGTTACTAATTAAGAAAATGTTTTAGGGCTCGCATGGAGGCGTTTTCTGACTTGAGGTTCTTTTCTTTCTGATAACTCTAGCTTGTGTCAAGTTGGCATATGATTAGCTAGTACAGTAGCCTTGGATATAGTAAAACTATTACCATATGGCTCTTTTCTTGCCTTATTAGTGTATACTCTTGTATTTTAGACACAATTCTTACTGAATACCTAGTAAAGCAGCTGAACTGTTGCTCTCATCAATTCTATTTTCAGCCCCATCTGCTGTGCTGGCAAAACTATTTCTGAAAACAGGAAATATAAAAGTTGTTTTTCTGCTTTTCCAGAGTGACCTCACGATCTTGTCTGGGTCTCTCTTGACCTTGCCATAGATCATGACCTTCGACACACATCCATGCACTCTCTCTCTATTAACTAAGAGGGCTGGTTCAGTTTCTACTCAAGGTAAAAGTTCAAAGAGGTAGGGAAATTCAGGTCACTGTAGATTCCTAATAGTATTTCATTCCATGACCACAAGTTGCTGTTAGTTTTTAATGTAAAATTGTAATATCTGAATCCAATGAAATGTATTGCTGATGACTGAGTTATTTTTGGTGTTCATTCAGTCCAAGACTATGCTATCAAATCAAATCATTCATTCATTCATTCTTTATCTACTGAGGAATTATTGTGCTACTTATACAACTTGAGAGTCTGTTTTCCGTTTGACTCTGATAATAGTATGTTTGTTACATTTGACGAAACAGTCTAACCACATATCTGTGCATAAACATGCTTGTAAGCCTCCCTGTGATGGGCCAACAGTAGCTGCAGAGTCCACAGACCCTCCCCACCACCAAACAAAGTGACATTTCTCCTGTACCAGATGCTTTTGGGTATCTTGGAGGGAGACTCCATGCAGAACAGCACAGTTCTGATCTAGCATTTTAGAAGAGAGAATAACGCAGTGAACAATGTTCCTAGTCAGTTCAGAGTGGAAAGGGCTAAGGGGATGAGAGAATGGGCTTCCCCAGAGGGAACAGAGGGGAGGGTGGGATTGCAGTCAGTGTTATAGATGTAGTGACTGGCATGCAGGTCCACAGAAAATACTTCACTTAGACTTGAGGACACAGTTAGAGATTTAGCTCTTTGGGCCTGGGTGACAGAAGGCTTGCAGACCTCTAAACAGAGAACCCCAATTTTGTGGAAAACATAATGGGCTTTTAAAGAGCTAGGGAAAGAAAGAGCCTAAGACTGACCACAGTGAGATGAGACAGAAGACCCAGCAATGAAGCAGAATTTGATACCTAGGCGATATCACTCAGTGATATCAGGAGTGATCCCAAGCCAGCTCATAACCTTATACTCTGGCTGGAGATGCCAATGAACGATTTTAGTATATTGATATTATTACACTATTAGGCTAAGCCAGCACTGTCTGCTTTCTAAGAGGTACAAATTTCCTTGTTGTTAATTTAATTAGATGGTAATTTATTCCTTTATTAGAATGATTGAAAATATTAGCATGATGTTCAAGCGATATCATAGGCTTCCTAGTTTACTTCAGCAGAGCTTTATCCCAGGCACAGAGCCAGACCTGGGAAGAGTCTCTGTCGAGTAGGCTGTGTCTCACTTCCAGCTACTTCACGCTGTACAGAACAGCAGCCTTGGGCAGCACCTCGCCCCTGTGGCTCTGTGGATCTCATTGGCTGCAATTTCCTGAGTAGCAGTTTTTGGCTCCATAGTCCTAAAGGTAAAACCAGTGTTGTATCAGAGCAAACCGATTGAAATGCTTTGAGGAAAACCGGCACCAGAACCCCGTAGAGAGGAGGATGCCCGACATTGCAGTGCTGGCAACCCTACAACCTGTCATGTGACCACCTGGTGACTGCATCAAGGGACCATCAAACTGAGAACTCCTAAGTGCTCCCAGCACCCAGTTCAGCACAGACCCTGCAATTGACCTGGTCCTCCTGAACTGTGTCCATCCACTCACCTGTCTGGACCTTGTCTTCCTTCTCATATCTGTTGCCCTGTGGCTCTATGGTCCTAGACCTTGTATCTACCAGCGGATTCAGCCCATCAGCCTGGGTCAACTGTGCCACCCCATGGCTTGGCTCTGGGCTGCACTCACTTGTTCTCCAGATGCCCACCACTGGGCTGTCTCGGCCCTTTATCAGTCCTCAGCCTCCACTGGGTCCCCTATGGACTCCCTGAACAGGATAACTTCTTCTTTACACCATTTGCAGGTGTTCTTTAGCCTATACATGTATTTGTATATTAGAATTGGAATAAAAGGAACCAAGTTTACCAATGGACAGCTGTCAAGTGGAGTCAGGACTACTCAGAAAATTGGAGTTAACAGGATCCAGGTGAATGTATCACTAGTCATTACATTCTGACATTTTGGAAAGACATCATTTTACCTCAGGGCAATAATGGTCCTAGATGTTAAGGATACTCTAAGACAAAGGGATGTAGGAGTCATGCAACCTCTCATGTTGCATGGAACCCGGCAGGTGTGCTGCTGAGGGAGGTAATTCAAAACTAGATGTTCTAGATGCCTTGAATTTAATGTGGGTTTTAGTTACTAATCTGTTATCAAAAAGTATCATGTTTTATAAAAAAATAATTGTAGTTACCTTCTTATGGAGATGCATTTTTTCAGAATTTAATTTTGACCATTAAAAGTAAAACTAGTGTCAAGATGGCACAGCTGGTTAGAGTGCTTACAGTCAAGTTTGAGGGGCCTGAGTTCGATTCCTGGTGCCCACATGGTAGAAGAGAAGAGAAAGTTGCCCTGTGACTTCCAAACATGCACAAAAAGGCCTCAAGTTTTAGCCATTCTGTTTGGCTTTTTACTCAAACTGTCAAAAAAGAAAGAAAGAAAAGACGGGGGTGAGAGTGGGAGAGAGGGAGAGGGAGAGGGAGAGGGAGAGGGAGAGGGAGAGGGAGAGGGAGGAAGGATGGAAAAAAGGAAGTACGGAAGTACTCATCAATCAGTCAGTTTTGCCTATATTTCTCTGTAATCTTAAAATATTCCTTAGCCCTAAACTCAAGAGGGTAAAAATAGACAGCTAGCATTACCAAGAAAAGCCTTCTCCACACATTCTTGTCTTCCTGCTGAAACATGTGTTGCAACTCAAATTAGATGCAGGTGTGTGACCATCCACACAACAGATGGAGACACGGGAGCAAACCAGACCAGCGAATCATTCAGTCCTTGGAAAACACAGGCACTCGGCGGTGATGCTGGCCTGGCTCCCTGGGTAATGAGCATCCAACCTCACTTCTGTGGACGG
Organism: Apodemus agrarius; assembly: GCA_964023405.1. Lineage (NCBI taxonomy): Eukaryota > Metazoa > Chordata > Mammalia > Rodentia > Muridae > Apodemus > Apodemus agrarius. Next base: position 129,640,528 of record OZ030007.1, on the reverse strand, counting down.
AATTAAGCCACAAAACATAGAGACCGACCATTCCAGGACCTAGTGCAGCAAAAGCTGGGGTATCTTTTAGTATCTTTTAAATATCTAGTATCTCTTCCTCTAAGCTGGCGGGGCATTATTATTTTGTATATGAAACAATCTGACTCTGACAACTACAATAAACCAGATTCGTTTACAAGGAAACAGTTCCTAGTGTATGTGGAATGTGAATTGTATTCTTACATTCCTCACGTGGTACCTTTGGAGGGATAAAGTGTGTTATGTAAGGATAGTAGACGTTGAATTCAGGTCATCAGGTTTCTAGAGGCAGGCACCTTTACCAGCTGAGTTCTCTTGTGGAGTAAGACATGGGATAGGCAAAGAGAAGGCAGCTGTATTTCATGACAGTGAAAAGTGCCTGTTTGTGGCCCTTCTATATCAGGAGCAAAGGTGCCAAGAGGGCTTTTCTAGCTATGACACGTTTACAGAGTGGAAGCTCTGTGTCCTCAGAAGACCCTGACTACATTTGAATTCCATCAGCACTGTGGTTTTAACCACTCTCTCTGGGATTGTTCAAGAGGATCATGGGAAGAAATACGCTAAAAGGAAGATTTGATCCTCCATGGTTAGAGAGTGGAAAAGGGTTAGCCACCTCATGAATATAGCATAAATATGCATCTAAACTCCTACAAGAATAGTAAACATGGGCTGGCGAAATGACTCAGTAGACAAAGCTCTTGCTTGGCAAGGCTGATGGTGGTTACCTAAGTGAATGACTGAAATCTACTTAAAGGAGGAAGAAGACTGACTAAAAAAGTTGTTCTCAGATAGTTACATGCACACTGTAGCAAGTATATGCTTACACCTGTACCACATCCTCTCTCTCTCTCTCTCTCTCTCTCTCTCTCTCTCTCTCTCACACACACACACACACACACACACACACACACACACACAAACACACACACATATACACACATGCAAGCATATTCACATGCACATGTACATGCATGCACACAAATAAATAAGAATAATGAACCTACTTTTGGGTTCATTGGCCCCCAAGTCTTTGCCGTTTGCATGTATAAGTGTGGAGACTGGAGGTTAACCTGGGTGTGCTATCTCAGGAGCCAACTGCCTTACTTTTTTAGACAGGGTTTCTATTGGCCTGGAGTTCACCAATTAGGCTAGGCTGGCTGGCCAGCGAGCGAGCCCTGAGAAATCCACTTACCTCTATCACTCACTGCTGTGACTATAAGCACATGGCACCCCCCACACACACAGTGTTTTGGGGGTTCTAGAAATAGAACTCAGGTCTCATGTCTGCAAGACAGCAATATATAGACAGAACCATCTTCCTGGAACAGTTTGGGTTATTTATAAAGGATTAGTCTGGACCATCGTTCCTCCCCGCTACCTGTGTAATGCCCCTGCCATGTTTTGATGCCTCAAGGAGACCCTGGCCACATACTGGTATGCTGGCATGGTAGCATACTTGTTTTAGACTTCCGGTCTGCAGATATGTGAGCTAATAAACCACTGGTCATTATAAATCCCCTGGCCTGGGGTATCAGTAATAACACAAAGGATGTTGTAATGACAGACTATTGCCAGAGTTCTATAAAAATATGACCTTCCACCCAGAAGTCTCCCTATACTGCTATGATTGTCCTTTCTCTCCAATGAGCCCTTGCCTCAGTCTCCCCCAAGTGTCTTCTCTTACTTTCTTTTGTAAATTTGAGGTCCAGTTCAGATCCATTTCTAAGAAGCTTTCTTCCCTGGGAAGGTGGGGTAGGCTTTCTTCTCCGCTGTTCTTTTATTACAACTTATGTGTCTATTCTCAGTAGAGTTCTAGACCCAGGAAAGGAAAGAACAAAACCTTCCTGCTCCTTTGACATCTTATGTGTCTGATCTGGTGTTGGAACTGATTAATTACTGCTCTTTGAGTAAACGATTGGCTTAAGATAAAACAGAGGCCAAGCCGGACATGTGTCACTTTTTACTCCAACCTTCGAATCTCAGGGCCCTGGCTCTTCGGGGAATCACATGATGATTAGCCCGAGCCAGCATGGTAAGTCCTGAGGTGCTTGCTGTACCCCACTCTGCCTCTTCAGCTACAGCATTAGGACATTTGTCCTCACCATGCCTGTCCCCACTCTCTTCTTTGGCATCTTGAGATTGTAATCACTTTCACCACAATGGTGTGTCCACAATTCTTTTCTAGGTAATTATCAAAACTAGCACAAACTCAGAAGCTATAAGCTCCGAGAAAACTCAATCTCCAAGTCCCCACAACCCGGGGATATGAAATTTCACTGGCTTCCTCTGAGAGTCGTAAATGAAAGACTCATCTGGACTTCTTTTAAGTCTACTTCTTATTAATAAACTATTAATTTAAGCATTCTAATCTCAACTATAAGAATGTATTCCCTTCTTTTGTTTTTCCTACTAAAAGTGTGTGTGTGTGTGTGTGTGTGTGTGTGTGTGTGTGTGTGTGTTGTACCGTGCCACGTGTGTGAACATCAGAGGATGACTTTCAGGAGTGGATTTGGTTCTGTCTGCTTCCACTGTGCAATCTGGCAGTTGAACTCTGGTCATCCGGCTTAGTAGCATGTGTTCCTACCAACCTAGCCTTCTCGCTGACCCATCTGCCTCCCTTCCTTCTCCCAAGAAACCACAGGGGAGCAATCAACATCTTCATCTTGCATGTGTAAACATCTCTACTTTTAAATTAAGACCAATAGTCAAAACAGAACTCTTGATCAGCTGCTCTTGGGTGGTCCCTAGAATTACAGCTACAATTTATTGTTGCCAGCTTGCTGGGTCGGGATGTGTTTAGGACACTTTACATGACTTCAGCGCGACTACAGCTATATATATCCTATGGTGGCGGAAAGATAGCTAAGTAAACTAGCACTCAGAGACACAGCAGCACATGTAGTTATGCTTATGACTCTTCCTTCAGGGGCCAGAAGAAATTCATGGTCTTGAATGAATAATACTCATATGAGCAAACAGCACACTTGGGGCTGGAGACATCCCTCCAGATGGCTCCGAGGTTAAGAGCAGTTCCCCCCCCTTTTTTTTCAGAGAGCCTGAGTTCAGTTGCCAGCACAACACTAGGCAGCTCCTCACCGCCTGGGAATGCCAAGGCCCTCTTCTGACCTTAGAGGAAACCTGCACATACTCATGCACAGAGGCACACACATATATAATTAAAAAAAAAAAAACAAAGCTTTAAAAGAAAGAAACCAGCATCTTCTTTGATAAAATATGTCAGAAAATAGCACTTCTGTCATTCGAGCAAGCAAAAAATAAAACCCTCCATGGTAAGTGATATGGTTTGACAGGTCAGGAAAGGAGAACGTAAATCAGAGGTGAATAATATCCATGCAGTGGATTCCCTTTCTTGTGACACGTCTCCTTAATATTTGAAAACTAGAATCATCTGAGTCTTTTATGGCCTCAAACAAGCAAATACAAACAATCTTGCTGCTATGTATAGCATTGTTTTTTTGTTTTTGTTTTTGTTTTTGATGGTGTTTAGAGCGGTTTTGCTGTGTACCAACACCCAATAGCCTGACCTAAGGTCTCAGGCTCCTGCTTCCCTGATTCCATAGGGAAACGTGGTGATACATTCTTTATGTTGCCTTTAGTAGTGAACGTCTTCTCTGGCATTTGTATACATGAGTCTCGACCAGACCACGAATTGCATGTTTAAACAACAGAAGCGTCAGCATGGGACCTCTTTCCTTCTTTGGAGATGAATCCCATGAGTCAGTCTACTTAAACCACAAGCTAAACTTCCAAACACTGCATTCTGTTGCTGGGTATTAAATAGCTCACTGACTGAGTTTGAGCACTATCTATTTCTTTGCAAGGCATTTCTAACACTTTCCATTGTGATTTATAGGAATCATACTAAGAATTGACCATTGATCTTATAACCCATCCATGAAGCATTTGTGCATCTGCTAATTTAACACCAAAAGTCCCAGGCAGCACTGGAAGTCAAATCTACTTTTACACTGTTCTACTTTTCAAGCGATATTTTCACATATTAATATTCACGGAGCACAGACTTTACAGCAGACAGTCACGGCTATGTGTCACAGAATAGCAGTGTCAGAGATGACCCCAGCATTGTTGCAGCGAGGGTCCTGAGAGGTTAGTAAACCGCAGATAGAAGGCATATTGAACATGGCAAAGTACATCTGATACAAGACAGCATGACCTGATGCCCACAAAACAAGACAGTGAGGACAGAGAGCATCACCATCGCTGTGGGAAGCTGTGCCAGCTCTGGGATATCGGACTGTTCATCAAAGTCCAGAGTGAGGCTTTGGTGGATACGTGTGCAAGTGTAGCGCTGGTTCTGGTGGGCACGAAAAGTCAAGCGGTTCTTCATGGCAATATTTAAATGAATAGTGTGCACTTGTCAAATGAGGCTAAGTATCTCAAGACACACCGAATGGCTTGCGTTGGTCGCCTAGTCCAGGCTTTCTTCAGGCTCAAGGAGGAAGCCATATGTTTCAAATGGCAAGGTACTTCGGTCCTGCTTCATGTGGCATATAGGAGTTTTGGTGAGATAGATGCTCGGAGTTCTAGAAGTCAAGAATGCGGAGTTATGATCGGAGTTCAGATCTAAATCTGTCACATTGAGTCTGACATCTAAGCCCAACAGCCGGCAGTTGGAGCCTGCCTTAGTTTCTATCGCATCGATGAAACCCCAAGACCAAAAGCAAGCTGGGGAGGAAGGGTTAATTTGGCTTACATGTCCACACTGATATCCATCACCAAAGGAAGTCAGGACAGGAACTAAACAAGGCAGGAACCTGGAGGCAGGAGCTGACGCAGAATGGCTCTTTCTGTGCCGTTAGACTCCACAGATCTTAATTCCCTTAAATAAACACCTTTCAGGGCTACAGAAGCTCAGCTGATAGAGGTCATGGAGAACTGCTGCTTACTAGCTTGCTCCTCATAGCTTGGCTTATTTTCATAGAACACCCAGGTCCACCAGCCCAGGGATGGCTCCACCCACAATGGGTTGAGCCCTCTCCCATCAGTCACTAATTAAGAAATGCATTACAGGTTGGCCTACAACCCAATCTAATGGAGGCATTTTCTTAACGGAAAACCCCTCCTCTTGGACGGCTTTAGCTTTGTTTAGTTTGAGGCCAAGTTGACAAGAAACTATCCAGCACAGAGCTAAATATCACCCGAACAGCTGATTTGGACACACTGGTTTTAGTGATCTTGCGGTCCCCTTTCTGCCTCCCCAATTCTTAGTGTACCTTATAAAAGATTTTAATTTTAGTTTTATTGATGTACATTTGTATGCACGAGTATGGGCACATGCACATGCGTGCACTCAGAGGTAAGAAGAGGGTGACAGATGCTCACTGAGGCTCGTGTGCTGCCTAGTGTGGGTCCTCTGTCAGAGCAGCAAGGAGTTTGTTTGTTTGTTTGTTTGTTTTGTTAGTTTTTCCAGACAGGGCTTCTCTGTGTAATAACCTCAGCTATCCTTGAACTCATTTTGCTGGCCTCAAACTCACACAGATCCACTTGCCTCTTCCTCTCAAGTGCTGAACTTAAAGGTGCTCTTAGGTTTTTGAGATTTGCACCATGCCTGGAGCAGTAAGCACTGAGCCGTGTTTCCTGACTTAATAATCTTGCTGTGTTAAAAAAGGATGTAAGGATGTTGGGGTGGTTTGAAGAGGTTTGCAACTCCTTTTCCCTCACAACCCCCCATAGATCATGTGTTTGAATGCTTGGCCATAGAGAGTGGCACTATCAGGAGGGGCAGCCTTTTTTGGAGGAAGTGTGTCACTGTGTATGTGAGCTTTGAGGTCTCCTATGTTCAGGCTCCACCCAGGGCAAGAAACAGCCTCTTCCTGGCTGCCTTCCTGTTGCCTTTGGATCAAGAAGTAAACCTCTCAGCTTTTCCAGTACCATGTCTACCTGCACGCTGCCACGTTTCCTACCATGATGATAATAATGAACTGAACCTCTAAAACTGTAAGCCAGCCCTAACTAAATGTCCTTTATATGATTTGCCTTGGTCGTGGTGTCGATTCACACCACGATGGAGATCTTACCAGATACTATGCCAAAGCTTCTCCTATAAAGCTGGGGATGAAATGCCAAGATGAGGTGGTGCGATTCAAGCTTTACTCATGGGGCTGGATGACAGCAATGATGCTGGAGGCATTGTCCCCATTGCTTGATGACTGTCCTTTTGCTTGGAAGTTTGCTGCTTTCTCAGTGCAAAGGACAATGATAGAACGTTATGCAAATTGATTGGTTAAATCTAAGGGGGCATGCAAATGAGGAACAATCCATCTAGCTGAATGCCCACTATGCATTCAGCCTGGGTTTTCAGACACCCACGTGATATACACCAGCCATTATCATGAAATTGTGTATAATCAGGATGTGTTCATGGTACAATGTAAAGCCTCTATTCAGTTCATGCTAATAAGTGCCAGAGACAGATGTGATAGTTGTGTGTGTGTGTGTGTGTGTGTGTGTGTGTGTGGTGGGGTGTATACATGAGGATATTTAACCATATATCTCCCCAGCTGATATAGTTTTCAGATTTTATACAAAACAATTTGTTTAGAATTCTACCTTCCATCAATTCTATTGCACTAAAGTCTGCTGTGAATTCTCCCATGCTGCTTGTTCGTTTAGACACACAAGAGCAACATCTTCTTCTTAACCACCAAGTAACAGCCTTTGACAATACCTTTTACATCACCCAGTCTTGACTCTTACCCCAAGCTGGGCTCTTTAGGTACAGAATAATTCAATTTGATATGAAACAAGTAACCAAGCTGTATTCATAGCACCTGCTGGACAAGTAAAATTGCATTAATAGCCATAGATCTGTAAGTCCGGGTTTATAATAGTCAAACTAGCCAGCATTATTAATATTCTACATGGTATTAGAAATATATGTGCTTGCTTGACAGCTTCTTTTCATGGGAAAACAATACAATTCAGACTATATTAACCATGATTGGGAAATAGAATCTTCTAGAAATATAATATTATATATATGTATATCACAGTTTTATCTAAATTTTTTATTATTGTTAAGTTCTAGGTTAAAATGAATTCCTTTTTCTTATAGTTCTCTCATTCTTGGTGCTTGGAGAAGCTATCATTTGTGGGTAATGGAGATTGAGTGTCTATGGTCCTCAGTATATCCAGGCTAAAACTTATTAATTTAGTAGACACAGTTTAACTTATAAAATTCATATACTTTTACTTAACATTGTGATATTTCCCTTAGGACAAAATCCAAGTCTTTTGAACCTTTGCAGCTCAATACATTGCTAAACATGAGTCCTGCCACCTGGCAGTTCCCTAATTTGAATATTCAGAATACCAGATGCACACCTGGCCCATCTATTTTACAATATTTATGAACTCTATAGTCTCAGGACACAGCTGGCAATGATTTCATTGATGCAATGTGTCATTACATAGCCTTGAGTCATCCCAAAGAGTTTCCTGCATAAGCTTGAGTCTTATTCTACAGATAAGGACTTTTAATGTCTTTTGTTTCTGCTGAACTTTGGAGGACCGCCTGTGGACACTGATTTCCTTCTACTGCTTCAGAGGACTGGCTCAGCAGGTAAAGGCACTTGTAGCCAAGTCTAAAGACCTGAGTTCAATCCCAGGGGCCCGTATGTTGGAAGGAGAGAACTGGCTCACAGAAGGTATCTTCTGACCTCTGCACAATTCGCACACACAACACGTAAATAAACTGGAAAAAAAAAAAGAATAGCGTTTAGAATTCTCTAAACACAAAGCTTAGTAAATTCATGGGTAGGATGAGAACTCAATGCTCTGAAGATCCTTGATGGGTTGTCAGTGCCCCAAGACTATAAAGATCACCTTCCTGGCAAAGGGAAACTGGGAATCATCTGTTTGTTATGCACAAAGAAAATTTTCCTATGAAAACCAACTTTGAATATGCTAGAGCACAGAATTATTTTTAAATTTTTTAAAAAATATTTTTTATTAAATTCATTCTCTGACAATTTCACACATATGTATAATACATTCTGATTAGACCCCAAGGGAGTGACATTATTAAGAGGGATGGCCTTGTTGGAGTAGGTGTGGCTTTGTTGGAGGAAGTGTGTCACTGTGGGTGGTCTTTGAGGTCTCAGATGCTCAAGCCAGGCCCAGTGTCTCACTCTCTACCTGCTGTCTAGATTCGGATGTAGAACTCTCAGCTGCCCCAGGCACTATGAACGCCTACATGCTGCGATGCTTCTTGCCATGATAATAATGGACTAAACCTCTGAGCGGTTAGGCAGCCCCAATTAAATGCTTTCCTTTATAGGAGTTGCTATGGTCATGGTGTCTTTTCACAGCAATAGAAACCCTCAGACAACATCCTATATTATGTCCTTCCTTTTCCCTACAGACCCCTTTCCCTCATTCTGGTCTTTTGGTTTTATTTTGTGTCCTGCTGAGTTTAACCAGGGTCTTCTAGGTGACCGTGGGCATGGGAAGGTCCAGTGGAGCCAAGTGGGTTCACCAGTGAAAACTCATTAGACAAAAATGACTGCCTCTTCCCCAGAATCGTCAGTAGTCAATGAGTCAGCAGAGAGAGGTAGAGGTAGGACCCATGCACCTTCCCCTTCCTATGACTGACTGCTGACTGGGCCAGTCTTGTGCGGGTCAGTGTAGGCGACCACACTGTGAAGATCATGACGGCAATGGCCACATCATGCCTAGCAGATAGCACCTCATAGCCCTCCTTATCTTTGTATTTTATATTCTTTCCACCTCCTCTTCCTTGATGTTGCTTGGGACTTCCAGGAGGTGATGGAAATGTCCTGGTTAGGGCATTAGAATCTAGTATACCTGGCAAGAGTTTCCATTGTTATAAAGAGCTTGGGTGGTTTTTCAAATAGCACGAGATCATGATTAGCCAAAAATTAAAGACCAGAGAGAAAAACACATAGATTGGTGTTCTGCATCAGAGGATAGGTTGGCTTAGAAAACATGGTAAAAAAAATATAATTCATTTAGAGTAGCATGTTTTTAAAAATCATTTTAATATTCTTCTATCTCCACATTCTGAACTCTGAACCAAACAAATCAAAAGAAATAGATAGCCAAAGAGACAAATTGTTTTGTGGGATTGGTGAGAAGAGAGGTCGTTCTAAAGGTGTCATGAAGAGCAGGTATCTTGATCCTTTTAACTGGGTTTGATTACACATGGTGCCGATGCTGGGAGCAGAGGCGGGATGTGCCTCAGACCTGCCATGTGCTCCTTCTGTAGAAGGACGGTTACAAATAAGTAACCATGGTAACAGTCACACTGGATGCTCAGCAGAGCTTGAAAGTATTGTGAGGATAACAAAGAAGGTTGTCCCCAGGGAAACCCAGAAAGATCTGGAAGGTGTAGGGTTTAAGACACGATTTCAACAAGGAAAGTCATGGATGGGGTTCGTTAAGCTCAGAAAACCGGTCAGTACTGAAGACTAAAGCTGGTCCAGCTATCACAGACCGGTCATCCCACCATTCCACAGAGAGGCAGAATATCCTCAGTCCAAGTGCAGATTATACCATTTAAGGGGACTGGAAACGAAGTACAGAAAGAGAGCTGGGCTTCAGTTTAGTGGAGGAACATTCGCCTCACTTGTGTAAGGTTGTGCTTCCAATCCCTGATGTGATTTTTATTGAGTGTGAAAAACAAATGAATATAGGATTTTTTTTTTTAAGGGGGACAAATAGCAATGAAAAGATCTTATGCCCCAGCTTCACAAATCTAGCTTTCTTGGTACCGAAGCAATGTGATGTATGGAGGGCAGGAGAGGGCTCAGTGCACTGTACTGAAAACCCAGTAATTTCCAGAAATTGTCCTAGTTCTCTGATTGCTCAGTGAGTGCCATTTGGAACCCTGCTCCCTCTGAGGAGCAATGGTGGGTAATATGGGGTAATAAAGTGCCATATCACATCATGGCTCAAGACTGCAGATAAAGATCCTGTCAGGCAAGGGACTAGTGACTCTGTGCAGGTATTGAGTGAAAAGGGGGCTCTGCTTTTAACAGGGTGCACCCCAGGATCCTTCCCTAGACTAGACTAGAGAGAGAGAGAGAGAGATGTAGCAAGGTGGATTTTAAGGAGTCCTGCTCAGCATCCAGGGACCCCAAAATACTAGGCAGCAGTGCTGGCTGGAATCAGAGAACTTACACCAAACTGACTTTTCCCGGGTTCCTGTCCCATTACAACGTAAAGCGCTGCATTCCTTCACCCTAGACACGTGCGGTATGGCTGCTGTCCTCTCCTCCTGGCTGCAGCCTTTGCTGTCTCAGATTCCACGGTTCCAGCCACTTGGGCAACTTGTATCCTCCAACTAGGAAGGAATGCTTATCCCACTTCACAAACATAAGAAAAGTCATCAGCAACCAACACGGACTCTTTCAATAGCTTAAAATCATGTTTTAGTGTTTCGTAGATTACAATTTAAACACACACACACACACACACACACACACACACACCCCTGTCTGAATAGATTTACTCTAATACATTTAAATGTATAGTCATATTTCCTGAGTAAAACTTGAAAAAGTCCGGAAAGGAATGATAGGTAGATGAGCCTCAAATAAGCCAGGAAACTCTTTCACTGTCTTGATCAAGTCAACCATGGTGGTAACAGCTGGTGAGTGTAGACAGGCCTTGCCCTCTGGGGAGTTTAGCAGGGGTCAGAGGAATACAATCCCCACCCCCACCCCCACCCCTGGTTTTATTATGCAGTCACTGTTCAGTGCTCCTTGCTAAATTTTGGCCAGTGGTTGATCTCTTCTCATCTTGAGGGGCAATACCCTCCTCTATACCTCAGCTGTATCACTAGAAACTGAAATGTAGTCTCTCTGGGGATTGGCTCAGGGTGTTCCGTGAGCCTGCACAAGGGGAGTGTGATCAATAGAAAATGAGCTCGGTGGTGTGAGAGTGTAATTCCAGCCTATAATCTAGAGGTGGAGCAGGATGGTCAGAAGTTCAAGGTCGTTTTTAACCTCATAACAAGTGGGAAGCAACCCTGAGAGACAGGGGGCCCTGTATTTATTTAATCCAATCAATCAATCAATCAATCAATCAATTAACCAATCAAAAAACTACTTAGAAAAAAATCTGAAAATTACATCCTCCTTGAAAGTCTTGTTCAACTAGTGGTTACATAGTGTTAGGATTTTCTCTGTGATATCTAAAACAATGTCTAGGCAATTTCCCCCCCCCCCCCCGTGAAAAGTACAATGTAGAGAAATATTTCACAAAAAGCAGAACAGATTCTCTTCAGAAATCTCATTATTTTCAAACCCTTGTGGTGTGTAGTAGATGCGTTGTGAAAGCACAGTCAATCAGAGGGACTTTGTTCTAAAAAGACGCTACAGCAAATGGGGAAAAAGTTCCCTTTTACATGTGCACATCATGTTCTAGAATGAGTTGGCAGTTCTATTATCCCCCGTGACTCTTAGACTTAAACATTCTTCTACTACGCGGCACATCACTGTCTTACCTTTCTTTTTCATCTAATTTAAACTAATCACAGATCAATGCGCAGTTCGAGAAATACTTAACACGCGGCTTTAGAATCCCGCGGTTCTGGCAAGGCACTGGCTATGCCCTGGTTCCTGCAGATTCGGCCCCAAGTGCGTCACTGCTCACCTCAGTTGTTTTTCCTTCCAGCATCCTACAGAACAAGCTGCAGAAGCCTTAGGGGGCGTTTGTTACAGTCTTAGGACATCCATCAAGGACTTCTGGGCTTTTAAAACTCGGTGACCACCTGCTTTTTTAAAACAGGCATTTGCTTAGATTTAGCAGAAGTGAAACTCTCTGTAAGTTCAAATAGTTTTTTTTTCAAGTAAGTAGGAAAGACTAAGTTTTCTACCACAAGCGTTAAAGATTCTTAACTAACATATTCCAGTATTAAAAGGTACCAAATATTAATAATTGCAGTTGTGAATCCCAAGCAGTTGCTCCATCATAACGGACGGTAGGGCATGGCTGAAGATAATTTCCTTTACATTTGCATGGAGACCGGCTCCTGATGCCAGTCTAGCAATGAGCGGTCTCTCAGTGTCCACGTCTGTGCTTGGCCACCTCATGGCTAGGACACAGACAGATGATCAGAATCACTGCGCTCCCGAGTCTGAATGTCCTTACTTGTTTTCTATTGCTGTGATAAGCACCCTGAGCAAAAGTAACCCCAGGAGGAAAGGGTTTATATTTGGCTTACAGTCTCCAGGCCATCACTGCGGGACGTCAAGGCTGGGACAGAGCAGAGGCCATGGAACGCTGTTTAGGGATGGCGGGTGCCCGTGTATCAGCGGAGGGAAGGTGCCCTGCTAGTGGGGGAGGGGGGTTCCTGTTTAGAAGGTGGGGCCTTTCTGGTGCGGGTCCCATGTACCAGTAAAGGAAGCCTGGCTGTGAAGAGTCGGGTCCTTTCCCGTGGCTGGAGATGCTGAGGCCTGTTTCACTGCTACTACACAGCGGGTTTTGATAAGAAGAGGCAGCTCATAGTTTCAAAGCTTTATTATAGAGAAATAGGAAAAGAAAAGAGAGAAGTACAGAGAGAAAGAAGAGATAGAGGGGTGATAGCTGGCCACGACCACGTGGAAAGAGGGGGGAAGAATCAGGACAAGAACACAAGGTCAAGAGAGAAAAGCAAGAAAGCTTAGAGGAGGCTTGCATCCCCTTTCATAATGGGCGGGGTTACCTGCTGTTGCCAGGTAACTGTGGGGCGAGGAAAACCTGGCTGTAGCTGGTGACTGTGAGGGTGGAGATCAGCCAGAACACTAGGGGCGTGGCCCTACATGTGACTGATGGCCACAGGATTATGACCAAGAGGCTTGTTCCCACGGCTTACTCAGACAGCTTTCTTCTGTAACTCAGGACCACCAGCCTACAGGCTGCACTCCCCACCACAGGAACCATTAAGAAATGAAAAAGCATTTAAAATAAAGCAAAAACAAACAAACAAACAAAAAAAACCAAAAAACAAAATCAAACCAAACAAACAAAAAACAAAAAACACCAAAAAACAAAAACCATGCCTTTACAAGTTTCCCATAGGCCGATGTGATGGAGGCATTTTCTTAACTAAGGCTCTCTCTTCCTAGACTACCTTAACTTAGGTCAAGTTGAGAAAATAAATAAATAAATAAATAAATAAATAATCAACCAGGACAAGAAAGGGCAATACAGCGTCAAATAGAACGCTGTAGCAAAGATCACCTACATCTTCTGATTAGCATATCTGCAGCATGGTCCAGATGTTCATAAGGTACATAGAATTTATTAAATATATTTTATATCCTTGGTCTCTCTATTTGTAAAAGTGAGTCTGAATCACAGGATCTCTTGTGATCCTAAGAACTGATCAAACTCCGCAGCCTGTGAGGTGGATCTATGTGGCACCCTAGCTCTCTATAGCTGTCTCTCAAATACACATTTCTCATTTCAATCAAATTTTACAAAACATTCTATGTCTATTCCCCAACACAAAGCATTCTGTCTCCATCTCTAGTGAGATCCAGACCATGTGATTGAAAGAGCAGTGTTCTTGGGAAGCCCTTGCCTCACAGTTCCGGGCAGTCCCATGAACCTCACAGGGACTGTTGTTTCTTCCTTTTCCTGTCACATCAACAAATCCCACCTCATACGCATTCATTAGCTCATGCGGTTTTAATGATAGCTTCCGGTCTGCTTGCTACTTTCAGTCCCCTTGCTGCTCCAAATCCCCAGACAGGGCTTAACTGTTTGCTGCTGAGCAAGCACTCAGAGCATTCACAGAGGACGTTTGTGTGGTTCCGCCCATCACTCGCCAGACGTTCCTATTGGCTGCCCAGCATCAGCTGTCAGTCAGTCCAAGGCAGTAATTGCGATGGTTAGTGTTGTCGATCTGACCCAATCTGGAGTCATCAAGGAGTCTCAATGAGGACTCGTCCAGATTAGGCTGGCATGCTGGCAGGCCTGTGAAGAATCTTCCTAATTGGGTTAATTGAGGGAGGAAGGTCCACTGTAAACATACCTGGCGTCATTTCCTGGGTTAGGCGCTGGACAGTGTCAAAGTAGAGGAAGCTAGCTGGGAGCGCGCACACATGCATTAATTCACGCTGTCTGTGCTTGACTGTGGATAGGACTGGCTGCTTTGAGCTCCTGCAACCGTGACTTCCCCACCGTGATGGACTGTAACCTGGGTTTGCGTACAAGTAAACCCTTTCTCTCTGAAGTTGCTTTGTTAGAGTGTGTTATTTATTTCAGCAAGCGGGAAGGAAACTAAGACAGGAACACACTCCGATGTCAAACTTCTGAATGCCTCTGCTTACCATGGTCACCTTGGCGACGGAGAACCGAAGAGTGGCAAGCGGCTCCCGGTGCTAACTGCCCCTAGACTTGGGGGAGGGTAGGATGGGGGTGTGGAGGGCGGGGTTGGGGTTGGTTTCTCATCTCCATCTCATGCTGCAATCACTGAGAACCTTGCCAGTCAGTGCTACTTGCTCCTACTCTTCTTTTCCAAGAGTTTCAAAATGTTGTCCCAGTAATTTTTCAAGTCATATTTATAATCATTATCCTACAATAAAAAAAAAAAAAACAAAAAAACAACTGAAGTTAATGGCCTCTGTCAAGATACAGAAAGCTTCATGTTAAGTTAAATACACTCCACAGCCTGGCTTCAACCTACAGTTCTAAGCATACTTAGTATTCTTCAAGATGAGTACACTGACCCAGAAAACAGTCTCACTGCTTAAATGAATTAATTTATTCACACGGTATCTGGTAAAGCCAGTGTCCCAGACACTGTGCTAGCTTCTGGGAATACAGATTTCTGCTCCTCTGGAGCTTAGCTTACAGATGTGAACGAGAGCCCGTAGCTGGCACAGGTGATCTCCTATCTCCTCACGTGGTGACAGGTGAGCACTGCCTGGTCACTGACCTAAAGTCCACTTCCTGATGTGGATCAAGGAAGTGCTTTCTTCATGGCAGGTGTGGTCCATGCAAATGGAGAGTCGGCCACCTGTCATTTGAGGAGTCAGAAGTTATCAGCGGAGCTGACTGAGTACTGATGTCCCACCCAAAGCCAAGGGCTCTTTGACCTATCACCTACTGTCAGCTTAGGGTAGACGCCAGCCCACGTTCTCCGGTGACTCTGAGGTAAGACAGACTTTGCACACTCACGGACATTTAAGCAGATGTTCAAGGGTGGGGTGCACAGAACTGGCTCCCACAGGCAAGGTTGTGAGGTGGGTTCTGGACCGGAGGCTGACATATACTTTGTACGGTTTAAATAGTTGCAAAATCCAGAGATCAGTCCTAGATAAGACTATTGAATTTAAAACCAGAGTTTCAACCTTTGGAGTGACTGGATCTAAAGTTCGGGTTTGCCCTTGGTAATAAGGAGCTGTGGGTAGGAAGCAAAGGCTCAGCCATCACATCCCCCACTGCTTCTGACCCAAGCATTTGGGCAATTTTGCTTGGATCCGCTTCTACAGCACAACCATTTTCTTGTTTGGCAATTCACATGGTTTCCATCTGTAATCCCTCTGTCCCCACTCTTCTTTCACCCCCTAACCCTCTCTGTATCCTCATTGTTCTTTCTCCATATCTGGCTTACTCCTTCCTTCCTTCCCTCCTTCCCTCCCTCCCTCCTTTCATTCTTCCCTTCCTTTCTTTCTTCCCCTCCTTCTTGTGGTAATTAATTTTGGTTATTGATTTGACTACTTCTGGGATCAAATAAAAACCAAACAACTGGACATGTCTCTGAGGTGGGAAGTCCCACCCTAAATCTGGGTCACACCTTCTGGTGATAGCCCACTTAAAGGGCCTGGGAGAAGGAAGCTTTTTCTCTTCACCTTCCTACTCTCCCTCTTGCTGGTAAGTGCATCTACTCTGTTGCTGACGCATTCCTTCACTGGTGTTAGAACCTCCTCCTTCGGGATTCCAGTGAAGACTGAAGACTAGCAGCTCTCTAGGAATTCTCTGGGACTCCAGCATTGTTTGGGACTGCTGAGCCATCCATTCTCCTGGACTGAACTGCTACAGGATTCTTGGCCTTTCCTGCAGGAGACAACCATTGTTGGACCACGCATACCATAACCTATGCACAACTTCAATATATCCCACACATGTGTGTATGTATGTATGTTTATGGTTTATATGTATATTTATACAAGTATGTATAGATATAGGTAGATGAGAGAGAGAGAGAGAGAGAGAGAGAGAGAGAGAGAGAGAGAGATTCTATCCGCTTCCTTTAGGGAACCCTGACTGATACACTCTCTTCCTTCATTCTCTTATTCTGGAGATCAAATCTAGGACCTCAGATGAGCATGGTGCTTTATCATGTACCAACATGCTCCTCCCCCGAAGTCTTCCTCAGTTATTCAGTTATGAAAAGTTTGCATAGATTTTTTTTAGGGGTGCATGTTTTGTTTTCTTAGTAAGCTTAAGTCTTTAGCTAATTTTAAAGGAGTCAGCATTTTTACATTGACTGATAAACTTTTACTTCTTGAATAAATTATTGAGTTGTGAGGAAACTGCAAATGCAATCCTCATTTTTCTCCTACAGTAAAATACAGCCTTAGAGCTATCAGTCATAACCTCAGGAACCAACAGCTCTCCTGCCAACCCCTGGGCCATGCTGGTAGTCAGGATACATGGCCTCCCCACATGTATCCCGTCACGGTGAGGGAAGGGTCCACCCCCATGGCTCACCATACTTACTCCACAAAGTGTGACAATCCTAACTTCCAATCAATTAACTAACACAGACGTGCATTTGGCCACTGTTCTAGCTAGCTTTAAACTGGTCAACTTTACCCAGCCTGGGGTCACCTGAGAAGGGAGTCTTGATTGAGGGGGTACCCATACCAGAAGTCAGTGGGGAATTGCCCCGGTTGTTAATTGGTATAGGATTGCCCAGCCTACTCTGAGCAGCACAAGTCCTTGGGCAGGCGATCCTGGGTGCATAAGGAAGTGAGCTAGGAATGAGCCTGCCTGTGAGTCACCGGGCAGGGTCTTCCATAGGTTCAGCTGTACTTCCTGGACTGTGAATGTGTGCCCAGGGCTTTGGAAAAGAAATTCTGAGGGGATAAAACAATGTGGTCATTACAGAACCCAAGTGAGAAACGTGGAGGGGGAATAACTGATTTATTCCCAGCTGAAAGGGATCATATAAGAATATGGACCTAGGACAGTCAACAGAACATGTGTTCCGGTTCATTTGAACTGTAGCATCTCTCTCTCTCTCTCTCTCTCTCTCTCTCTCTCTCTCTCTCTCTCTGTGTGTGTGTGTGTGTGTGTGTGTGTGTGTGTGTTTTCTCCTCTGGGGCTAAAGCTTCAGTCACCTTAATTTCAAGTTGCAGGGGCTCACTTCTTAATGATGGCTGTAATTTACCCCGCTGGTTTGTCTTTGCTAAGTCAGGTATTAGACTCCTTTGCACTGTACACCTTCATGTCGCGTTCAGTCAGTTCTCACAGGCAACCTGATGATGCCCGTTCCTCAGAGGGTGGAGACTTCTTCCGGGTCATGGGAAGGAGGGCCTCTTTGAGTCAAGGCTCTGAGCAGCATCTGTCTGTTCCGGGTCCACCTATTTCATGCTGTGTCAGGTTTTTTTTTTTTCCTCAGCTATGTTTTATGTAAGAATTTACCCATAGTCAAATTTCAGTATTTAAGATGGAGTTCCATTTTGTAGTTCTTGTAATTTTGATCTCAAAGGGAAAGACTTAATTATTAGTCACCTACAAACGGCCCCCAGGGATGTTTCAGCTTGATCTCGATGACAGCCAGAGCCCTGGAATCTGAAAGGTGATGATGTAGACCCTGTACACAGACATTGTTCCATCCTTTGTGGTGTATAGTTGTAACAGGGTCAGTCATAACACAGTGGTATTTCCGAGCCAATAATCATCAAGCATTGCCTGGGCACCTATTTTGATAATATCTTATAATCAACTTTGTGATGGCCAGCAATTTCTTCATGCAAAATGATGGCTAAGTCTTAAAAACAAAACAAAACAAAATCCAAGTAATCAATTGAGGAAGGCTGCCGGGCTTCTAGAGAGCTGCACAGAGTTCTTGGTGCCTTCCTATGACTGTGTGTCAGCTCAAGGGTCAGACTCGAGGCAGGGAAATCTAAGGGGATGTGGGGAAAGGAAGGAGTCCCTCACCCAGGTATGTTAGTCTTGGTTACTACCGCTTTGATGAAATATCATGTCCAAAAGCAGCTTGGGGTGTAAAGAGTGTCTTGGCTTATGTATCCCCAGTTGCAATTCATTAAGAGAAGCCAAGGCAGCAACTCAGACTAGGGCAGGAAGAACTGATACAGAGACCACGGAGGGGTGCTGCTTACTGGCTTGTTCCTTATGGCTTACTCAGCCTCCTTTCTTATTATAGCAACCAGGACCACTTGCCCAGGGAGGGCACCACCCATAATAGACTGGGCCTGCGCACATCAATTGTTAATCAAGAAAATTCCTTAGAGCATTGCTCACAGGCCAGTCTGACAGAGGCATTTTCTCATTTGAGGTTCCCTCCTCTCAGGTGACTTTACTTTTGTGTCAAGATGACATACAACTAGATAGCACACCAGGAGTCAGCTGCGACTTCATGCGAGAGACAAGAATTCTAGCACAGTCAGCAAAAGTTGCTATGAACTTTACCTATATGGAGATAGGATTCTTTTTACATAGCAAGATTTCAAATAAGAATGTTAAAAAATTACAATGAGTTGACTCGAGGCCTGAACAAACACGACCTTCAAGTGTTGCTTATTCCTCTCTTGGATGTAAATCTGATTTTCTGAGACTCTTACAAACAAGATGATAGACTTTTGCTAACATAGACATATCTTAACTTTCCGTGAAACCTTTTTGAGACATGGTTTTACCACATCAGCTGCAATCCTGTTCAGTGTGCCACGGGGCCCACTGCATGAGTCCATGTCCGTTTCTTAGCCACTCTTTGAGTTGTAAGCATAGCATCTACCCATATCATAGCTATGTTTATGGCAAAATCTGTAAAGGGTTTCTCTTCAGAAACCCCAACCCACCATGCCTGGGTGTGTCTCATCCTTCCCCCAGTACCTACTTCTCTTTCTCTTAAGTCTAGTGCTTAAGTCTGCGTTAAATTCTCTTCTTAATAAACTCCTACTCTATCTCACAATGAGTTGTCCTGAAATTCTTTTCTGCAGTGAAGAGTCATGACTTCATCCTAGCAAGCAGAGGTCTCTGGTTTGTTTGTTCATTTTCGGTTTTGTTTTCTTTTAAAGGAACTGCTGCAGCCACGTGGTTTTTCCGGCTCCCGCCCCACTGTTTCTGCAGGAAATTATGTCTTCCCAAACCAGTCTCAGTTTCAATACTTTGCTAGACTCATGGGAATGACTGAAGCCAATTACGTTTACTGATGTGCTTATTATTTCAATCAAAGAACACACAGGAAAAAAATGCACAGGCTAAAAAGAGGGGAAGGGAGGACCAGAGGTGAAGCCTCACTGCAGTCTGTGTGTGTGTGTGTGTGTGTGTGTGTGTGTGTGTGTGTGTATACATGTGCAGACACTCACTCGTGCTTGTGTTTCTCTTGGCTAGGAGCACTGCTAATATAGGAAATGTACCTGACTATCATCAACTAGATACACTGGGATCTATGATGTAGGCATCGTTGGTTGAATCCTTGCCCAGTGTTGAGCATAACCTCCAGCCCCTCTCTTTGTCCAATGTGGAGCCAGCTCAAAGCCACACTGATTAGCATGGCCAGCCCCCACACAGAGTTACCTCATTAGCACGGCCAGTCCCAACCCCTTAAAATAGCACGAACTAATTTAAGTTGACTCAAACAAACTGCCAGGTGGATGCCAGAAAATAAATATCTGAGTCAGTCCATCTCTGCTGGGATCCACAGAGTATGTTACTCCTTTTCTCACAGTTCATCTGACATAGATAACAGTGTGAGTCAACCCCTCACCTGGGCCCAGACAGCAGCTGAAAGCTTAAGGCCGCCAGGTGCCTCTGCAGCACAGTTTCTCCTGAAGCTCTCTGCAAGCAGGAAAGGGGCAAATCTTCACAGGACACAGGACAGGCTGCATCCTCGGTGGGGAGCAGAAAGATACTTTAATAACCTACTGGGTCACCTTGCTGGACCAGAACTGAGACACAGTGCACCAGTCATGGGCTACTCCTTGACCAAATCTGTTTCATTATGCATACCACTTGCCCTCGGTGTAAACCTAAACTCTTGCCAGTACCTCCAAAGCCATCCTGGGGTCACTAGACCCTGGTACTTGTTCCTCTTTCCAATGTGACTGCAGTGGCACCCCTACCCCACCCCTGCTTTTTGCCATTATTAGTTCCTTTAACTGGAATATCAGCAGGGGTGATGGCGTATCAGCTTGTTGAGACTGCCAGAATCCAGGCTTTTGTGACAAACTCCTCTCCCACTACCTGACGAGCACCCAACAGAACTTAATTAGTTAAATGAAAGAAGAAACTGGATGCATGTCTTCTCATAGAGATACAGTGACATTCTTTGGTAATAACTGATAGATTCAAGATGAGATGCTTGTCTTCTGAGTGGACTGCTCAGAGGCATGTGTTACTTTTGAAATCTGTCTTTCTGGAAACAAACAAACAAACAAACAAACAAACAAACAAATAAGAGGGCTGGTGAGGCAACTCAGGAATAAAAGTGCTGTCACTAAGCCTGACAGCATGAGTTTGATCTCTAGGACAGACAGGGAGGAAGGAGAAAACCAGCTCCAGTAACTTACACACACACACACACACACACACACACACACACATACACACTCAGGCATACATACACATATACACACATGCACATACATATACACACATATACACACATACATACACATATATACATGCACACATGCACATACATACACATACACACATGCACACGTGCACATATATATACACACATACACATAAGCACACACACATACACCTACACACATGTACATATATACATACCTACACACACATATACACACATATACACATAAGCATGCACACACTTAACATAATAAAAATTATTATTAAAACCTTACTATTTCTATATCATATAATGATATGAATATATATATATATATATTTTTTTTTGCTATGGTTTCTTAGTCAGAAAAGACCTCTATAAAGACAGAATAACAAGAGGAAAAGAAGCAGAAGTGTATGAGTGTGTCTATTTTACACACACACACACACACACACACACACACACACACACGAACCTGAGATGATCCTGACACTACAGGAAACAGTTTCCACGAGGAAGCGTAACTTCAGAGAGCAAAGACAACAGAAAAGGACCATGAGTCTGTGGGGATAACAGTTTGCGGAATAACAGTTTGTATAAAGGCAATCGTAGCAGATAAAAGCTACTCAGATATCACCTTCAGGACTATCGGGGCTGAATGCTGTCCTCAGTAGTTAATCTTTGTCCTCCCTGGTCCTGATGTTGGGAATTGGGTGGGGACATAATCCATCTTATCTTTACAGTTCTGTGTCTGTAAGATTCTTAAGTGGGAGTGCGTGCAAGCGTGCAAGTATGTATGAGAGAGAGATTGTGTGTGGTGTGTGTGTGTGTGTGTGTGTGTATTTGCTCACACACATGCAGTGGGTGTGCAGGGGTGTGCAGGGGAAAAGAAAGCTTTTTAGCATGGAGAAACAGTTTCAAACATACCAACCTCTGCATTTGGCTTTGAAACAAAGCTGCGATAATGTTAATTGGTGCTAGCTAAATCTGTAGCTTAAAGCAGAAGCACACTTGCATTCTCTCCCCTGTCTACTGCCTCTCAGCCCCATCTTTCTGACTCAGATGCCAACAGAATGGACTCCAGGATGACTCAGAATGCACGGCTCATTTTAGAGTAGTGAATCTCATAAGAAGGAATGAATGCCCTTTGAGATGATGTATTGCTTGAAAAGGTCTGGCTGTAATATAATCACTACAGTGAAACAGACAATTCTGAGTAGATTCCCAGACTTCAGAAAGCTGCGGTTTTGAAGTCTGATTGGGTCCCAGTGATGTCACTTATGACCTTGCACTTATGGCTGTATCTCAGCACGGTGCTATGCTATTATTAACTCTGTTCACTTAACCCTACAGTGAAAACCTGAAAACACAGATTCTACTCTGGTGTTAGGAAATATTTCTCCTCACACATACCTCCCCCTGCTCCAGTGACATAATTTAATCATCAGGACTGTTGGCATCAGGACCTCTGAAACCTGTGACATCACATAGGTGTGACTTGTACACCTGTTGCTAGGGTAACAGCCACCATATTCCCAGAATTCCCTTGGCTCACCTCCCACCTTTACGTGTGATGACATCACCATTCACATATAAAGAAAGGCCTGTCTGATCTCTTTCTTCCTCTTTCCCCTTCTCTGTCTACCTCCACTTTGCCCTTTCCTCTCTCAATAAACTTTAAATGTAATAAAAATCACATGGAACTGTTTGGCTGGGTGTGGTCTTTCTGGAGCCGCCCGACAATCACAACATGGACCATGCTAAAAATCTTTGGTATTTCATTCCATATGACGTTAAACTTAGAAATGCATACTCTCTCAGCATAAAATTTTCTAAGCAAAGAATAAAGGAAAAATAATCTAGTTACAAAATACTTTATCAATGCCCCTCATTGTTACTAATTGATAGAGCTTTTAGACAATTCTACTAAAGCCATATTGACTACCTTATGCAGTATGAGAGACAAAGTTCTAGAAAAACTAATTCATATCAAACATTTGAAACTTCTAAGGGAAGCCTCTTTCCTGGCCAGGAAGAGCTTGCTGAGTTGTTGTTGTTGTTGTTGTTGTTGTTGTTGTTGTTGTTAATGTCTGTCTGTTTTTGTCTCTGAATCCCAACAAGCAAAGAAAACATTCTCTCTGGGATCAGCATGTTTGTTGGTAAAGACACAGACAATAGCCAGAGGGAGATGGCTATTGGGGACAAATCACCAAGTCTCTACTGGGGACTTGAATCCTGCAGAACTATTTAAAAGATTGCAATTAAAAGGTATAGCTGTGGCCCAAGCCCTGGTCAGAATCCAGTTCATCTCCACTTGAATTATCACAAGAGGTAAAAGAATTTCGCCTTAATCTTATTCTGCATGAGTGGTCTCCGGTAAACCATATGCATTCCTGGAAGGCGGACAGACGGACAGACAGAGCAGGTTCCACTCTGTGTTGATGAACGGGATCAAGACATGGTGCAAGGACCACACCATAAAAGACACATGGTTCAGCATGAAAGGCCCAGCATGGATGACAGTGGGTTCAGAACATGTCACTGTCTCTATTACAATCGGAAGCTCCTTCATATCATATATTCAAAATTCCAAACACTTTCTGAGCATTGCCCAGATCTACAGAGATGACAACAAAGCCCCTCCATCACCTGTGAGATAATCAAAACAAAGCCCCGCCCCCCACCAATCATCTATGAGAAAATCACAAAGTTGAAGCCTGTATCCAGGACTGCCGCGCTCCTTGGATGTCTCCGCCTTCTCACTGGTAAGATCAGCAAGACTCACACATTCTGCTTCTGAGGCAAGATAAAATTTTGGTCACGTTCGGTGTGTCTAGATGCTCATCAGACCGTGCTAGCTCCGTTCCAGGGTGTATCTGCTGTAGTGATTCCCCACCCCCCATTATTATTTTTAAAGAATACACATTCTGTAACCAGGGTCTCTTTGTGACCACTGGCTGCCAGGGCCAATTATAATTTAAATAGCCCAGGGAAAGAAAATTTAAATTTGAACTAGCAACTAGCTGTCAGCTACACAGAGTGCAACAAAGTCATCAGGGGTCCCAAGAAAGCACACTGACATTCAGGCATAGCCAGACAGACTGAATTTAAAATAGCAGTGTGTGTGTGTGTGTGTGTGTGTGTGTGTGTGCATGTTTGGTAGTCAGATAAATATGCTTCTAAATAAAATAATTAGAAAGGGATCAATGAAACAGAGTTATCCTCGACGTGAGACACACTTGAGATTTAACTTTGAAATATTCAAAGACCAAGAAAGGACGCTTTTTACCTTTCAGTGGCTGAGTCTTCAAAAGAAACAATACACTGTTTCTGAACATCAAAGTGGATGCTTTCGGTGTCTCAGTAGGAAAGTCCCCTTTGGCTCTTCAGTGGGGTGATGAGCTTGGGTTTATCATGTGACTCTCAACCTGTCTCCTTTGTAGTGGAACCACTTGCTCTGCATAAGCCGTGCAGTTGGGGGGGGGGGACCCGAGTGACTCCAGTCCCAGAACTCCCTGCAGGGGGAGGGAAAGGTCCTCAGAAGCAGGGTTCTCAGCAGGCCTTTCAGCATTTCCTGTGAGCTTTTCAGTAGGTTTAAGAAGGAAGGACACCTGAGTAGAGACAGTTGTTACCTGGGAATCGCGGCTCTTTAGTCTCATTTGTAAAAGAATCTAAAAATCGACTCAGCGGGAAGCTGGGAAGGGGCATCTTCTTAGAGTTGGGTAAAAAACAGCATCCGGGCAGGCATGCTGTAAATCCTGGAAGCTTGGGGAGGGGGCGGGGGAGATAAGAGGAAGATAGCCGTGCCCTTGAAGTGGTGCCCAAGAAAACAGGCATGTTCCACAGCAGAGGCCACGGAGCAGCAGTACTGGGAGGGTGGAACTGGACTGCTGAGATCCCTGAGAAGAATCGGAAGTGTCAGGCCAAGCCTGCTTAGGACTGGGCTGGGATCTGAAGGAGAAAGAAACGGGAAGAAGGAAGTTATACAGGTTTAGGAGGGGACTGAGAGTTACCACCTCCACGGAGGTGCCCCTGGGAGGACGGATAGACACCGAAGAGTAACACTTAGGATGGTGGCCAATCATATATAATATCTGGAGACGTTCAGACTGTCATGTCCATACAGAGCCAGGGGGAGACTACATGTTTAGACCACAACAACCCTGGTACATTTATCTTCTTTTTCATATGGCATTTTAAATCTGACGAAGGACAAAGCTTTTGGGTGAAAGTGTCCATCTTGAAACCTCTCTAGCTTCCGAACAAGAGGAAATCATAGAACATGCCATGGGTGGAGAAGGGTGACTTGGCTATGCCCTGTGGAGTGTATTAACACTGACTGAAGTTGACAGAGGCCTCACTCTACAGGCAATAAGAGATGGCTTATTCTGAACCAAATATGAATAACCATGGCCCAGAAAAAAAAATGAATTGATTTTTGCCCCAAATGACTTGTTCCACCATGGGAAAAGTTATGTGGATTTTATAATCACAGAATAAACCAAAGCATTTACCAGATACCTTGCTGGGAGAGCAGGAAGCCGGATTGCAGCGAAGTGGAGAAATGTTACTTCTCTATCAGGTACGCTAACAATATTCCTAGCTTCTGGGTTGGTGGGGGCTAGTGGTCTGCCATATCAGTTTATTTCAAACATTTTTGATGTTAGAATTAATTACTGCAGCCTTTTGTTTTTCTTTACTTTTTATTTTATACATATGTGTCTGTGCACCATGTGTGTGCCTTGGGGTCATGGAGTTCAAAAGAGGGCACTGGATCCCCTCAAATGGAGTTAGGGGTGACTGTGAGCTGACATGTGGGTAGTGGGACTTATACCAGGTTCCTCTGCAAGAGCAACAAGCGCTCTTAACAGTTGAGCCATCTTGCCAGTCCATTATTTTTATTTGATTTTAGTATATGCATGTGCCTGGTGTGTGTGTGTGTGTGTGTGTGTGTGTGTAGATATGTTTGCATGTGTGTGGGCACACCCGTGAGTGCTTGTGGATGTGTGTGCAAGGAGACCAGAGGGTGCTGTTGTGTATTTTCTTTGATCACGCTGCACCTTACACACTGAGGCAGAGTTTCCCACAGAATCTCTAGTTCCAGCTAACTAGTCTAGCTAGGCAGCTTGTTCCGGGAAAGCCTTATTTCTGCCTGCCTAGTGCTGGGATTGTATCACGCAAACATTGTACCAGCTAAGCCTTCTCCCCATTATGAGTCTATCTCTTGTAAACTCCCATTAAATCTCAGGGTGTGAACAGATTAAAGACATCTTCCTCACCACTGTGAAGAATCTTATCTTCTCTGACCTCTGACAGTCTTTATCTGAAATGGCAAGAGTGGAGTATTTACTCCATCAGCTTACTGGCCTGAGATCCTCTCAGAATCTCAAGGATTTCTCTATCCTGCATCCCAAGCTATTCCAATATCTTCCTACAAAAAATTCAATTCCCCAATAAAAAAAGACATAGACTAACAGACTGGATACGTAAACAGGACCCAGCATTTTTGCTGCATACAGGAAACGCACCTCAGTGGCAAAGACAAACACTACCTCAGAGTAAAAGGCTGGAAAACAATTTTCCAAGAGAATGGCCCCAGAAAACAAGTTTGAGTGGTCATTCTAATATCGGATAAAATCAACTTTCAACCAAAAGTAATCAAAAAAGATAAGGAAGGATACTTCCTACTCCTCAAAGGAAAACTCTACCAAGAAGAACTCTCAATTCTGAACATCTATGCTCCAAATGCAAGGGCACTCACATTCATAAAAGAAACTTTACTAAAGCTCAAAGCGCACATTACACCTCACACAACATTTGTGGGGGATTTCAACATCCCGCTTTTATCAATGGACAGATCAGGGAAACACAAACTGAACAGTGACATGGAGGAACTAACAGAAGTTCTAGACCAAATGGATTTAACAGATATCTATAGAACATTTTATCCTAAATCAAAAGAATATACCTTCTTCTCAGCACCTCATGGTACCTTCTCCAAAACTGACCATATAATTGGTCACCAAACAGACCTCAACAGATGTAAGAAGATTGAAATGATTCCATGCTTCCTATCAGATCATTACAGATTAAAGCTGGTCTTCAATAGTAACAAAAACAACAGAAAGCCCACATAAACATGGAAGCTGAACAATGCTCTACTCAAAGATAACTTGGTCAAAGAAGAAATAAAGAAAGAAATCAAAGACTTTTTAGAATTTAATGAAAATAAAGGCACAACATACCCAAATTTATGGGACACAATGAAAGCAGTGCTAAGAGGAAAACTCATAGCTCTGAGTGCCTCCAAAAAGAAACCGGAGAGAAAATACACTAGCAACTTAACAGTTCCTAAAAGCTCTAGAACAAAAAGAAGTTAATATGGCCAAGAGGAGTAGAGGATATCAACTCAGGACTGAAATCAACCAAGTAGAAACAAAAAGAGCTACACAAAGAATCAATCAAACCAGGAGGTGGTTCTTTGAGAAAATCAAGATAGAAAAAGGACCAAAGCTCTAAGAACCTGCTGGGTAGATGGAGTCAGGGTGGCTGCTCCACTTGTCCTGTATAACTTGCTGTTTTATTAGTGTTGTTCCTCTAAATAAATATTTCACACAAGCAGCATAACGAGGTGGGTTACGTACCTCAGCCTGTTATGAAGTAGCCACCAGAGAAGACTGCTCAGAAACAGGTTCAAGCCAAGCCGATAGAGAGTCTTTATTAGCTGGTCAGTGAGTGTGGTAGGTATTCAGGACTTGAGTGCAGACCTGAGCTTTTTCTCAGGGTGAGCTTCTAAGCTCAAAACCCACGTCCTGAGGTGACATACCTCAGTTATCAAGAACTGTTAACCAGAAGCAGAACTACAGAAGCCAAAAAGCAAAGTTGGTACATGTAGGGACTTTCCCAGAACTACGACTTTGATGGATTGGACCTTTGTTCTCCTTTTGGCAGGTGGTGCTGCCTACATGCTGGATTCCAAGGGCTGAGCGGTACTTCCATCAAAGAGTCAGTTTGAGGAGGTCTGGGGGCCTGATATAAGCTCAGCTTCAGAGGCTTCAGTACACAGTCCTTGGTTCTATTGATTCAGAACCCGTGGTGAGATAGAGAAATGCTTTACATCAGAAGAATGTGGCAGATACGACTTACTGCAGATAGAGAGCAGAGAGTCGGGACAGAGTGGGACCTGGCATAGTCTTCAAAGGCATGACCCTCAGGAACCTACTTCCTGTAGCCAAGACCCACCTACGTTACCAAGTATCCAGAGCCTTCCAAATTAGTACCAGCTATGACGAAGCATTCAATACACAAGACCATGGAGGACACTTCATATCCAAACCATAAAAGGAGACCCATAACCCAAATTCCATTGTAAACAAAAACCTCCAATGGGAGTGGAGACAAGGACTCATGGATACAGTGCTTTTGGCTCTTGCAGAGGACCACAGCTGGATTTCAAGCATCCATATCAGGTGCTCACAATGTGTGATTGCAGCTCCATGGGATTCACTGCCCTCTTCTGGGCTCAGTGAGCAGTGCATGTACACACACACACACACACACACACACACACACACACACCCAATGGCTCATGGATACAGTGCTTTTGGCTCTGGCAGAGGACCACAGCTGGATTTCAAGCATCCATATCAGGTGCTCACAATGTGTGATTGCAGCTCCATGGGATTCACTGCCCTCTTCTGGGCTCAGTGAGCAGTGCATGTACACACACACACACACACACACACACACCAGAAAATACGTTTTTTTTTTTTCTAAAGAAAAACATGGGAAACTTAAGTATATACCTTAAAATTATAATGTGATGTATTATATATTGCACATAATGTAATATACAATACAATATTTACACACTCCAGAGCTTTCGAAAAATTGTCTTCAGTGAGATAAGTGTTAAACACACATGCTGATTTATTCTTAAGTGTCTTTCACAGCAATGAACTCCTTTTGTAAAGCTGTTTATTGTGATTTCTTAACATTTCAGCATGAACTTCTGGGTTTAGCTATGTCTGTGTTGTGGTATTTATAAACTATAATCTTTCTCCAATCACAGATAATGCTTTATTTCTCACAAGTAAAGCCAAACACAAAACAACAGTATGTGTTTACATTCCGCGTTAGACTTCAGGGAAGGGGACATGCAAGTTGCTATTCACAAAGCATTGCTGTGCTTTTATTTATTTTTAAAGACAATTTAGACTATATTAGCCAATCTTCCTTGAAATCCTAGAAACTGGTTAATTAAAATACTAGGCATTTCATATTTTGCCAGCAGAATATTTTGTAATGGCAGCGATTACCATCTTAAATAGAACTGGATATAAATTCAAGGGTGAAATGACTTCCAAGAGTGACAGGAAAAGTGACTCTAACTCTTGGACAAAGCACAGCCCAGTATCCTTGGCTCTGGGTAATCTTAGAGAACTTGGGAAACCTTGCTTTGGACCCTGCACACACCTGAAGCTGCTCCTTGGTTGAGTTCTGTGCTTGTGGTCTGGAAACTTTGCAGATCCATGCTCCCAGGTGGAAAGTTGATTAGTCTAGAAAACAACTGATTTGCCTCATTCTTCTCGTGGGTAAGGCATAAGATGTTAGTAGTCAGTCAGTGGTGTGATCCAGACCACTGCAGTCTTAATATCCCCTTCTGTCTCTGTACTTGGTAAAGGATGATGGAGAGACTAGGAGTCTAGTCCAGAGCCCACTTGCTTGTTGTAAGGAACAGTGCCCTGGGGAGATGTATAGTCTCACAGGAGACATATACCTTAGTACAGATGATGGCTTCCTGGAAGTGATCCTCCCTCGGAAGCAATAATGGTCTCCCACTAAGGTTAGAATGTGAACTTGAGACCTTAGGGCACAAATGGTCAACATATCCAATTGAGCACTGGCTTATTCACAGTAAATAAAGAGAGGTCAAGAGGCCCCTGGTGAAATTGCAGCTTAAGGAGACCCCAGCATTTTAGAGACTGTGCCCTCCCCCACCCCCAGTCTTTTAGCAGGAATTTCAGACCTCAATCTAGCCATGACTTCCCACCTAGGGTACAGCTCTCAGACCAAGGTGAAGTCCATTGTTCTTCCAGATCTTTAACTTCCTGAATTAAGCAGGTGTCCCACCAAGCAGTGGAGCCAATGCAGACTGAACTGCCAAACCTGTTCTGAACAGATTCTCGAACTTTGGGGGAATGGTAATGAAAGGATGAGATTGCAGGCTAGAAATCCCCCGTGCCTGAGTCTTGGGTGACCCCAAAGGAGCAGAGGTTTGGCCCACTCTTTGTTAGCCTGGAAGTATGCACACGCCACACCCGCCTCCAGAGTCCGGCTGCGAGCCTCGGGCTAGGAGTGTCCCTGATGTCTTTACCTGTCTCGCTTCCCAGGAGCGGCTGTGGCGAGGACAAGCCTGGCGGGGGGCTGCAGGGCTCATGCATGGGGGCGCTCAGGTCCCCAACACCTACTGCTAGTGAGGGAGGGTGGGCTTTGAATACGTAATCCTGGCCCTGTAACAGGAAATGCATAATGGGAATTACATATGTGACGCTGTGCATAACCCTGGTGTAACCCTGTGCGTGGTGGCCACATAAGCAACGACTTAACTAGTTTATCCGGCCTCTCTGGAAGGCTGATTTGTTCTCAGAGAGCTCGGGCTTGGATGGTTTGAACTGATTGGCTTAGAAGCTATGGAGTGGCTTGTGTAGGCGGGCTTGGCTATAAATCTATAAAAGCAGTTCTGGTTCTGCATGTGGGGTGCACTCTCATCAACCCCATGTGGGAGATGGCCGTGGCCCCAGAGCTCTGGAATTAAAATCTTCTTGCTATTTGCATCAAGACTGTTTCTCATGAGTGACTGGGGTGACAGCTTCCAAGCGTGGGTGCTGGGGTGCCCCTGTTTTTTTCTTTCGGGTCTTACAGTTGCACCCCCAACTTTAAATTCTGAGTCAACCATTAAACATCTAGCCTTGGTCAGAAATTCATTGTCTTGGCTCATTATTTCTCTGACTTGACTGTTCTAGTCCAGCCCCAGCTGTCCTTCCAGGTGACCTTGGTTCCTGTAGCCACAGGGGGCAATAGATTGGTGCCCAAAGTGGGGTTTAGAAACAGACCAACTGAGGGACGCTGTCTTGGGTGGAGTTCCACAGGAACAAAAAAAGTTATGTATCCAGCATGGTAAGCAACATACACCATTAATATTAGCACTATAGATGTCATATTTTGAAAGCTGTTGTTGAAGGGGTGCAAAAGGGATGCAGGCTAGACTGAATCCACATAGGCCCAATGCTGAGATCAGCTAGGGTGTGACAGCAAATTGGGATGTCAAATTTTATTAGGCAATTGCCCCTAGTCTAGAATTGCATCAGGAAAGCAGAACAGGGCATAAAATAAAATAAACAACAACAACAATAACAAAACAGATTTTAGAAACATGAGAAAGAGAAAGAGAGAAGGAAAATGGGTTTCAGAGCTCTTGTAGGGACAAGGGGATATCTGGAGACGTCCTGTTTCCCCTATGTACCCTATTGGAGATATTCTTAGTACTGCTTACAAGTGCTCTTCCCTCTCTATGTATTGTTTGTCTATGGTGTACAATTTGTCCATCTGTCGATTTGTGTCTGTTGTTGTTTCATTGTCTGAATGACTGTTGTTCTATATTTCATGTTGAAAAGAAAAAATGGGAAAAACTATCTGCCGGCGGTCCATCTCTTACTCCAGTTTCATTATGCACAGTGGAGGCTGGTTTAAGCCTCCCCGCAGTCTTAGCTAGCAGTCAAGCACAGCTGGAGAGAAAACTGCTTTTAAAAGGGCCAGCAGCTTCTCAAGTTCTAGGTCAAATAGGCTGATGGTCATTTTTCTTAGAAGAATCTCTACAATAGTGATTATTGGATCCAAAGTGCTCTTTCTCTTGAAATTACAGCTAGAAAAAGAAAATGTTTGGTTTAAATTTATAAGATTTGTGTAGTTGCTTCATTTTTGTTTCTGATTGGTCTTAAAGGTATAAATATGTTTTACATGACTTGGCTATAGAGTATTGGCTTATAAGTTATTGGGCATGATTAAAAATTGTAAAATTGGTAACAAGAAAGTTAGTTTAAAATTGGTAACTCAGGATTGGAATAATTTTAAACAACAACACATGGCATGACCCAACCCAGAAAAAAACAAGCCTCTAAAGATACTTCTAAATTGGCATAATATTTTATGTAATTTTTATCCTAGAAATTAGACTTATAAGGGATAAGATTTAAAACAATGTAACTTTAATAAGATATTATAAGTTGTACTGTCATTCATTCAAACATAAGAATTGGTAGACAAACTTTGTAATGTGAAAGTAATGTGTTTGCTATTGATTTTAAAGAGAATAGATTGTTTAAAATTGGGTTTTGCTTTCCAAAGTTGAAGTTATGCACTAATATTGCAAGAGAAACTTAAGAATTACAGTTAGCAACTTCCAGTTTGCAGTCTGACTGAAGGCTCACTATTTTTAACTCACCCATATTTTGTAATTAGGATGATTTTAAGAGTGATAAAAGTTAAAAAACAGCTGTGGCCAGTATGGGCATGCTGCCACTTTTACACAAGGTTTATTGGATACAGTGGTAGAGGCAAAATTTAACCCCCCAAGATTGGAAAGGAGATCTCAGTGGGAATTTATTTGGTATCAAACAGGCTTCTTCTGGTGAACTTCAGGAATTTCACCAGCTAATAGAAACAGCTAATAGAAAATTTCAGAAACCCTCAAGCAGAGGTTCTTTTTGTTATTGGACCCTCATACAGTAGGGTCTGGTTTTATGTTGCTGCTCTGCAGGACAGGTGGGCATTGGGCCTGGTCTTGGGCAATAGGCTCAGATTAAAAAATATTTACATTTGAGTTAATGCAAAGCTCAGAGCTGCCTCAGCAGAGGCTTTTGAGGCAGTGCTTTTGTCTTGCAAACCCCACCTAGGAAGTTTTAGGCCAAAACAGCATTATTAAGAGATCTATCCAGGTGGTTCAAAGTAAAGTTCAAACTTAATATCTATGAAAGGTTAATAAGGCTATGTATAACTTATGAAGGCATTAAAATCAGGTCTGTCTACTCCATACAAAATTTATTATGGATTTGGAAGATTGGTTTTTTTTTTTTTTTTTTTTTTTTTTTGCATCCTGATAATTGTGAAGTGTTTGCTTCTAATGAGCTAATTTTAAAGAACCTATGAAGCATTATCATTGGAAAGTTTTTCCTCAAGAAATGGCTGTTAGCACTACCTTATGTAAGAAAAAAATGTCTCTGCTTCAATACAAGAAGCTAGGACTTTAAATCTTTCAGTGTATATTATTCATGGAATGTTATTATAGGACTTTGCTCTTACAATGGGCTTTAAAAATTTTGGAGTAGTTGTTGCTCCAGAAAAGATTCAAAGGTAATATATCCCTCATATCCTAAAGATATTGGGACTGAACATTCAAATAAAAGATAATTTACTTACTCTAAATGATTTTCAAAAGTTGTAAGGCAATATTAATTGGCTAAGACCTTAAGCTTACCACAAGAGGATTTAAGCCTCTGATGTTCTAAAGGGGGATGTAAATTAACTAGTGAGAGACAAATAACTTTACACATAGTAGAGGAAGCTACTGTATTAAGTTGCTAATTTTTATGTTATATGTTCATAGCAATTCCTTGGCAAAGGGAGCATTATTTTGGAGTCACATTTTTTCATCTCCAAGTAAAGTTTTAACATCCTATTGTGAAGTTGTTCCTGTGTTAATAAAATTTTGTAGGATAGAATCATGAAAGTATTTTAAAAAGAATGTCTTAAGAACCTGATGAAACATTTGTTCCTTGTTTCAAACAGCAATCAAATTGGTTATTGCAGAGTATTGATAGTTGGCCTATTGTATGGTAAGCCTTTTAGGCAAAATTGATAATTGTTATCCAAAAAGATAAGTTGTTAAAATTTACTTCCATGCATGCTCTTGTATTTTCTATAGTTTTATGCATGCATTGCGTAAAAAATGCATCTACTATATTTATAAACAGCTTTTCTATGGGAGAGAAGCTCATGTAATTGGATCAAATGTTTATTCTTTTGAGTTTCCCCCTGCTTTGGCACAGATAAATAAATTGGGTGCTATAGCCACTATCTTTAAAATGTTAAAAAATCAAGCTTTTAATTTGTATCCTGATAGCCAATATGTATATACATACACATATATATGTATACATATATATGTATAACATGTAAACATGTATATACATATATATGTATACATATGTATATCATGACTTACAATTGCTTGAAATTGTTCCTTTTTTAGATACTGCTAATCTTAAATTTTAGTTATTTATGCAAATACAACTCAAATTAAGAAAAGGTACTATTTTTTTAAATTTTTTTTATTGGATATATTCTATATTTATATTTCATTTCCCTTTTTCTGGCTCCCTGCCCCCCAAAGGTCCCACATGCCCTTTTCCCTCCCCGTGTTCCCCCATCCACCCTTTCCCACTTCTCTGTTCTGGTATTCCCTTACACTGATGCTTTGAGCCTTTCCAGAACCAGGGTCCACTCCTTCCTTCTTGTTGGATATCATTTGGTATGTGGGTTGTGTCTTTGGTTTCCCAAAATTCTAGGCTAATATCCACTTATCAGTGAGTACATACCATGGGTATTCTTTTGAGACTGAGTTACCTCACTTAGTATGATGTTCTCTAGCTCTATCCATTTCTCTAAGAATTTCATGAATTCATTGTTTCTAGTGGCTGAATAGTACTCCATTGTGTATATATACAACATTTTTTGTATCCATTCTTCCGCTGAGGGACATCTGGGTTCTTTCCAGCTTCTGGCTATTATAAATTAGATAATCTTACATTTTAGTTATTTATGCAAATACAACTCAAATTAAGAAAAGGTACTATTTCTTTAAATGACTGTCCTCTGGACATTTAAGAGCTCATCCTAGGGCCAATGACATGGCTCAGCGGGTAAGAGCACTGAAGTCCTAAGTTCAAATCCCAGCAACCACATGGTGGCTCACAATTATCTATAATGAGATCTGACGCCCTCTTCCGGTGTGTCTGAAGACAGCTACAGTGTACTTACATATAACAAAATAAATCTTTTAAAAAAAGAGCTCATCCTAAATTGCCTGGACAAGACCCCTTAAGGAAAGACCACAAGAGATTTGTATCCCAGGTAGACTATAGACATAGGAACAATTGGCCATCCAATCATATTCTTTACATCATCAAAATAGTAATACCTTGAGAATAATTTGATATTTTTAGTGTACGTGCACATCAAATTGTAAAGACTTGTTCTCAATGTCCTCAATTTCTACCTATACCACATAATGGTGTTAATTCTAGAGGATCTAATCAATTATTACAAACGAATGGTACTCATTTCTGATTTTAGAAAATTAAAATATGTACATGTGACTAATGATACCTCTTCAGGCTTTCTAGTTGCAACTGCTCTAACAGAAGAAGCAACTAGAAATGCTGCATTTATTTTCTTTGCTTGCATAGCCATTGCCTACATTATTGTCTATGCTTGGTGTTCCAACTCAGATTAAGACAGATCATGGAACTGGCTATTTATTATGGTAGATCCTTTGTGGCTTGGTCTGATATTGGGAGGAAGGTGTGCTATGAAGGCCTGCAGCTAGAGATGGGCAACTAAGGATTTATAATATTCTCTGACCTAAGACAGAGGCATTCACCAAAAGGCTGTGTTTATTAATAAACAGCGATAAGGCCATGTTTGTTCAAATAACACAAACAAGCTGAGTGTGACCTTGAAGAGGGGCAAGAGCGAATATATAACCTTTGACCTAAGACAGGCAGGGCTGCCAGCCACCATAATTCCCAGACAGGACTATGGAGCATAAGTAAAATTTTTTTGCTCCAGTCCAGTCAATTTTTAATAAATCAAAAAGGGGGAATTTCAGACCTCCATCTAGCCAGGATTTCTCACATAGGGTGCAGCTCTCAGACCAAGGTGAGATTCATTGTTCTTCCTGATCTACAACTTCCTGAATTAAGCAGAGACCCGCTGAGCAACGGAGCCAATGTCCACTGAGCAGCCAAACTTGTTCTCCTGAACAGACCCTCGAGTTTTGGGGGAAGGGTTTTGTCCCCAACTTTAAATTCTGAGTCAACCATTAAACATTGAGCCTTGATCAGAAATTGATTGTCTTGGCTCGTTAGTTCTCTGGCCTGACTGTTCTATTCCAGCCCCAGCTTTCCTTCCAGGTGACCTTGGGTTCCATAGCCACAGGTGGCAACAAGAGACATCAGGACTGCACGAATGGAGAAGTCTCAGAAGAGACAGACCAAGTCAAGCAACAACAAATGACCTCTGTGGCCAACTGGGACTATACCTACGCAGGCCAGGCTTGAATTCTTGACAGAGGTATCCATCGGAAAAAAAAAAAAAAGAATGCTGTTTTAAGCGTTCAACATCAGAACTATTTGTTAGTCATTAGAGGACAAAAATCATAGACATAATACTGTTGTGTTTATATTGGGGATATTTTACAGTGAGTGTGTGTGTGTGTGTGTGTGTGTGTGTTGTGTGTAGGTGTATTGATTAAAGGTTGCAATGTACAGCTCAATTTGTTTTCAAGTAAACTCATGCTTCTGGCATCGACCCATATCATGAGATATACACGTGCCTGCCCATGTTTCTCTTATTGTATACGCTTGTGTGTTTATCTGCATATTTTATCTATTGTGTTTTCAGGTTGCCTCCAACTCCCAGGTGTTACATGTAACATTCAGATAAATATACTAAGAATTCCTGCTGCCAAGTTGTGTGAAGCCATCATTCTTTGCAAGAGCAGAAGGGCTCCATCATGGCTTTTACCCTCTTCCCTTGACGAGACAAGTCCTCCCTGCTCTTTGTATAATAGTTAAGTGAGATCTGTTGTTAACCTGCATTTTTCTGGCTGCAGTTAATTTTGCAAATAAAACTACCTGCTTGTAATTGGTCTTACTTTTCAAGATTGCTGTCTTATTCTGGTGACTTTCCTTTTAAGCAGTTTTTCATATGTACTGGAATATTTGAAATGAAACAAAAATCCCATCCATTCTTTCATGACATTATTCACATTTATCATACTATATATTTTTGAATGCACATAGTTATTTTTATGCTTTTATTTGTATGGGTGTGTCTGTCTGGACCTGTGTATCCCACATTTTTCGGAGGGCTCACCATGCATAAAGGTTGTTTTGCTGCTGTTTCAACATATTTGAACGTACTTATTCTTACGGCATGGTTTATACTTAATCCAATATTATTATTCTAAGTGAGGATGTTTGACTTTCCCAACAGCAAGTATAGAAGAGACTAGTCTTTCTTCACTGTGTGTTCTCAGCTGGGATCACAAGGGTTCCTTCTCCTTGCTGACTTTATGGCTGCATTTATAACATTATCAACTGTTTTAATCACAACTGTTTTGTAGTAAAGCTATGAATCCTTCACCTCTACCCCTTTGTCTGCTGGTGATAGTCATTTGATTTTTTGAGTTTTTTTTTCCTGTTTTGATTTAAATGTTATGCCCTTTAGGATGGTATGTCATATTTATTGATTCACATATTCTGAGCCTCCCTTGTATTAAAAATGCTGTTCAATTCAATCTGCCAGGGTTTTGCTCAAGATTTTGACACTAATATTCATTAGGAATATGTAATTACTGATTTTCTTTTAATTTCTTTTTGTGTTTTGGGCTTCAATGACAGTGCTGTTTTGGATTACAAAATGAGTTTGGAGGCCCCATCTCTCCTCATTCACCTTTCTTCCTTCTTCTCTTCTTCCTCTCTCTTCTCCTCCTTTTAATTTTTTTTAATGTCTTTGAGGACTGTCTTTAATTATTGTTTTTTTAAAATATCGATAGATTTCACCAAACTTTGAAGTCATTGAGCTTTCTTTAATGGGAGAAGTTATATACTGATTTTGTCTCCTTACTGAGTACTGATTTGCTGAGATTCTCTCTTTGAAGACATTGAGCTTTCTTTAATGGGGGACATTTTATTCTGAATTTGTCTCTTTACTGAGTGTCAACCTGATCCGATTCTCAAGCATTTCATCAACCACACAGTTCAGACAATTTGTTTTCTAAACTGGTAAAGTCAGCTGAGATCACTGTGCTAGCAGCTGAATGAGAAGAGCATCTGAAAAGCCCTCCTTGTGCTTTGAAAGGCGATTGTGCATCACAGGCTCAAGTGTTTGAGTACTTGGTTGTCAGATATCAGTGCTATTTGGGAAAGTTCTGGAACCTTTAAAAGGTAGAGCTTTGCTAGAGGAAGTACATTACTAGAGGTGGGCTTTGAGGTTTAC
The DNA here is from genome assembly GCA_964023405.1 of Apodemus agrarius. Classification (NCBI taxonomy): domain Eukaryota; kingdom Metazoa; phylum Chordata; class Mammalia; order Rodentia; family Muridae; genus Apodemus; species Apodemus agrarius. Next base: position 129,602,406 of record OZ030007.1, on the reverse strand, counting down.
AGCTTGGCCCACTTCCTGTTCTCTCTGTCTGCTTGGTGGGGGCCAGAAAGAACTCCAGTCCCTGCTGCTATGCTTTCCCTTCAAGACAGACTGCCCCCCATCTTCATGACTAATTCCCACCCCCAGAATTAGAGACAAAATAAACCCTTTCTCCTTTAAGTTGCTCTTCCTTACACATTCTATGGTAGCAACATTAAAGTAATGAAGGCTGTGGTTTTTATTTAAACCAAAGAAAGTTTCTTTATTTTGTACCTGTAATTACTTGCATTTACCTTATTTATTTTATTAATTATTAGATTTATTCTAAAATTGTTTTTATATTTTAAACATGATTATTGAACATTTGAAGAAACTAAATATACAGAAATAACAATGTTATGAACCAACCAATTGTTAATTGGGATTTGGTTTTATAAGAGTGCTTAGATTTGTTTTAATACCTGAACTTTACATGCCATAATCCAACATTTAGATAAACAAACACATATATATTTTGGGTTTACATGCTCATGTATGACTACTTAAAGGCCTAGGATTTATAAAATTTGGTACTAGGTAACTAAGAAAGCAGAAATGTGTCATATGTTGCCATGAATTTGAAGAAATATATATATTATTAGGCACAAAATGAATAGTTGACTATATTTTAAAGTACATTTAAATGACCTAGATATATCATAGATAACATTTTATCTTTTACTGACAAGTCACATTTGTGGACTATTCCCTGACCTTTTACCTGCATACCCAATAGCTATACTTAACATGAGTTCATTTAATAATTTAATTGATCAAATTTCCTTACTAGAGTCATTCCTGCTTTCATTCTGAACACTAAGAGAATTAATCACTGAGCAGTATGTTAGTGTTTAGGGATTTAGGCTTGAAAACAATCTGTTAATTAATTTAACTTATATATACCTTTTACAGTGGATATAAAAATTCCTCAATTTCCTTGAGAATTTGTAAATTTAGTAATACTTTTCAGCATTTTTTCCCACAGAGAATTTAGAGGCTATTACTCAAATGTATATTTTCTATTTATGTATATATCAGAACATTTATAAATTCAGAAATATAGAAAATCAGGAAAGTTATCCTTTGATGATGCTAGCTAATGACTCTACAGACTCTAACATAGTTTTGAACGCTAAGAACAGGGAGTCTTATATTGAACAAATGCTTGATTTTTAGTAATTTGAGGAATACTGGAGAGCTGGTCTGAATCCCTGTGTTTTCAGCTAAAATGGAGGCTTCTATGAAGGCATGTAGTCTGAATATTAAATTAGTCAAGGTCTCGATGGGAACTTCAGCTTGACAATTAAATCTGTAATGTTTGATATCAGATTGTAATTAAGTAATCAATAGACAATCCTTTCCAGTAAAAACAAAGAAACAAACAAACAACAACAACAACAACAAAAAACTACGCTGCATTGTTAGAGTAGAAAAGTTCCTGGTCAAAAGTGGAACCTTCCATCCGGGTGGCGACCAAACATCCCACTGGGTCATCCAATCTCTGAAGAAGGTAGGCTCTGCTTTGGCTGTGGTAGAAAGATGCCTGGAGTAATGAGTCCCTAAATAAGATGCTAAACTTTTCCTTCCCAGAATTCCCAGCCCTAGAACAGGAGCTTAGGAAGCCGAGAAGCCCTAGGACAGCTGTGTAAAGGTCATGTCTGCTCAACTTTCTGAATTATTCAGAAGAGCAACCCTTTCCTTTCCTTTCCTCTACCTCTGAGCATACTTCCCTTAACACTCTGGCCTTTCTCCCTAACCTTTGGACTCGCTGACTTGTTTTCTAGAGCCCTCCACCCAGCCTAAACAGCCTGACTTTTCCTCCTGTATCCTCTGTCCCCTTCCTCCAGGCGTCAGCCATGGTTTCACATCTTGCTTGCCCTGGGGCTTGTCTTTAAATTATATATATAAAAAAATTCTCTCTGAGCTCCCATTTGAGTCCATTCTTAACTTCTTTTATTAACGAGACCGAGAACCCCAAGAGGACCCCCGTTTCTCCTGTATCAGTATGTTTTCAGATGCTCAACAAAGTACAGAAATAAAGATTTAGTTATTCTTTCCTGAAAATACATGACTTCAGGATTATAGCCATCACTCCATTCCTCAGCAACAATCCAACAGAGCATTAAATTACACAATTTTAACATTATCATTACTGCCAGGAAATATTGAAATAAAATAATATAAATGCACCTTACGTGGGAATGACTTCAATACAGCTGTTTTCTAAATTGTTTGCAAAAGAACTTTTAAATTGCAAGCCAGTGTCTCTTGTCTCTTGATGGTGCAGGCTGCATTTTGTGAATAGATGCAATTTCTTCCTCTCTGTTTAGAAAAAAATCTAAAGTTGAAACTGGCTTTGTTTCAACTTTTAAAGGAATTTTACCAAATGGAATGCAAACTGAATTGCTTTCAGAAATACATGCAGTTAGCGGCTGTGAATCCCAGTGTGATTTTAAAGGCAAAACAGTTTGGTATATCTGCATGTGTGTGCACAGGTATGTGTGTGAGTGCTCATGTCTCTTTCTACCTTGTAATCCTCCCTAAGTACATTAATAGATTAATAGTGTCTGAGTGAACTATAAAATTCCACCACATTCTACTTTTGCTGAAGGGAAGATCTATTTTATTTTTGCCATGACTGACTCTGACAGTCATAAATATGATAATGTTTTATAAGAATCTGCTTTTCACCAACTTCCCAAGGCTGCTTTAGTATGATGCATTTTATATTATTGTTGGTCAAACATAATTAAATATTTTGGGCTGGGGCTCGGGAGATGGTTTGATGGTAGGAGTGTTTACTTATTGCCCCAACTGAATTCAAATCCCAATCACATAGGTAAAAAATGTCAGGGTGTGGCCATGTGTGCCTGTACCTGTACCCCCAGCGCTGTGGGGAGCAGGGACAGGTGGATCTTTAGCCTTTACTCTCTACCAGTTTAGCTCTAGGTTCAGTAAGACACCATATCTCAATAGAGTAAGATAGGGAAGGATAGAACATTCTTCCTTCTATGGCACATGCACACACACACACACACACACACACACACACACACACACAAAGCATTTCTAAACTAGCAAGGATGTAGAATAAGCACATTGTATGTCAAATTGTTACAGTGCACAGGTAACCACAGACTGTATTGTCTTAGTCGTTTTCTTATGACTGTCTTGGAGCCCAACCAAAGGGCTGTGTTTTGCCCACAACTCTCCTCTCTTGCTGCACTCTGGCTTCCCAAGCTTGGATCTCTTATCAGCTTAATTGTGTATAATCACAGGCAGCTGAGCCCATGCCTCTGTTGCTTAACTTCAATGGAACCATACCTGGAAGGTCAACACTCGTGATCTAACTAATGTTACACGAATCAGTTTACTTCCTTTGAAAATTTAAAATTTGCGATCTGTGCTTGTGTTTTGAGCCAATGTCTCACTACATAGCCAAGGCTGGCCTCGAACTTATGACAGTCTTTCCTCACCCTTCTGCAGTTGGGATCAGAGGATGTTCTACCCTTAGGGCTCCTGGTTTTGTTTTTAAATGGTCTTAAGATCCTTTGTTTTAACATCTTGCCACCAACCCTCCATGTATCTGGGCTACTCTTATCTTCAATGATCTCAAATACAACAGAAAAAAACTGTATTTGCTGAATTCCTCATTCCCTTAAAATCCCATGTTTGCTTTCATGAGGCTACTTTCTTCTCTGCCCCGATTCTAAATAATGTTTATATTTCTTTCTTGTTAGGTGGTGACATACAGTTAGTTGTATATGAGATTCATAATATTTCATTATCCTCTTAGTATCTGTAGGCTATGTAGAGATGTTGCCCTTCCTTATCATTAATAGGCTTTGTTTTTTTAATTTTATTGGTTAATCTGAATAAAAGCTTGTAAATTCTATCAATTGCTTAAAAGGATAAGCTTTGGTTTCATTGATTTTTCTCTGTCAAGATAATTGTGTGTGTGTTTTTAAACTATTACATTTTATTCATTTCTTGTGTTTGTGTGTATATGTGTGTGTGTTCTATGACATATGTGTAGAGGTTTTAGTACAGCTTTCAGGTGTCAACTTTTTCCTTCTCTTGTGGGTCCTAGGAACGGAACTCAAGCTATCAAGCTTGGTAGCAAGCACCTTTTCCCACTGAGCTAATCTCTCCTGGCTTAGTGGTTTTCATTTTCTCTCATTCCTCTCATTAGAAGCCCAGCATATCGATGCTAATACTTGCCGTGTACAGCAATCCTTTAAGGATCAATGTGTTCAGCTTTAGATAGTCAGTTTTACTTTAGATCAGATTCAAATAAAGAGCAAATTTCATAATTATTTTTCTTTACTGATTTTCATTATTCTTTATTTTTCTGGGTAGCTCTCAGTGTTCTACTTTTTAAGCCTCATCTAAGATGTGCCCTTTAATATTGCTTGCCATTCCGAACATCTCTGACTATAGTTTCACTCAGCTTTTATTTGAGAAAATGTTTTTTAAGATTCATTTTGAAACATGCTTTATGGGTGAAGTACTTTTTCCATCATTGTTTTTAAGCCCATGCCCCATCCTCTTCTGCCTTGCATAGCCTTGGATACAATATCTGCTGTTTGAATACTGTAAAGTGTCTTTTTCCTCTGATGACTTTTTTTGTTTTCTCTTGACAAGAGATATGCTGGCCTGCTCTGTGTTTGTTGGTGGTGTTCATTTTCCAGCTGTCTTGGTATTTCTATTACTTGTATCCTCCGGGATCCTAGGATTTAGGGGATAATGTCTGTTACTAATTTTTAGAAAACTATTAGCTACTTTTATCTTGTTTATTACACTTTTTCCTTAAAAGTATTTTTGTTAATTATCTGATGTTTTTATACATTTTATTTTAAACGTTTTCATCACCCCCATCTCCTCCCAAATCTACCCCTCCCATTCCACACTATCCAACTGTGCCAATTCTTTCTAACACATCAAATTTTATTGCTATCAAATAAATACTCCGTATATACGTTCACTGGAGCCTGTTAGTAGTACCAGAGTCCACATTCTTTTTTTTTTTTTAAGATTTATTTATTTATTTTATGTACATGAATACACCATTGCTCTCTTCAGACACACCAGAAGAGGGCATCAGGTCTCATTATGGATGGTTGTGAGCCACCATGTGGTTGTTGGGAATTGAACTCATGACCTCTGGAAGAGCAGTCAGTGCTCTTAACCGCTGAGCTGAGCCACCTCTCCAGCCCAGAGTAACATTCTTAAAAACAACTAACTGATGCTCCCTCCCCCAGCAGCTGTCAGTTACCAATGGCTCCTCAGGACTTCCCTCCCTCCCCCCTCTGTGCTGTGGGTCTGGCTTGAGCTTGCACAGGTGCTGTGCATAATGTCACAAGTGCACTGAGTTTATAGGTGCGATTGTCCTGCTATGACTGAAAAACAGTTTTCTTGTCACCCCTGCTCTAACTCTGGCTCCTACAATCTTTCTGACCAGTCTTCTATAATGGTCCGAGTCTTGGCAGGAGGCGTAGGGAGATAAAAAGTAAACTTTAGGACATTTTGGACATTTTGGACATTTTCTGAGCAAGAACATTCATGGCTCCAGAACACTCTGTAGTTCAGCTTCTGCAGGTAAGAGCTTTCTGCTAGGGAGCTGGGGTCCTGTCTACTTCCAACATGCTTACTACGTCTGTAGTGCCTTGAGATGTGATCTGCTGGTTGTTTTGTTTTGTCTTTAACACACACTTTAAAAATAAACACTTGATAGAAAACAGTGGATCTCTGCTGAGATTATTTTTTTTAATAGAGCAGTATCGTGTGGGTGTTCTTTTGAATGTTGGGACAATATGGAGTTGGTGTTTTGTTGAAGATGACCCAGCCCGATAGACAAAGATATGAGCAAGCAGGTGTGGCTGCAGCTCTATTACTACCCTAACATTCTCAGTAAGGCAGAAAACAGAAGCATGGCTACTTATCTTTCCACCACATACTTCAGATGCAGCCATGTTCCAGAGGTCAGAACGTCAGTCATCCAACATAGGAACAAATCCCAGTTTTTGTGACTTTGTCTGTTGTGCCTTGCTAACCAACAGATGAACCAGTAGTTCAGTTACCATTTTCTTCTTTCCTCCCCTCCCTGCCATTTTTTTTTGAAATGCTCCTTTGAGACTGACTGTGGGCCAGACCCAACACTCACTGCTTTCTTGTTCTCTCCTCAGAGTCTTTGGATCTGAAGTTAGCAAGCCCTGGATACCTGACTGAACGATCATTTCTGAGAAATCTGAGCCCCATGGACCAGTTTGTTCAGGCTGTGACCGAAAAATTCACTCTGTTTTCTGGACTTCATGTGCAGGAATGCAAAGAATCACCCGAGACTCATTTCTCCCCATCTCTATCATGTGACTGGTCTCCAGTTGCTGCTCAGCCTCAGTGATCCCATGGAAGATGCGGGCCTCCTCTAGAGTCCTCGACCCAAGGCACATCTTATGTCTTTGGGAGCTAGAACCCTTAAAACTCCCACAGTTCCCCCAAGAGGGTCACCATCAGTGACAATGGCATCTAGGCTCTGGTTACAATAGTCCATCCACTGAAGATACAATGACATTTAGCAGTCACTGCCACTGTATGCTCCACAAGCTAGAAAGTGACATCTCTCCTCCTTGGTCCTTCCTCAATGATGACATATAACTGTGTTTTAACCACATCCTCCTCTCAAAAACCTTCTGGTCATGGGCGTGTGTATTTGACTCAAAGACTCTCTTGTCCATTATGGATCGTGCTGTCCTATAATGGAAGGAGTCTCTTTTCCAAGATTTTAAATTGTACTTTAAATTATTTCTCCTAGTTGAACCTCTCTTCAAGTTTTGAAAGGAAACGGTCCTTTCTCCCTTTATGTTCTCATCATATTATCCGCTACATGATGCTCATTCCCCTTAAGTTCCTCTCCCATCTCAAGGTCTTCCAGTGCCTCTGCCATGGCACAAGGCTCTCCTCCAATCAAGCTCATTCCGGAGGGTGGTTCAGTCGATTGCTCTTAGCGTATTTAAGAAACATGCACTGCGTTATCAATGCAGAGAGCTCTGAGAGGTTCCATTCGGAGAGGCCAGATGAGAAAGACTGCACATGGATTCATGCTTATCCTTCCAAAGTCAGCTGGAGAGAAGCCTTACTGCCGAACAGCAGCTCACTGGTTTGCTCGTTTGAGCTCCTAGAGGCCGGACTTCTTGTTGCAGGGTGTTTCTGAGAATATCTCCATTACAGTCCCAGCACCCATCAATTTAGGGGCAAGTGTCTGAGGAACAGGGCAGTGTGGGAGAGTGTAACTCAGCCTCCTAGAAGCCTGCTAAACTGGTTTAACCCGATTCTAGTTCTTATGAGGGAAACCCCAGTGTCAGCCTTGAGCAAAATGTAGGGCTGCAGTAGGAAGCCTTCAGAGACAGGCGGGATCATAATTACGGTGATGAGCGAAACCTTAAATGGTTGCAGGCTCTTCTTGTGGAAACATGTTCCAACCTGAGCTGATGGGACCCGTTTCTCTCTGACACAGCCTGAAGCCTTGCTCCACCATTTCTGGGGTCTTATTTACTCTTGGGAGTTTGCTGTGTGACATTTGGTAAAAGATTTGCATGCAACTCTCAGGAGTGCAATGTGGGAACATGGTTGAAAAAGCTTGGATCTTCTGTGAGGAAGAAAAAGAAAGTTTAAATAGTTAACACGTTTAATAAGAAGCTGGAATTTTAAAAATATTTAATTACAAAACTTTTGTAGTGGGACAGATGTGCATGCGCACGTGTGTGCGCACACACGCGTGTACATTCGTGGGCACACACACACACACACACACACTTTCCCTCTAGTACTCTGATCGCTGTCAGCTGGAAATCAACATGTTGACAACATCATCCATCATGTGCTCACAGTGTCCTTTTTCAGAATGTTCCTTCCCACCTTCCAATCACGATCACTTCTTCTTTTCCCTCTGAAAGAAACTCCTCCTCATACCTTAAGAAAATTCTTTGGGCAGATGGAGACTTCTCCAAAAAGACTTTCTTGTTTTTCATGTTGTATTTTCATAACATAGCTCATACCTCTTTGGTAATGTATACCCTGTGATGTGGTAATACATCAATTAAAGAAAAAAAGCGTTCTTTCTCACTGGACAGGAGATATATCAAAGGTAAACTTATGTCTTCTCTGTCTTTTCTGTGGTACCTTCAACATAGAAAATACAGAAGGGGTGAATGAGCAAAATTCTTTGATTTTTTTTCCTTTGAGTTTGTGAGAGAGCTCATGGGCGCATGGATGCCTGTGTGTGTGTGCATGCACATGTATGCTTTTGTATGAGTGTATATGTGTGTGAGTCCATGTTGGGAAAGGCATGTGTGAGTGTGTGTGTGTGTGTGTGTGTGTATAAAACTGAAGAGCTCCCCAATCAGGCTTGATCTCTTACTTGCCTCTGTCTCTCCAGAGTTGGGATTACAACCTCACAGAGCCATCCATACCTGACTTATAAGCAAAACTAAAACACTTCTAAAAGACAAAGGACACCATCAATAGGACAAAATGGTAGCCTACAGAATGGAAAAAGATTTTTATCAACTCCACATCCAATAGAGAACTAATATCCAAAATATATAAAGATCCCAAGAAACTAGATATTAAAAGACTAAATAATTCAATTAAAAATGGGGTACAAATCTAAACAGAGAATGTTCAGCAGAGAAATCAAATGACTGAGAAACATTTAAAGAAATGTTCAATATCCTCAGCCATCAGGGAAATGCAAATCAAAACTACTTTGAGAGTCCATCAAACAGCAGTGAAATTGGCTGTGATCAATCACACAAGTGACAGCACAAGCTGATGAGGGTGTGGAGCAAGGAGAACACTCCTCCATTGTTGGTGAGAGTACAAACTTGTATAGCCACTATGGAAATCAATATGGTGGTTGTTCTGAAAATTGGGATTCAATCTACCTCAAGAGCCAGCTATACCACTTTTGGACATATATTCAAAGCATGTTCCATCCTACCACAAGGAAAATTTCTCAGTCCTGAAGCTCTATTCATAAGAGTTAGAAACTGGAAACAACTTAGATGTCCCTCAACCAAAGACTGAATAAAGAAAATGTGGTACAAAGAGTGTTGTTCAGCTGCTAAAAGTAAAAGCAGCAAAAAACATCATGAAATTTGCAGACAAGTAGACAGAACTAGAAAAAAATTCATTCTGGGTGAGGTAGCCCAGACCCAGAAAGATAAATATAATATGTATTCACTTATAAGTAGACACTAGCCATTAAATTATTAGGGTCCAAAAGTTGCCCACAAACCACACAAACATTGACAGGGATGGTTTATCGGATGCACACCTTAAGGGTGATTGATCAGGTCCATAGCTCAGAATTTGGAGGCTGAGGCTTCAACATGGGACATCTTTCTCTGTCAGTTAATAAAGGCTAAAACCTCAAAACCTACACTGAGCTTATATGCAGGTACAGGAAGTGCTGCCTGGTGGTTAGATCTGACTCAAGCCATTTTAAACATAACAGTTCATATTCACCTTTAATTTCATGGGCCCTACATAAAGCTTTATAGAATTTCTTAAGATTAACAAACCTCATACAGCACATAACAGGATATGTGATCAGAATGACCTCGCTCTGGCTCAAGTTATTTTTGTGTGTGTTAATGACTGGCAGACAAATTACATCAGCAATAAGAAGTAGCTGGCAGGTGTGGAACAAAATGGCTACCACTATGCTGGGGGGTGGGGTAGGGTCAGACCTCAACAAAAGAAATGATAATCAAGCTACAATCTGTAGACCCAGTGAGGTTAGGCAGAGGGGATGCATGGTGGGATGTACGGATCTTCATGGGAAAAGGAAATAGAATAGGTTTGGGCAATGGACTGGTGGAAGGTGGGAATGGAAACAGAAGGGATTAAGTCATGGAGGGGAAATGGGATAGAGTTGGGAGTGAAGAGAAAGAAATCACTGGAATTGGGCATTTGGGGGCCAGTGTGGAAAGGTAGTGCAGTGGAATCTTTTTGCAGTCTATGAAGGTGATCCTACTGAGGATTCCTCATAATTGGGAATAATGAGTTTCAACTGGCCGTCTCTTGTTTCGAGGACAGGTTTTCAGTGGCAGGATTGGGTTGTATTCAGTTGAGTTGTTTTCCCAGGGGGGTCCCATGGAAACCCCAAACAATCCAGTGTGATGGTAAGTCAGAGTCATGCTCTCTGAAAACTAATGGCAGGACCATGTTGCCAATGAGAATAAGCTCACAACTCTTTGAATATGGAGAAGAAAGCTGGTGCTTACATGGAGTCTTAACCCTTAAATTCTAGTCTATTTTGTACAGGAAGATACTTTGCAGACCACCAAAAGAGTAACATGGACACCAAACCAGAAAAATACATTTAACCTACAATCTGTCCTGCCTGCAACATATTCTAGGTAACAGTGGCATAGTACTTGTGGGAACTGAAGGGCCTAGCCTAACATTGCAAACTCCATTTTGCTTTCAGACTCCATTTTATGATTAACTTGTCAGCTGAATGAACTCACCTACTGGGAAGGATTCCAACTTGTTCAGGGAGCTATGGCACCCTGGTGACAATCAAAATTCCCCTGAGCAAATAAGCACTCCATGCCTAGCAACAACCAATCAGCTCTTAATGGAAAAGTAACTAATATCTAAAGTAGATTGATTAAGCTAATAATCATTGTTCATACCAAGCTGAAATCATTACTAGCCAATAGAAGTACACCAAGCAAATGTCAATGAATTATGTAATTGCCAAGTTGGAAAGTCCTTGTCCTGCTATAGCAACTATGATAAATAGGCAAGGCTTGTACCAGCTCAGGATGTCCACATCTTCCACTGTGATGAAAAGGTTGAAGGGTCCCAAATCCAGCATGGATAAAGAGTCTTTGATTTTGCATATGAATTGGAATCCTGGTAGTCTCTGGTAGTCTGTGGGGACCTCTTGATCTGGGTATAACAGGAATAGCTAACCAATGCCTGATTTGACTTAAGGCCCACTCCAGAAGAAGGAAACCATACCTAACATTGCTTGGGCAACCAAGAACCAGAGACTAAATAACTGAGAGATTTAGAGTAAAACAAAACATGATTGATCTTTAAAAAAATTACTAACATGATTTCTAATGGTATTGTGCTATATTCATAGACCAGTGCCTTAACTAGTCATCTTTAGAGAAGCTTTCTCTGGCAGCAGATGGGAACAGATGTAGAGAGCCACAGTCAGGCATTATTTGGCAAGAGAGTCTAAATTGGAGGTCTTCATTAAATCCCTCCCCTCAGAGCCCAGGAATTCCCTCAGAAGAGGGGGGAAAGATTTTAATAGTCAAAGGAGATGGAGGGTACCAATACAACAACTAAATCAACCAAGAAAGGCATATGTGAGCTTATAGAGACAAAAGCATCAAGCATAGGACCTTCGTGGGTCTACACTAGGTCCTCTGAATATATGTTGCACTCTTAGTATTTTTTATCAGACTCCTGCCTATGAGAACAAGTGGGTCTTTAACTCTAGTTAAATAGAGTTAAATAGAGTTAACTTGTAACCCTTCAATATGAATGTTTTGCTTCATCATATTATATTTTATTTTGTCATGTTTGGATGTTATCTCTTAGAAGCTTGTTTTGTTTTTTTCTTGATGTTGCTGCTGGTTTTGGTCTTGTTTTTTTGTTCTTGGTGTTGTTGCTGCTTGTATTTTGTTGTTGTTGTTGTTGTTGTTGTTGTTAATGTTGTTGTTTCTAATGAGAGACAGAAAGGGACTGGATCCAGGGGGGAAAGGGAGGTTTCAAGGAGCTGGAAGGAGTAGAGGGAGGGTAAAGTATAATTAGAATATGTTATATGAGAAAATACTCTATTTCCATTAATAAAAAAATATAACATGGAAATGCTGTTTTATAGGTCTTATTTATGAATGTCTTTCAAATTAAACCCTCACTTATTCAAGAGCACAAATATTGAAATCCATACTAAGGTTGTTTTGCAGTGTGTGTGTGTGTGTGTGTGTGTGTGTGCGCGCGCGCGCGCGCGCAAGCGTGCCATCTGCTAAGATCAGACTTCTAGGTTTTAGGAGACTTATTATGTTCTAAGAAGTATGTCTGCACATATTTGAAGCCTTGTGGAAATCTCCTGTCTACAGATAGTTACATCCATGATTCCACGACTGAAGATTGAGTTACCAGTTGTCTGGTGACCTTATCCACTAGTGCCCTCTCAGGACACAGCAACTCTCTTCTGCCCGTTGAGCTGGCAAAAGGGTTTTATGTTCATGGGAATCGTGAGCCCTAGTATGGTTCATGGAACAGATTGAAACTGCTTTGGGATTTTTCTCTTGCTCTACCACTTGTAAAATCGAGTTTTAGCACTTAAAGAGAGACAATTTTGTGTCAACACCCTCTTCAACACTTGCACAGTTTGTCTTTGTCTTTACTGCTTTCCATGTGGCTTTCATAAAACATCCTGAAGCAAAGCAATTGAGGTTTTCATTTGGGCTCACAGCTTGAGGACATATCCTCGGTAGGGCAAGTCCTGAGAGTGGAAGCCGAGGAAGCTGCTCACGTCACTGGGGTCAGGAAGCAGAGAAAGAGGGGATCTTGGCTGGAGCTCACGTTCTTCTTTTCATGCAATCCAGAAATAGTGCCATCTTCCTTCAGTGCAGGTCTTCCTGCCTCTAGTAACCCACATGCCCAGAGGATCCTCATAACTGCTTCCAGAACCTTCCAATGTCACAGTTTCCCACTGGAGTTCCTTTTCCCAGACCATCTGTGCTTCTCAATGTTTCTCCCTACCCCAATCTCCCATAGGAAGAAATGAATATACCCTTCTCACTAACATGTGTTTAAGGATTGCCAGAGAATCCATCTACCTCCCCTCCCCCAAGATTAAGTCACTTGTTTCTGCAGCAGCTGTTCCTGATGGGACTAGAACATTCTGGTACATTCAGATCTCTACAGCACATTATAAAATGATGTCACTAGGTCCTTACTGGTCCCTAGAGAAGGAGACTTAATGTATTAAAAGGCCAAGAGGATCCCTAAAATATAGCAGGAGTTCACAGAACGTTTGCCCCAAAGTTTTCTGGCACCCACACAGCTTCAACCATAGCATGTAGGTCCCAGGGAGCTTCCCATGGAAGCATCCCAGACACCATTTCTATGGAGCACTTGGTGTCATCGTTGTAGCAGCTTCTGGGGCTGACTGTTATCAGCTGCTGTGTGCTGGGAACATGTGCTATTCCAGGGATTTTCCCACAATGCCAGGTGTGGTGGTCAGACCCTCAGATGGAACAGTGAGAGTAGACAATGAAGCAAAAGTTAAATGGGCAAGTAGTTTTTGCTTTTTTAAAAAAGTCACTGTCACTAGTACTACCTAGGCTATAACTAAATTGAAAAGATGTAGCAGGGGAAATGAATTATTTTATTATATATCTTCAGGATAAAATAAAACTAAATAGGCTATATGTTGAAGATAATTTTATGTAGTTTTAAGTGTTTCTGATGGTGGTAATGCCTATGCCTATGTACCATATGCATGCCTGGTACCCAAGGAGGTAAAAAGAGGGTGTCAGATGCCCTGGACTGGAGTTACAGACAGTTGTGAGCTGCCAGGTGGGTGCTGGGAATCTACCTTTGCAAGGTCAACAAGTGCTTGTAACCACTGAGCTATGGTATCAGTCCCCAGATAGCGTATTTTTATTTCTGATTTTGGTATTACACAAATAGTGATGACTTAAATACACTAATATGGGTTCATACTCCAAACTATCTGAATAGCAGAATACGATCATCAAAAGGGCTTCCTGCATCTCGTTGGCCTAGAAGTTTTTAGATGAAAGACTTTAGTGAGAAGCCAGGAGACTTTGTGGTCTTTTTTTTTTTTTTCAGTGTTGGTTCTGGAGCGATCATGCTCACCCGAGGCCTCCCAACTGCCTGTCATGGCCACCCCTGTCTCCTTTCCTTATTTGGTTGCTGCTTATAAAGGATTCTTTCTCTCTTTATCAATGGAAACTACTGTTGTTTGTTCTATCGGTATGGGGAAGGGTGCTGTCAAATAACCGTCACTTAACTAGTAGCCTCGAACTCTGTTTTCCCAAAAGGCTAAATGAACCATGCTTTTCTCTTTGGAGTTGGGTCTCTGCCAAAGCCCAGTGTCTTCATGGACGGAATGCCACAGAGCACCACAGTTTACCTTTAGTGAGAAGACTTCGCTGTTCTTCTCACAGGCCCCATTGGTGGAGGGTGTGCTATGCCTGCAGCTAGATATCCTCTGGACAGTTTCTGCTCTAGAGCTTTGGGGATCTACACACCTATAGAACAGAACCATAGCTCCTCTCCCAGAGGCTACACACGTTCCGTGGAAAGCTTTACATGGGAGAATCAGAGCTACCCATTTTGACCCACTGAGGACCCACTCAGGTTCAAAGGTCTTCATGAGGTAAATGAGATGTGTCATTAACCCTGCTGCTCTGCACACTCCAGCTTTGCCATCCTCTTTTCAGGTACGGATCCCCAGGGGATCTCTTATAAAGTTGATGACAGATTCCCACAAGCCACCCTCCCTCTCAAGCCTCCTCCTCACTGGTGGTGGACCCTATGGCTTTTCTTATCCACATCACTGCCTCACCAGCATCACATTTTAACAGCATCTCATTTGGTGGGATTCGCTCAGTACTCATCCCTGGGAATAGTCAAGTTGGGAGCTATTAATTCACCATACCCAGACAACCCAGAGTTGGTAGACTCATCACAGTTGCTTGGGCGTGGGAACTGATGCAGAAGTCAACCAGTGTGGGCTGCAGCCCTGATGATTACAGGAATGAATGCTGTAGTTCATTCTCTTGCTACCTCCTCCTCCACCTTCACTGCCCCCCTTTCTCCCTCTCTCCCTCCCTCCTCCTCTTCCTCTGCTTCCCTTCTTTCTTCTTCAAGTGTATTGCCCTCCACACTTTCTAATAGTTATCTTCCATCAATGGTGGCAAGCAACTTGGAGATGCTTGCATGGCCAAGGAAAGAAAAGCTGAAGGAGATGTTGGAGTAAGCGAGGCCCAGATGGAAGTGCTTGTATTTCATCCTGTCAATGTGGGGGCAGATGATTCAGCAAGGCAATTTTGTCTCCTAAGAAACGACACTTCAGAAATAGCAATGGAATGGGTCTGTGTACTCTCAGAGGGTAAATGACTAAGGGAAAATTCCAGCTTGAGTATGAGTTGGCTTAGGAAGAAACTTGGCTAATATTCAGGACAATTCTTATGGCCTCATGGTTCAAAAGTTGGTTAGACCCACTGAGGAAGTGAACAAATTACATATATTGATTATCTCTACCAACTTGGACATGTACATTTATGAACATTGGCTATGATTTTAATGCAAGTTTGTGGTGATTTTTATTAGAGAAGAAATGGAATTTCTTTTCATCCTCTCCTTTACCCATTAGAGTGAATTGATGTTTATACATTATGATAATTTCTGTATAGCTCAGGGACATTGGAGCCACATTGTCCTCATTTCCAACTGAACTTGGCCTAAGTTGAAATTTATTATTGAGTTTGTATTTAAAGGATTTACAGAACACAGATAAAGACCTAAGGCCACGGTCACCTTGCAAATGCATCATGCTGCATTACACTTTTACTTTATTGCCTTGTTTATTGTAAGAAAAAAATGTTCACAACAAGATGAGAAATACTGACAGCTTCTCAACACTCAGCTACAATATGGGGGTGGTATTTCTGGAGACCTCTTTCAAAATTGTGCGCACAAATGAATAAGGGATAGAAAAATAGACAAGAATTAGCAGGAAGGTTAAAACTAAACAAAGCTAATCATTTTGTTTTTGATGTATGTGTGTTGTAAGGCTGTCTTAGTCACTGCTCTGTTGGTGAAGAGATAGCATGACCAGTGAAACTCTTAGAACATAAAGTATTTAATTTGGGGTCTGCTTACAGTTTCAGAGGGTTGCTCTGGGAGCATCATGCCTGGAAGCAGATAGGCTTGGCACTGGAACAGTAGTGGAGAGCTTTATATCCTGATCCACAAGGAGCAGGGAGAGACAGAGAGAGACAGAGAGAGAGGGGAGAGGGGAGAGGAGGAGAGGGGAGAGGGGAGAGGGGAGAGGAGACAGGGGAGAGGGGAGAGGGGAGAGGGGAGAGGGGAGAGGGGAGAGAGGGGAGAGGGGAGAGGGGAGAGGGGAGAGGAGAGAGGGGAGAGGGGAGAGGAGAGAGGGGAGAGGGGAGAGGGGAGAGAGGGAGAGGGGAGAGGAGAGAGGGGAGAGGGGAGAGGGGAGAGAGGGGAGAGGGGAGAGAGGGGAGAGGGGAGAGGGGAGAGAGGGGAGAGGGGAGAGAGGGGAGAGGGGAGAGGGGAGAGGGGAGAGGGGGAGAGGGGAGAGGGGAGAGAGGGAGAGGGGAGAGGGGAGAGGGGAGAGGGGAGAGGGGAGAGGGGAGAGGGGAGAGGGGAGAGGGGAGAGGGGAGAGAGGAGAGAGGGGAGAGGGGAGAGGGGAGAGAGGGGAGAGGGGAGAGAGGGGAGAGGGGAGAGGGGAGAGAGGGGAGAGGGGAGAGGGGAGAGGGGAGAGGGGAGAGGGGAGAGGGGAGAGGGGAGAGAGGAGAGGGGAGAGAGGAGAGAGGGGAGAGGGGAGAGGGGAGAGGGGAGAGGGGAGAGGGGAGAGGGGAGAGAGGGGAGAGGGGAGAGGGGAGAGGGGAGAGGGGGGAGAGGGGAGAGGGGAGAGGGGAGAGGGGAGAGGGGAGAGAGGAGAGAGGAGAGAGGAGAGAGGAGAGAGGAGAGAGGAGAGAGGAGAGAGGAGAGAGGAGAGAGGAGAGACTTGGTTTGGTATGGGCTTTTGAAACCTTAAAGCCAATCCCCAATAACACACTTCCTCCAACAAAAACACACTTCCCCTCCTTCTCAAACAATCCCACTAACTGGTAACCAAACATTCAAATGATGACCCTACAGGGGTCATCCTCATTCAACCATTCCAAACTCACAAGAGTTTCCCACGTTAACACTTGCTTTCCAGTCACCCTGCCCACAGATAGTGTGGCTGTCTGAAGATAACTTTTCCAAAGATGCTTGGGGTACATGTGCAGGACAGGGATTAACTGCTTTCTATATGACCTCTGAACATCTCAGAGGCTACTAAATACCATCTCTACGTTTGTAGGAGCACATCAATTGCAGTTTGCTGAGC
Organism: Apodemus agrarius; assembly: GCA_964023405.1. Lineage (NCBI taxonomy): Eukaryota > Metazoa > Chordata > Mammalia > Rodentia > Muridae > Apodemus > Apodemus agrarius. The sequence continues at coordinate 129,585,199 of OZ030007.1, read as the reverse complement.
GCCCTCCTCAAAAATTATTTGTGCTTTGTCTTCTAGAAAAAGAGAACTACTTATTTCCAGAGAGAACACAGTCAAATCTAAGGTGGTTTTTGTTACTTTTGTTATATTTTGTTTGGATGCTTGAGATAACGTTGTTTTTAACCAACTAAAAAGGAGTGTACATTTTCTAATGATACAATCATTAGTTCATTGAAAAGAATATCATTGAAATATAATTTACTTTTATTTTTTAGTTTAAGATGAAGAAATGAAAAGACAGAAGAGGCTGTATGATTTCTAGAATGAAAGAATTAACTATGTTTTAAGTTCATGAATTTAAAATGTCATTTAGGAATGAGTCCTCAGAGGGAGTATAGTTACTGACTTACTGTATGGAAGTGTTGTCAGTCTATGTCACCCTACTTTGTAAATTATTCAACAATGTATTTATGTGTGTGCTTGTATGTCTATGTATATGTGTGTGTGTTTGTATGTATCCTTGTGTGTCAGTATATGTGTATGTTTGTGTGCCTGTGTGTATGTTTGTGTGTCTATGTGCAAGTTTGTGTGTCTATATACATGTTTGTGTGTCTTCTGTGTGTCTGAATGTCTATGTGTATATGCTTGTGTGTGTATCCTTCTGTGTCAGTGAGTGTATGTTTGTGTGTGTGTGTTTGTATGTATCCTTGTGTGTCAGTATATGTGTATGTTTGTGTGTCATCTGTGTTATGTTTGTGTGTCTATGTGTATATGCTTGTATGTGTATCCTTTTGTGTCAGTGTGTGTGTGTGTGTGTATGTGTGTGTGTGTATGTGTGTGTGTGTATGTCCCATCTTCCACATTGTTTAAGACAGAATCTTTGTGGTTTACCCACTGGGTGTGTAAGGCTTTTGTCTTGGAGGCAACCTCTCCATCTTACAGTGGCAACCAGGACACACCATCTTCAATTGTTACTGATCACCCATCAGAAAAATATATGTAATAAAAAGGTAATGCAACTTTTTGGCTAAAAAAATATTGTTCTTATGCTAGGTCTCTGAGATATCCAGCCTCTGGGTCCTGGCCCTCCAGGCAGTGGCCAGGATGGGCTAAGTTTCCTGGCATGAGTCTCCAGCTGGACCAGTCTTTGCTTGGCCACTCTCACAATTATTGCTTGTTTGTGTGGCCTGATGAGTTTTGTGTTCTGATGTTAGTTCTGCTTCCTCAAGAGGGGTTGCTCCCCACCCCCATCAGTCCATCACAGGTGATGAATGATACCATCATACTCAGGTGATCTCATGTAAATCTTCTCCCAAATTTACCTTGCAATAAAGGCTAGAGCCTGTGATTGGGCTGTGAAGGGAAAATGTGGGACTGGAGGTTTGAGAGTGGGGGCAGGTAGAGGGGAGAAGAGGACTAGAGGGAGAGAAGAAAAGATAGAGGAAGAGGAGGGGGAAGCCATGATGGACCAGAACTGCATGGTCAGGAGAAACCACAAGTAACATAGGGTCTTATAGCTGGGCAATAAGTTAGTGTAGTGTTAGATCTGCCCAGTCTAGGCATATAGCTTATAATTACAATAACTGGATTGTGTGCTTTTAATATGGGCTTGAGGTTGGAAATTCCAACATCTGCTCTACCTTTACCCCAGCACATCTTATAGCAGGACAAATAGTAGGTTAAAGATTTTATGGCTGGGTTGGTGTCCCTATCCCTCCTCTGGAAGTCTTGCCTGGTTACAGAAAATTCAGGCTTTGTATCCCTCAATTCTAGGAATCTTAGCTAGGGTCACTATGATAGATTCCTGAAAGTTTCCATTGTGCTAGATCTTACACTTGCCTCCAAATTGTCCCACAATTCCAACTGTTCCTCCCAGTACTCCATTCTCTATCCTCCCCATACTTATCTCTCCTGTTCTATATTATTTGTTTACATGATTTCCCCTTTTCCAGTTCCCCCCTCCCCATAAGTCCCATAAGCCCTCTTCCCTCTGCCCATTCCTCAATCACCCCCTCCCATTTCTCTGTCCTGGTAATCCCTTACAATGCTGCATCAAACCTTTCCAGGACCAGGGCCCTCTCCTTCCTTCTTCTTGGGAATCATTTGATATGTTAATTGTGTCTTGAGTATTCAGAGCTTCTGGACTAATTACTATCCACTTATCAGTGACTGCATTCCATGTGTATTATTTTGTGATTGGGTTACCTCACTTAGGATGATATTTTCCAGATCCAACTATTTGCCTAAAAATTTCATGAATTCATTGTTTTTAATTGCTGAGTAGTATTCCATTGTGTAAATATACCACATTTTCTGTATCCATTCCTCCATTGAGGGACATCTGGGTTCTTTCCAGCTTCTGGCTATTATAAATAGGGTTGCTATGAACATAGTAGAGCATGTATCCTTATCACATGCTGGGGAATCCTCTGGATATATACCCAGGAGTGGTATAGCAGGGTCCTTCTGAAGTATTATGTCTGGTTTTCGAGGAACCACCAAACTGATTTCCAGAGTGGTTGTACCAGCTTGCAACCCCACCAGCAGTGGAGGAGTGTTCCTCTTTCTCCATATCCTCGCCAACACCTGCTGTCACCTTAGCCATTCTGACTGTTGTGAGGTGAAATCTCAGGGTTGTTTTGATTTGCATTTCCCTGATGACTAAGCATGTTGAACATTTCCTTAGGTGCTTCTCAGCCATTTGAAAATCTTCAGGGGAAAATTTTTTGTTTAGCTCTGTACCCCATTTTTTAATAGGGTTATTTGGCTCCCTGTAGTCTACCTTCTTGAGTTCTTTGTATATATTGGATATTAGCCCTCAGTCGAATGTAGGGTTGGTGAAGATCTTCTCCCAATTGATAGTGTCTTTTGCCTTACAGAAACTGCATGGCATTGGTACAATGACCAGCAGGTAGATCAATGGAATAGAATTGAAGACCTAGAAATGAACCCACAAACCTATGGTCACTTGATCTTTGATAAAGGAGCTAAAACCGTCCAGTGGTAAAAGACAGCCTTTTCAACAAATGGTGCGGGTTCAACTGGAGGTCAGCATGCAAAAGAATGCAAATTGATCCATTCTAATCTCCTTGTACTAAGCTCAAGTCCAAGTGGATCAAGGACTTCCACATAAAACCAGACACACTGAAACTAATAGTAAAGAAACTGGGGAAGACCCTGGAGGACATGGGCACAGGGGAAAAGTTCCTGAACAGAACACCAATAGCTTATGCTCTAAGATCAAGAACTGACAAATGGGACCTCATAAAATTGCAACTTTTTTTATTCGATATATTCTTTATTTACATTTCAAGTAATTTCTGTTTCCTGGATCCCCCCTCCCTGAAAGTCCCATAAGCCCTCTTCCCTCCCCTTGATCCCCAATCAACCTGTCCCATTTCCCTGTCCTGGTATTCCCCTACACCGCTGCACTGTGCCTTTCCAGGACCAGGGGCCTCTCCTTCCTTCTTCTTGGGCATCATTTGATATGTGAATTGTGTCTTGGGTATTCAGAGCTTCTGGGCTAATATTCACTTATCAGTGAATGCATACCATGTGTGTTCTTTTGTGATTGGGTCACCTCACTCAGGAGGACATTCTCCAGTTCCACCCATTTGCCTAAGAATTTCATGAAGTCATTGTTTTTAATAGCTGAATAGTATTCCATAGTGTAAATATACTACATTTTCTGTATCCATTCCTCTGTTGAGGGACATCTGGGTTCTTTCCAGCTTCTGGCTATTATAAATAGGGTTGCTATGAACATAGTGGAGCATGTATCCTTATCACATGCTGAGGAATCCTCTGGGTATATACCCAGGAGTGGTATAGCAGGGTCCTTAGGTAGTATCATGCCCAGTTTTCTGAGGAACCACCAGACTGATTTCCAGAGTGGTTGTACCAGCTTGCAATCCTACTAGCAGTGGAGGAGTGTTCTTCTTTCTCCACATCCTTGCCAGCACCTATTTTCTCCTTCGTTTTTGATCTTAGCCATTCTGACTGGTGTGAGGTGAAATCTCAGGGTTGTTTTGATTTGCATTTCCCTGATGACTAAGTATGTTGAACATTTCCTTAGGTGCTTCTCAGTCATTCAATATTCCTCTGGTGAAAATTCTTTGTTTAGCTCTGTACCCCATTTTTAATAGGGTTATTTGGCTCTCTGGAGTCTAACTTCTTAAGTCTAACTTCTTGAGTTCCTTGTATATCTTGTATATTAGCCGTCTGTTGGGTAGAAAGTTGGTAAAGATCTTTCCCCAATTTGTTGGTTGCCATTTTGTCCTTTTGACAGTGTCCTTTGCCTTACATAAATGTAATTTTGTGAGGTTCCATTTGTCAATTCTTGATCTTAGAGCATAAGCTATTAGTGTTCTGTTCAGGAACTTTTCCCTGTGCCCATGTCCTCCAGGGTCTTCCCCAGTTTCTTTTCTATTAGTTTCAGTGTGTCTGGTTTTATGTGGAAGTCCTTGATCCACTTGGAGTTGAACTTAGTACAAAAAGATAAGAATGTATCAATTTGCATTCTTCTGCATGCTGACCTCCAGTTGAACCCCTACCATTTGTTGAAAAGGCTGTCTTTTTTCCACTGGATGGTTGTACCTCCTTTGACAAAGATCAAGTGAACATAGGTGTGTGGGTTCATTTCTGTGTCTTCAATTCTATTTCATTGATCTACTTGCCTGTCATTGTACCAATACTATGCTGTTTTTAATACTATCACTCTATACACTGCTTGAAGTTGGGGATACTGATTCCCCCAGAAGTTCTTATACTGTTGAGAATAGTTTTAGCTATCCTAGGTTTTCTTGTTATTCCAGATGAATTTGAGAATTGCTCTAACTCTATGAAGAATTGAGTTGGGATTTTGATGGGGATTGCATTGAATCTCTATATTGCTTTTGACAAGATGGCCATTTTGACTGTATTAATCCTGCCAATCCAAGAACATGGAAAAATTTTCCAGCTTCTGAGGTCTTCTTCGATTTCTTTTTTCAAAAACTTGAAGTTCCTGTCATACAGATCTTTCACTTGTTTGGTTAGAGTCACACCAAGATACTTTATATTGTTTGTGGCTATTTTGAAGGATATCATTTCCCTAATTTCTTTCTCAGCCTGTTTATCCTTTGAGTATAGGAAGGCTACTGATTTGCTTGAGTTAATTTTATATCTAGCCACTTTGCTGAAGTTGTTTATCAGCTGTAGGAGTTCTCTGGTGAAATTTTTGGGGTCACTTAAGTATACTATATTATCATCTGCAAATAGTGATAATTTGACTTCTTCCTTTCCTATTTGTATCCCTTTGACCTCCTTTTGTTGTCTAATTGCTCTAGCTAGAACTTCAAGTACTATATTGAATAAATATGGAGAGAGAGGGCAGCCTTGTCTAGTCCCTGATTTTAGTGGATTTGCTTCAAGTGCTAAATGCTTCTCTCCATTTAGTTTGATGTTGGCTACTGGTTTGCTGTATATTGCTTTTATTATGTATAGGTATGGGCATTGAATTCCCGTTCTTTCCAAGACCTTTAAAATGAAAGGATGCTGAATTTTGTCAAATGCTTTTTTTTTTTCAGCATCTAATGAAATGACCAGGTGGTCTTTTTCTTTGAGTTTATTTATGTAGTGGATTACATTGATGAATTTCCTGCATCCCTGGGATGAAGCCTACTTGATCATGGTGAATGATCATTTTGATGTATTCTTGGATTCAGTTGGCAAGAATTTTATTGAGTTTTTTGCATTGATATTCATAAGGGAAATTGGCCTAAAGTTCTCTTTCTTTGTTTGATTTTTGTGTGGTTTTGGTATCAGTGAAATTGTGGCTTTATAGAACAAGTTGGGTAGTGTTCCTTCTGTTTCTATTTTGTGGAACAGTTTGAAGAGTATTGGTCTTAGGTCTTCTTTGAAGGTCTGATAGAATTCTGCCTTAAAACCATCTGGTCCTGTTTTTTGTTTTTTGTTTTTTGTTTTTTGTTTGTTTGTTTGTTTGTTTGTTTTTTGTTTTTTGTTTTGGTTGGGAGACTGTTAATGACACCTTCTATTTCTTTAGGGGTTATGGGACCATTTAGATGGTCTATCTGGTCCTGATTAAACTTTAGTAGTTGGTATCTGTCTAGGAATTTGTCCATTTCATCCAAATTTTTCAATTGTGTTGAGTATAGGCTTTTGTATTAGGGTATGATAATTTTTTAATTTCCTCAGTTTCTGTTGTTATTTCTCCCTTTTCATTTCTGATTTTGTTAATTTGGATACTGTCTTTGTGCCCTCTGGTTAGTCTTGCTAAAGTTTATCTATCTTGTTGATTTTCTCAAAGAACCAGCTCCTGGTTTTGTTGATTCTTTGTATCGTTCTTATTGTTTCAACTTGGTTGATTTCAGCCCTGAGTTTGATGATTTCCTGCCTTTTACTCCTCTTGGGTGTATTACCTTCTTTCTGTTGTCTTATTGCAACTTGATGCACCATGTTTGATTGATATTTCTAGGTAGCCTGTCTTTTTCTGAGAAGAAATGGAGACATAGATGGGGAAGGGCAAGAAGCAGGATAGAGAGGAGGGGAGGGCGGAGTTGTGGTTAGGATGCAATGTATGAGAGAATAAATTAATAAAAATATTGTTAAGGCCAAACTGCCCTGAGCAACCTGCTCTCCCAGGGGGAACCTCCAATTTCTTGCAACCTTTCCCCCTAACTTCATCAAACCTGTAGATCATGACCAATACAGGTAAGCTTCCTTCCCCCACCCATTTTCTGGACTATCTGAGCCCTCTGAGCCAAGCCAAGCTGCCTTGAAAAGACTGCTTTCCTATAGGGACCTCCATTCTCCCACCATCTCTCCACCTTCATCAGACTTGTCACTTCTAAACCATACAGGTAATCTTCCCTTCCCTCACTCATCTTCCCTGCTCTCTGAGCCCTCTTAGCCAAGCCAAGCTGACCTGAGCAACCTGCTAGCCCAAGGGGACCTCCAGTCTCCTGCTACCTCTCTCCACTCACATTCATCAGACCAGAGGATCCTGAACCATATAGACCTATAGGACCAGAACTATACAACTAAAGGATACCTTTAGCGGCCTGACACACCAGGACCATCAAGGTTCATCTCCACCCCCACTCCCCAGGCCACAATACCTACTAAAACAAGAACAAAAAGGGACCCAAATCATCCAGGTGGCTAAAGGCCCTAGAAGGAACACAATTAACAAAAGCCAGGGCAATATGAGACCTCCAACTACCCCACTACAGCAAGCCTGGATATCCTAACACAATAGAAACACAAGAAAATGTCCTTAAATTCAATCTTATAAAGATGATAGAGGCCTTTAAAGAGGAAATGAATAAATCCCTTAAAGAAATACAGGAAAATACAATTAAACAGGTGAAGGAAATAAAAATGTGTAAGACATGAAAGTGGAAATAGAAGCAATAAAGAAAACACAAACTTTCCTGGAGATGGAAAACCTAGGGAAGAACAGGACCAAGAGATGGAAGCATCAGCAAAGAAACACAACAGAAACACTAGAAAACTTACACACTCATGGAAATTGAGCAACTCACTACTCAATGATCGCTGGATCAGGGAAGAAATAAAGAAATTAAAGACTTTCTAGAATTCGATGAAAATGAAGGTACAACATGCACACATTTATGGGACAGAATGAAAGCAGTGGTAAGAGGAAAGTTAATAGCATTAAGTGCCGTCATAAAGAAATTAGAAAGTTCTCATACCAGCAATTCAAAATCATACCTGTAAGCTCTAGACAAAAGGGAAGGAAGTACATCAAAGTGGAGTAAAAAGGCAGGAAATAATCAAAATCAGGGTTGAAATCAATCAGTTAGAAACAAAGAAAACTATACAAAAAAATCAATAAAACTAAGAGCTGGTTCTTTGAGAAAAATCAGTGAGTTAGACAAACCCTTAGCCAAAATAACCAAAAGACAGAGAAACAATATCCAAATCAACAAAATAAGAAATGAAAGGGGATACATAACAAGAGACACTGAGAAAATTCAAAGAATGATTAGGTTTTACTTCAAAAGCCTGTACTCCACAAAATCTTAACAAAAGGGACCTTTTCCCAGACAGATATCACTTGCCAAAGTTAAATTAAATCAGGTGAACTATTCAAATAGTTTTATGAGCCCCTAAAGAAATAGGAGCAGTATTAAAAGTCTCCCAACCAAAAAGAGCTTGTGGTTCAGAAGGTTTTAGTGCAAAATTGTACCAGACCTTCAAAGAAGAGCTAATACCAATACTTCTCAAACTAGAAAACAAAAAAGAAACACAAAATAGAAACAAAAGGAACACTGCCAAACTCATTCTATGAGGTCTCAGTCACCCTGATACCTAAACCACGTAAAGGTTCAACAAAGAGAACTTTAGATCTTCTCTTATAAACATTTATGCAAAAATACTCAGTGAAAAACTCACAAACCAAATCCAGGAACCCATCAAAGACATTATCCATCAAGATCAAGTAGGCTTCATGCCAGGGATCCAGGGATGGGTCAATATAAAAAAAAAATCCAACAATGTAATGTACTATATAAACAAACAAAGAAAAATTGATTATTATCTCACTAGACACTGAAAAAACTCTTAATAAAATCTAACACCTCTTAATGTTAAATGTATTTGAGAAACCAGAGATACAGGGAACAAACCCTAACGTAATCAAAACAATATACAGCAAGCCAATAGCCAACAACCAACTAAATGGAGAGAACCCTAAAATAATTGCCTATAATCAGGGACAAGACAAGACTTCGCACTCTTTCCCTCTCTTTTCAATACAGTACTTGAAATTCTACCCAAGCAATAAGACAACTAAAGGAGATCAAAGGGATACATGTTGAAATGGAAGAAGTCAAAGTATCATTAGTTGCAGATGATTTGATTGTATTCATAAGCAACCCAAAAAATTCTACCAGAGGACTCCTACAGCTGATGAACAGCTTCATCAAAGTGGCTGAATACAAAATTAACTCAAACAAATCAGTAGCCTTTTTTAATACAAATGATAAAGAGAAAGAAATTAGAAAAATAATCCTTTTCAATAGTCGTGAATAATATAAAATATCTTGGTGTAACTCTAACCAAGCAAGTGAAGGATCTGTGTGACAAGAACTTCAAATCCCTGAAGAAAGAAATTGAAGATATCAGAAGATGGAAAGATCTCTCATGCTTATGGATAGGTAGGAATAACATAGTGAAAATGGCCACCTTACCAAAATCAATCTACAGATTCAATACAATGCCCATCAAATTTTCAACACAATTTTTATAAACCTTGAAAGTGCAATTCTTAACTTCATATGGAAAAACAAACAAAACAAAACACCAGTAAAGCCAAAACAATACTGAATAGCAAAAGAACTTTGAGAGGAATCACCATCCTTGTCAGTAGGCATTTGCTGCTTCTCTGAAGCAGAGAAAAACAAGAGAGAAAAATCTGTCTGCCAGGCAGAGTCAAGGCAGGTAAGGGCCTGTTGGTAGATTTCCCAGCCTACTGAGGCATGGAGAGGTAAGAGGAGCCTTGCTTGAGGCTCCAGGTGAGGGATGGAGAGTCTATTGACTTTGGTGGAAGGAATAGGGAGGTTTGGGATGGGAACAAATGTCTTATGTGTATATATCAGCAAATTGTTAGTTTGTAGTTTTGCCTTCCATGGTACTGTAGTATAGAAAGGCGATGAGAGATACACTGCCTTCTGATGTGGTAATGACCTGCAGTCCTCCCATATCTTTCTCTCGTATCTTTGTTCTATCTCTCCTATAATCAGCCTCACTGCCTCTTCAGAAGACTGTTCAACTTTGTACTGGCCAAACCAGTACTCATCATTGACCTCAAACTGTACTACAGAACAATAGTGATAAATACTGCATGGTATTGTTACAAAACAAATGCATTGATCAATGAAATAAAATTGAAGACCCAGAAATAAACCCACAGTTCTATGGACACCTGATTTTTGATAAAGAAGCCAAAACCATACAAGGGAAAAAAGAAAGCATCTTCAACAAATGGTGCTGGTCTAACTGGATGTCAACATATAGAAGAATGAAAATAGATCCATATATATCACCCTGTACACAATTCAAGCTCAGGTGGATAAAGGACCTCAATGTAAAATGAGATACACTAAATCTCATAAAAGCAAAAATTGGAAATACTATTGAATGTGTTGGCACAGGAGGCAGTTTCCTTAACAGAACACCAAAGGCTCAAGATCTAGGATCAACAATTGATAAATAGAGCCTCATGAAATTGCAAAGGTTCTGTAAGGCAAAGGACACAGTCAATAGGACAAATCAGCAGCCTACAGATTCTGAAAGAATTTTCACCAACCCTATACCTGAGAACAGTCTAATATCCAAGATTTATCAAGAATCAATAAGTTAACACACCAACAACCTAAATAACCCAATTTAAAAATGGGGCACAAAGCTAAACAGAATTTGCAACAGAGGAATCTCAAATGACCAAGAAGCACTTAAAGAAATGTTCAAAATCCTTAGTCATCAGGAAAATGCAAATTAAAACAACTTTGAAGTTCCATCTTACACCCATCAGAATGGCTAAGATAAAGACTCAAGAGATAGCACATGCTGGCGAGGATGTGGAGTAAGGGGAACACTCCTCCATTGCTGGTTGGAGTACAAACTTGTAAAACCTCTTTGGAAATTAATTTGGTGGTTTCTTAGAAAACTGGAAAGAGTTCTACCTCAAGACTGAGCTATACCATTCCTGGTCATATACCAAAGAATGCTCCAAAAATCCCACAAAGACACTTGCTCAACTATGTTCATAGCAGCTTCATTTATAATACCCAGAAACTAGAAATCTAGTTGTCTCTCAACTGAAGAATGAATAAAAAAAATAGTATTTCATCTACACAGTGAAATACTATTCAGCTATTAAAAACAAAGGCATCATAAATTCTTCAGGCAAATGGATGAAACTTGAGAATATCAACCTGAGTGAGGTAACCCAGCCCCAAAAGGAAATGCATAGTATATACTCACTTATAAGTGGATATTGGCCATAAAACACAGGTACCATGCTATACTCCACTGACCCAAAAAAGCTAAACCAGAAGGAAGGCACAAGCAAGAATGCTTGAATCTCACTTACAAGGAGGAATAAAATAGCCCTAAGAAGCAGATGGAGGGAGGGAACTGGGAGGGAAGTGGGAATAGGGAAAGGGAATGGAAGGTTTAGCATCAGGTGTAGAAAAGGAAGGCTAGATGGCTAGAAAATTAATGGAAATCTGCAACTGGCAGGGGTGAGGAGGAAGGTATGGGGCATCTCCAGAACAAGAAAGAGATCTGGGATAAGGGAAGCATCCAAAAATCAATGGGGGTAACCTTAGCTCTGACCCACTACATTGGAGATGTGGAACTTGAAGAGGCCACTTCCTGTAGCCAGGCAGTCACCCCAGTGGAGCAATAGAGACACCAACCCACCCACAGATTTTTAACCCTAAATTTATCCTGTCTACAAGAAATGCAGGCATAGGGGATGGAGCAGAGACTGAGAGAATGGCCACCCAATAACCAGCCTAACTAGAGCCCCATCCCATGGGCACCAATCCCTGACACTATGAATGATACTGTGTTATGACTGCAGATAAAGAGTCTAGCCATGGCTGTCCTCTGAGAGGCTCCACCCAGTAGCTGACTCAGACAGATGCAGAGACCTCAGCCAAACATTGGATGGAGCTTGGGGACTCATGGAAGAATAGGAGGAGGATTTCAGGCCCTGAAGGGGGAGTGCAACTCCACAGGAAGACCAACTGAGTCAAATAACCTGGACTCTTGGGTCTCTGCGAGTACAAACCACCAACCAAAGAATATACACAGGCTGGACCTACAGGTCTCTACACATATGTATTAGATACACAGCTTGGTCTTTATGTGGGTCCCCAACAGCTGGAACGGGGGCTATCCCAAAAGCTGTTGCCTGTAGGTATATATATTTTTGCAACCTACTTTTAATTAGGGTTCAACCCCTCTTCTAGCCTACCACCCAGCAAAAGTAGTGGAAAAGAACAGTTATTAAGGATATAGGGGAATTGGACCTGTTCATCAATAGTTCTTTTGGGGAGAGCTTGATCTTCTTTGGCAGTTCAGTCCCGTAGCAAACACCAAATGCAACTTAGCAGCTGCAGACCAGTCTTCTTGGCAGGCAGACACCAGGCACGAACCAGCAGCCACAGTTTAGTCCTCTCAGCAAGCAGACAGCAGGCAGCTGTAGTTCAATCCTGCTAGGCTGGCCAACAGGCTGAGGTGAGGCCGTAGATGTGGCAAGCTGCCACAGGGACCTCCAGAGCAGTTCTTGGGAGAGCTGTCAGTGGGCAGCATTACCACAGGTTGAGCTCAGCAAGGCTATGTAAGGCAAACCAATATAGGTGTGTCTTGAGTGAAGAATAAGGAAAGGTCAGTGCACTGTCTGTGTGGTCATTTTTATACTCCTTCCTCACAGGTCCTTCCACATGTTTGCAATATCAAAACGTCCTTTCACTGTGTCTGCTTCAGGGAAAGAGTCCTTCATGAGTTTGGTGTAGCAAGACATCCTTTCACCTCTGTGCCCCAGCAAAACATCATTTGATATAACTAACTTTCCAGAGAATTAGAAGTTTCTGTTTCAGTTGCTTGTACATGAGATATGTTCTTCTAGCTGGGCTGACTTGTTCGGTCTCAGTGGGAGAGAGAGGAAGTGCCTAGACACGCAGAGGCTTGAAGTGCCAGGGTAGGGAGATTCCTGGGGGGTGGGGGGGTCCCACCTGCTCAGAGGAGTCAAAGGGGAGTGGAGGTGGGGAAGGATTATGGAAAGGGGTGGTGGGGAGGGGGCAGTGAGCAGGATGTAGAGCGAATACATAAAAAGATAAAATAAATAAAAGAACCTCAAAAATACAGTTAAAATAAATGCTATTTTTATGCAAAATAGGAAATTTGCAACCACAAAGAGACATTCTCACAAATCTGCCAATCATTGGGTATATTTCACGGTTCTGTCGAATGATGTTGGGGATTAACCAGGGGGCCTCCCACTTCTAGGCTGGGCTCTGACCTCATTTCCTTCCCCCAGGCCCTAGGGATTTCCGGGCATTCCTCTTCCTCTGGAGACACCTCTGGGTCTCCAGGTGTCCGCTGATATTGCTGACCTCCTGTTCTTCAGAGGACATTTATCGGTATCCGGAGACTCTGCACAGTCACGTGTGCTAGGCTGGGGAAGGCAACCAGACGGAGCCATGATGCAGAATCGTGGAGCACACACAGCTGCCCCACAGCAGACATCTGCCTTCCACGTTTCCAGTGATGTGCTGGAAGGGGTTAACTTTGACCTTGAACTTGAGTAGATCTTGTTCTTGCTCAGGTTTAGGGATTGTGTGGCTTGACCTGAGAACTGGGCATCCTGAACACCGTCAAAGTCAAGGGAGAAGGTGGCAACCTGGGAGAATGGTTTAAAACACATTGTCTATGCTAAGCAGCTTCCACAGATAAGATAACCATAAAACATCAAAAGGGTATTTCCATAAACACAATAATAGTTTATGGAGCAGAAGTGGAATCGGAACATATGACCGTAGCCTTGGCTTATAGGAATCTAGCTCTAAAGCAAACAGGGGCATATAGAGCTCATCTCTGGGGGAACCAAAAGCTTCCTGTGCCCACCCGGGAGCCAGAACCAAACTGCTCCCGAGGCAGTGGTGAGCAGTGGCTGTTCATCCTTCCGTGCTGATGAAGAGAAGCTACTCTGCTGCTCTGAGCTCTGGGGGTGGATGCCAATCAGTGCAGTCTGAATTATCCTGCAGATCCATAGCCCCCAAATCTATTGGTTTAAAGGGTTCCTGGTGCACATTTTTTTCTGTCAGCCACATATTCATCTTCGATGAATAAGGACCTGCTAAAGTTTATGGTTAGTCTAGACTCAGACAGAGAGGCCATTACCTTGATATGTGATGTCAGCCACATTCAGAGGAAAGACTCAGATGGCCTTGTGACAGCAATGGTATACACTAACCTGACTAGAGTGACATCATTAATGTCAAAAGTCACAGGCAGATACCTGTCTATCTAGCCCCATGGAGTCCCCCTGTGTCCTGTGGTGATGAATGCTGGAAATTCTTTAAAGCTTTAAGAAATATAAAAAGCAGAGGGTCAGGTAGATGAGTTAGATGATGCTGGTTGCTTAGTCAGTGGCTACAATTTGGTCACTGCCTGAGGACTTTTTGATAAATCTATGGGCAGTAGACTAAATAGCATCATATAAGCAAGAAACGTGTAGAAAAAGAAAGAAAACAGCTGTCCTCCTTAAACACAGCATTGCTTCCAAGCCACCTCCCTCTGACAAACAGAGCCCTGTAAACCTCACTCTCCAGATGGCTTGTCATTAAGAGGGGATGATGGTGGCTACTTCCCTGGTCATCAGAGCAGAGGACTCTGCGTCCTCTGATGGACAAAGGTACAGAACTAGCATAGTGTGTTGATGGCCTAGCACAGCGGGGCAAATTTTAATTGGCTGTGGAGATGGAGATCAGCCAGAAAGAAAATTCTCTGGAAGATTCTAGAAGGTGCCATTACCACAGGCAAGGGTAACAAGAGAAGCAGGCATCTGTCCTGTGTTTGATAAGCTGCCATCTTCCCCTCTTGAGATTACCTGAGATTCTCTAAGCGTTGAATGCCACAATGTTTGTTGGCTTTCTTTTTAGACTAGCGTTTAGTCTAGGAGGTCTGCTTAGGATTGTTTTACATGTGGAAATAAGCCAGAAACTACAGTCAGTGTGAGATTCAGGGCATAATAAGGTATTGATAAAGCAGTGTAGATGTGCACTGGAGAGAGAGCACTGAGCAAGTACTAACAGGATGCTTCCATATAAATAAGATAATTTCTGAGGCACAAGCTAGAGGGAATGGATCAAGGTCACTCGCAGGATGGGCAGAAGGGGAAGCTGATCCGCACGAGAGCAGGACTCATTAGAACACAGGTTTATGTCCACACAGAGTGATATCCAGCATGCAGCTATGTTACTGTGGCTGGCACCGCTGTGCGGGACTGGCGATGTTGGCTTATTTCTAAGTTATTTCATTTATCCCACTGACGCGTTGGCTAGTCCTGCGTACTCCCCGGAAGGTAGGCAGAAGCTCCCATGAGTCCCCTAAATGTGATGTGCAACAAAGATGAGAGTGTGGTCACGTTGTCACTGTCTGACTTATCCACTGCAGCCTCTAAAGTTTTGATGCTTAAAAAGCAAAATGGCTGCCCAGTATGGAATCAGGGAAAATTGCTAAAGCACTCAGATATTTTATAGGTGGGAGTGGCACTCTTAGCAAGTTTTAAGGAGTTGATTTCCAGCTACAGACCTGGAGGGAGGGTGATCTGAATGCAAACAGGAGAGGCTGTGGGAGGGCGTCTGTGGGCTTAGCTCCTGTAGGCACCTCAGGTTATATGTGGTTATCATGGATCCAGTCGCTGAAGCTCTGCTTTAGAAAATGCCAGATTATTTTACAACTCTAGAATAGACTCATAATTACTAAGATTATCCAGAAATAGATTGAGTTTACTTAATTTTAAATTTGAATTTAGACACAAATGTTGAAAAGATGAATATCCCTCTCAGGTTACAGCACTTTCTATTTTTTCTTGCTACTGGTAGAAGCTTTACAGATAGCTGCAGTGTCATTGAAGGTACAAACACAAAATAGCACAGCAGTGTGTGTGTATGTGTGTGTGTGTGTGTGTGTGTGTGTGTGTGCAGTGTTTAAAGAGGGCACACATGTTGTCAGACCCCCTGCAGCTAGAGTTACAGTGGTTTTGAGCTACTTCAAGTGGGTGCTGGGAACTGACCCATGTCTCATGCAAGCAGAAAGTGCTTTCAGCCACTGAACCATCTCTTCTGCCACGTGGATTGGTGTTGAAAGCGCTTCGAGTGAACTTGGTAGCATGGAAGTAAGAAGCAAGCAACAGATTCTTCCGTGCTTTCTCTCATCCAAACGAGGAAACACTAAAATAGTTTTCATAATACCTGGGGCCCAAACTCGAAGCAAACCTTTTGCTGGGGGAGTCTTCAGGATTGCTATGTTGACTTTAAAAGACCCGAATGCCAATAGCACTTCCGCTAAGGCCCCCATCGGGCATCCGTGGCTTTGTGTATATTTACTGTGTGTTTGCAAGAGAAGGCATTTCCGATAGAATTATTGCAGTTGTTAAAGAGGAATTTCTTATGAGGGTCAAAATAGACCAAAATAAATCAGGCATTTGTGATCCAAATATTTATAATTCTTAATTTTAGTGTTTTACTGGGCTTTTGCAATGTTGAAATTTTATAAGATGCCAAAAAATATTTTTGCCCTATTGATGATATCCTCTTTATTGCAAACATATTGATAGCCATATTCCCCCATAATTTTCTTCACAGATTTATAGTAAATCATCAAAACAGTGAAGAGGCGATGAGATTGGAGTTGGAGAGATGGCCTGGGGGTGGGAGGGGGTATTAAGAGCATGCGTTGCTCTTGCCAAGGACCCAGGTTCTGTTTCTAGCATCATGCTTCACAATTGTCTGTCACCCCCCGATCCAGGGGTCCTGGCACCTACTTCTGGCTCCCAAGAATGCCGCACCCATTGTTCACATACATAAATGCAGGTGAAAACAAAACCTGTAGCTTAAAAGGAAATAATCTTTTTTCTTTAAAAAAGAGGCGATGACAGTCCAGAAGTGTTTGGAAACATTTAAATAATTAAGAAACAAACATTTAAAATTTGCCTGGAAGCAGATGCTTGAACAGAACCCCAGTTTAAACAGAACGGCCAATGTCTCATCATATGTGGGATTGTTTTTATGTATTACAGAATGGAAACCTGCAAGATGAACTGAATGCATCATCACTGGCCGGAACATCTGAACCCCGTGAAGCACCGATTTCCACAGGAACACCACAGCAGTGGCAAATTGCTTTCATACCCCCATGGAGCAGAGAAAACATTTTCTTTTCTTTCTTTTTTTTTTCTTAAAAAAACACTAGTAGTTTAAAACACGAAGAGAACAGTGAGCATATCCCTTTAGCAGAGCAGAGTAAGAAGCTTAAAAAGCCCCAACTCTTGCAGGACCGGCCACACCTACAGAGAGAGCATCAGCCATGCACTGAAGGTGAACTCAGAGCTCAGCCTGCCCTTTGGCCGAGATGCTAACAGTAGAATGTTCAAATGCTTTTTTGTTTGTTCGTTTGTTTTGTTTTATGTGTGTGACTGTTTTGCCCACATGCATGAGCGTGGTGCCCAGGGAGGGCAGAAAAGGGCACCAGGTCACCTGGATTTGGAATTGCAGATGGTTGTGAGGCAATAGGAGGGAGGCAGGAACGGAACCTGGGCCCTCTACAGGAGCAGCCAGTGCTCTTAACCAGATTCCTGTCAGAATTTCATTCTACTATAATAACCATGGACATCCTAAACCCGACAGTCAGCTTCATGATTTCCTCCATTTTTGAAGGGTAACACCAGTAGAAGAGTTTGGTTAATACAGCAGAAACACCTGGCTTCGTCGCTGAGCTGGAAGCTGCAGGTACAGAGAGGTGTTGTCTACTGTTGCTTGCTTTGTGGACTGGGTCCAAGTTGTCAGGAGTCACATCTCTGGCATCAGAAGCCAGGTGATCACTGCCAAATTATAATTTACTAGTTCAGCTGCACTTACATAGTACTATGTGAGTACCTTAAAATACTAAGCCATAGCAACCCCAGCCATTAGGAACTTTTAATACCCCTGCTTTGGAGAAAGGAAGTCTGCTATTCAGAGCAAATTGCTTGCTTAATTCAGGTATTTAAGAAATGGCAATGACAGGGGCTCCCCACCACAGGTTGTATTTCAATAAATCTCTCACAGGTTGGAAATGCTGTAAGCTAAAAATGCCCCCAAATACTCAGTGTATGAAACATTAAGGCCTCGCAACCAGGGTGCTGCAGTAATGGCTAATATTGGTTTTCAGTTTGAAGGATCTAGAATCACCCAGTAGAAAACCCTGCAGGCACACCTAGGAGGAACTCTAGAATTCTCCAGGTGTCAGTAGGAGGGATTATCTTCAGTAGCATAAGTGATGTGGGAAAATGCATCCTAAAAGAGAGTAGATGCATTCTCAGGGCTCAGGTCTGAGACTGCATGCAAGTAGAGAAGTCTAGCTGAGCATTTGACTCTTTCTGCTTCCTGACTGCAGATCCAATGAGACCACACCCCTCAAGCTCCTTGCACTGTGACCTCCAAGCTCTGAGGGACAGCAATTCAGAATGATGGGCCAAAATAAAATCTTTTCCCCTAAGTTGGTATTGTCAGAATATTTTATCACAGCCGTAGGAAAGATGACTAAGACACCATCTCATAGTATAGACTTCAATCTTGCGATTGTCCTGCCACAGGCTCCTGAGTGCTGGGGTTACCACGTGTACCTCCACGCCTGACTCCCAGTCTTAACTGACAGTGTATGCCCTGTTCCTCTGAAGCAGCCACAGCAGATGTAGTGACAATTGCTACGGTGCCTTACTGCAGACTCCCTGTTGACACCACTTAGTTTTGTGAAATATTTTTTAACTTTTGCTTAATTTGAAAACTGGAATGACATTCTTCATTTTCATTGATTAACCAAGATGATTGAGAATACAGCGAGTCTTCCCAAGAAGTCATGCTGTGATGCCTATAAATAGAAATCAGTCCAGACTGAAAGTTCAATTCTGAAATCCTAGAATTATGTAGTGTGTAGTTTTTGCTCCCCTGCTTTAAGCTCCTGGAACAGGCTAGGCTACCAGCTCCCACCCAGATTCCCTTGGATCCACAGTTAAAACAACAACAACAACAACACACACACACACATAGGTACATATGTGTACTTACGTGTGCTAATTAATTTTTAAATGCCTTTGCTAGCTCAAAAACTGGGCACTGCTAAACCTCCCTTGACACCCTAGGCATAATCAAATAGAGTGGCCATTGGCCACTCAAATGGAAAACTCAAATGGCTGGTTGGCTATATCTCCTACAGCTACTACCTCCTTCTTTCCCCCTGCATCCTTCCTGCACAAGTCTAAGTGTCCTGCCTTGTCCTCAGTCATTGGTTGTTGGTATCTTTACAGATGGCTCAAGAGCCAATTGGGAAAGAGGACCTTAGCGTCAGAACCAACATCTACAAATTATACATAAGGAGGTGTGTTTGGGTTTTTTTTTCTCTCTTCCTTCCTTTGTTTCCTTCTTTTGCTCTTTTTACTTTTGAAGAACTTACATAATTAATCATTAATAAATTTCTGGCTACATTAACCACACAGCCATCCATTGTGTCCTTTGGTTTTAGGAACTACAGTCTGACTCTATCAGGCCCTTGGATTCTAAACAGAAAGTAAAATTACTTCTAACCTTCCTGACACTTCAAAGTTCTGAGCATTCACACTGTACATGAAACCATCTACTGAACTACTTCAAAAGTCTCTCTGGATTAAGCAATTGTCGTACCTCTGGGGATGAGGGAGAGACAGATGTCTCATGGTAATTGCCTCATGTATCAGATAAGTGACATGTATATCATGCTACAGCCATGACTCCTCTAAGCCAGGACACATGTGTGCAGTGCAGTACATTAATATGCACTTTTGAACTATACCAAAGTACAGAATCAGTAGAACATTTGGTGACCTTTACGAAGTCTTCAGCAGTTTGTAATGAAGTGGGCTCTGTATCGATGCTTTTGTGTGACTCCTAGCTAATGTAAGAGTCCAAGGGTGGGAGTTCTTATTTATTCTTAACTTGCCAGGGTCTAGACTCATCTATGAGACAACTTCTGGGCATGTCTGTGAGGGAGTCTCTGGATTGGTTTAACCAAGGTGGAAAGACTCACCCTGAATGTGGGCATCATCATCATCATCATCATCATCCTCCTCCTCCTCCTCCTCCTCCTCCTCCTCCTCCTCCTCCTCCTCCTCCTCCTCCCATGGACCAGAGTCCCAGACTGAACACAAAGGAAGAAGTGAGTTGAACAGGAGCATTCACTCGGCCAATTGTAGACTCAAAGTGACTGGGAGCCTGGGTAACCCCATCAGCTGCTTTCATAAGCTGCTTCACTACAGTGAGAGGAAAAGCAAGTGATCATGTTCAAGGCAGGCTGGACCAAGCCATGTTTTGTACAGTGGCAAGCAAGTATCCAACCGAGGTCACAACCTCATGCTGAGGCATGTCTGCAGGATTGTTCAACACGGCAGATGCCTCATAGCTCCAAAGTGGCCATGGCCTGTCCTCCTTACCCAGTGGAACTTCTCAAGCATGTTCAGACAAGATCTGCCTTTACTTCCCTTGAAACTGAATGAAGGGGGGCTGACATATGTACCAACTTCCGAAGCATTTCCTGGGAGATCCAAAACATGTTTATTTTGGGGATATTAAAAATAAACCATTAGTGGGTGGTCAAAATAGCTTCGCTGAGATAGCATGAACTGAATGAGAAATAAATTGTGGGACTGGCAAGATAGCTTAGTAGGGAAGGGCACATGCCACCAAGCCCGACTCTCTCAGTTCAATTCCCAGGACTCACTTGGTAAAAGGAAAAAAGAAAAAAAATCCTAGCACCTTGATATGTAGACACACAGACACTCGAGCACACACCAAATAAAAATATAACAATGAAGCTCATCAAATGAAAAATCCTCTGTTGAAACGAAAAGATGATTCTGCATACAGAGAGTGGACATTGAGATCACAGTTTTGCACCAAGTGTTCCCCCTTGTAGGCAGTGGGGTGGGGCTCTGAGGAGGACAGGGCGCACACGTGTAGCTCTAGGTCAGATATTTTCTTCCCTAGTTTCCCAGTGCAGACACCACTGGGCTGGGCACAGATTCTGAACACAGCATCTGTGCTTAACAGATGCAGTTGCTGAGGAAACTCGTGCTTTAAAATTAGAGAAAGATGGTGAAATTGGGGACCACACAAATAGAAGAAGACTAGAGAGTCCTGGGGTTATAAATATCTTGTGACAGGCAGCTTGCCGAAAACATTAGCCACCATTCCCACCCACCCTTATGAAAAGTGTTAATACAATGTGCTATTAATACATCTAAGTTAGAAAATCTGGAGTGCTTACAATGGGAAGAGTCTCGCCTCAAGAGCTTTGCCTAGGATGTACATGAGAGAACAGACAGACACACAGCTATGCAGACATGCAGACACATACAGAGAGAACACGTGTGAAGCAGAGACAGAGAAAGCAGGAAGAGGGACTACATATAAACCCCCGGGGCGCGTCCCCAATGCATCCCCTAGCAAGGCTCTACCTCTTAAAGGTTCCGTGACCTTCCCAAACAGCACCGTAGGCTTGGGGCCAAATGTTCAAACACATGAGACTAAGACTAAGTGGGGAACTTGTCATTTAGACCACATTAGTTGGAGTTTCTCCTCAGCTGAGAAGGAAGAACTTTAGCATGATTACATTTGCTTTAAAGGTTAACAGCATAGATTTGACAGAACCTTTCTATACAGGTAGTTTCTGTTCAAAGAACAGCAAGCCAGGCTTAGGGCTTCAATGAACCTGACTGTGGGTAGGGCCTCACACCTCTGGTAGGTGTTTTCTGTACGCTCACACATGAAACTATTACTTTTATTTAAAACAGAGACATCCTAACTCCTGGTGTCCCTACCTCATCAATCAAAATCTTGCCGCATGTCCCCCTAGGAGCCACCCATGGACCTCATGTAAGTTCTTTAATCATCCTTTCAAGACAGAAATTGGAAAAATTACTAAAATCCTGCACTTGATGATTGTAAAGACAGTGATGTGGGACTCTTCTTCCAGAAACCCATGCCTGAATGCTTCTGTTTCTCTTAGCCCCGTGTTTAATATGTCTTAATGAACTCCATCTACGCTTCCTACTGTCTCCTCATGAGATTCTTTTCAACCCGGAGCCCAGGGATGTTGAGTATCCTTTCTCACTTGTCCTTAATAAAACTATGCCTGCTCTGCTCTTTTCTTACTAGTTCAGGGCACAGTGAAGACAATGAACTCAGGCTCCACTGGCCAGAGGTGGCTCAGGTGACAGGCCCAGTACCCTAGGCTCTGCAAGGGGCTGTTTGCCCATCATTGTATCATAGGCCCATGGCTGGCTCTTCTTTCCTTCAGGGTGGTCTGCCAGATTGTCAGCACCGTGCACCTGTCTCTTTCAGGGTGGCAAGCTTCTCCTCTGACTAGTCAGTCCTTCCCTTCTCCCAGCACGGGATTCCTGGGGAAATTAAAATGTCTTGGGGGTCTACTGTTTTAATCATCTGATAGGCAAAGGGAGGGACATGGTGGCTCCTTACAATGTCTTCCTTTCTTCTAGGATGGTCACAGAGGGATAGTTACGTCCATGGTCAACACTGTCTCCCATTTGTATTTAGAAAGCTGTATAAAGTGTTGGTAGCCTGTGTCTTATAAGAAAAGTAGACTAACGACTAGAACAATTTCTACATTCTCTTCTTTAACATTTGAGGTTGCCATTAAAGTTTATTTACTTTTTAAATCAATGGAAACAGAACTTCCATCCTCTCTCCAGTCCTCTTCATTACAGGTGATGCCCGAAGTTACTGCATCTCTCTTAAAGACCCTTCCACTAGCTAGAGCCTCTCCCTGGCACCCATACAGAGGGCTAATAAGCCCTTTAAAAGGCAAATCAAGTTCTTAAGGTTCTGGAAGGGGAATGATGGGGACTTTGGAGTCTGACTTTGTTGCTTATAATTTCTTTTCTTTAGCCATTTGCATCTATTTAACAGTGATTCTATTTACACCATATGATAGCATGCAGCTAATAACCACAAACACACGGTAGCCAATCTCTGCCCCTTCTTTCTGTTACAGCTATCAACATGAGCTCATCAGACCTAGGCTAATAAAGGAGAAAAATGTCCAAGGAGGCAGAGAAGAGAGTAAAGTTTGTGCCACAGTAGTGGCCGGCTCTGATGCCAGTGTATCTGAAGTCAAGGGTGTTCTCTACTTAATGCCTTTGACTCTCAAGAGATAACTAGTTGCAAGTAGGTTTGTCTTGTTCATGGTGTCTCTGGCATTTAGCTTATGTGGGCATAAGTCATCGTTGCTTGCTAAGCCTTCTCACTAGCCCTAAATGCGAGCTTGGAAGTCTGTCTGCAGTATTTGTTCAGTTCTTGCTTTTACTTCATAGGTTCTTAATCCACACTTTGAAGTTTAGACACACACACACACACACACACACACACACACACACACACAGTGTGCTATAAGGAGAATCAATTTCAAAAGTACTTTTTGAGTCTTCCTAGTCTTCATGGAGCTCTGGAGGTGTCCCTGCAGAAAAGCAAATCATAAGTAGCTATTTGAGATTAAGGCCAGTGAGGTGTCTGCTTTGAGAGCATAGCTCACTGAAACATCAGTATTGTAGGTAACATCGTAAACAGTCGGAAGCAGACAGCTGTTTCTTTTCTTTGTAAATCTACTTGATCTTAGTGGGGCTTTTCCAAGGTTTAGGGAATGGACTTATTGTGTAAAGTGCCAGGCTTGGCGCTCATAGCTTTCCATGTCTCGGTTTATAGCAACTCCTGATTTCATTTACCCAGTGGCTTAATTCAGTGATGAGATCGAAGGCACAGGGTGCATTCATGTTGGTATCACTGTTGTTCAAAGAAGCATAGTCAAGATGTAAAGATCCACTTTTGTCCATTCTGTTTCTAGGCAACAGCTGATGAACTGGACACTGGTGCGTTGCCTTGAGAATGTGTTGAGGCCAAGGCATCTAGAGCCTGGCCCTGGGCCCCCTGCCTCTCACACATCAGCCAACCAAGCCTCCCCCTCGGAAGCAGGTGCAATGATGCCTGGTTTTCACATTGAAGAGGAGAGAATGTCCGTCCGTCCCATCTTAAGTGAGGAACCAGCTCTAGAAAGTTTCTAAGTTTTGGTTTATGCCAAGCAAGAATGAGTCACTGAGCTAAGAGTATGAGCATCTTTTGATGGCCAACTGCTTCTGAACCATTGATGTGATGGTCAGCCAACCAAAGTCTACTCAGTGAACACCCTAGAAACCCAGAGGTTCCTTCCGGGAGAGGCGGACACTCCACTGTTTCCTCAACATAAGTCTGGATGTCTCAGAACCATCTGGAACCAGTGCTTCCTGCCTCTCATTTTCTATGGTCTATGTGCACGTGAGTTATAAGATATATAAAGATAGGCTGAATTATTGGCTTATAAATAGAATTTAATTTTTTTCCTTAGGTAATGAAATAGCATATTTTCAAAAGCTACCTGTCTTTTCTGCACAAAGACTGTGAATGAGAACACAAAAGCCTGTGGTCACATTGGTCCAGGAGCCAGTCTCAGCTAGATTTAGCGACCTTGCCTTCCATGAAGCCAGGCAGCCTTTGCTGAGTTTCACACAGCTGAATAAACCTTCCCCTCTTCAATGTCAAAAAAGCTGCTTTCTGTTTCTAAGGAAGATGCGCTGTTGGCAGGGAATTAGTTGTGAGAACTCAGAGCATCTGTCTCTAACATCCCAGGTTCAGACCTCTGCCAAAGGTCAGGGGCTAATCAGCTGGCTGCTTGGTTACACAGCAGAATAACAAACAGTTTCAAGGCCGGCACCGTGTGTGAACTCACTGGGGCCTTCACACTTCTCCGCAGCATTTGAAGGTGGAAGGGATGGAGGGCTCTTGTTTGCCAAGCTGATGTTGAGAGTATTCAGGTGGACCGTCCATGCCCCGAGCTTGTGTTTGCTTGCCTCGAGCACTTGTTATTAACGCAGCTGCCTGAGAGAGTCTGAGAACTGTGTATAGCACAACGGAGGAGGAGTCGCTGCTAGAAGCCCTGATCCCTGCACAGGAACACATGTCTCTCAGTTGAGTGGCGTGGTGCAGGGCTAGAAGCTGGTATCTGATCTCACACTTTGTGCTGACATGTCTTAAGGGGCACATGCTATTTATTTTGTAAAGCGGACGAGGCATTCCTGAGATGAAACGAGGTAATTCATACATCTGTCTTTGCTGCCTAGAGCCCTGGCTACTCAATATTTAATGATCTCAAGTCCTGTGATACTCACTGCTCTGATTAGGAAAGCAAAGTCCTCTGAAGACCAGTGTGTGGGCTAAAACCTCTGTCTGCTCTGCAGAGACAGAACAAGGTCATGGGCCAGGATTAGGGGTGTCTGAGGTGGACAGACTGACAGCAAGCACCGGTGAGGACAAGTACTCAACCTGGACTGGGAAGAAGCCATTTATGATTTAACTTTCAAAGGGAATTTGATGGATCGCACCTGCGTCGTGCACGGAAACACACTCCCTAAAAGAATATAGCTCTGTAATCTTCAGCTTGTGTTGATCCATGTTCATACATGAAGCCCATTATTTCTGCTCACATGACTGACTCAGTCTTGTGAGATGAAAGGCTCGTCTCTGGTCTTTGCCTTTCTTCTTCTTATAGACACAAGCATTAGGCTTGAAACATTTAAGGACAACACCCAAATCATCAGTTTATTATAATCATAAAATTATGTGGTAGTAGATTCATTAATGATCCTCACAGACTAACTAACCATTAAGTATATATATATATGTGTGTGTATACACATATATATGTATACATATATATTCTTGTATTTCTATGAAAACAAAGTAAATCAACATTGATCATTAAAAGACACAACAAGCTAAGGCAGCACTGAGGTTCATGTAACAGAATTTCAGGCTCCCCAACTTCCTCCCACTCACTACTGGGTAAAGTTATAAAGTATATATGACAGTTTGCTCCTGTTTAGAGTCTAAGTATCAAATTCACAGATTTTCAACCCAATAACAACAGAGAAGAGAAGAGTCCAGTCCTGGGCTATCTCAGGCGCTAAACCTGAGACTCTGAGGTTGCCCGGTTTCTGAAGCTCCCCCTCCGCCCCCCCCCCCCCAGACTCCGGGGCCACACACTCATGTGACAGGGCCAACCAGGCTTGCTTCCTGGTCTGGGCGACAAACCTCCTTTGTTTTCCGAGTGGGCTGGGTACCACTCCGGAGCTGAAACACATGCCATCCTTGTGATGCCTTTCTGAGTTCGTGGGAGATTTTCCCCCATGCTGAACATTAGCTTGAGTCGAGTGAGCCCCATGTGTGTTCTCCGTGTCTATTTGGAACTACAGCTGCTGATTGCCATGGCTCTCAGAAGTGAGCCCCTCCTCCCCCGCCCCCAGCCCCTGCCTCACCCCCTGCTGGGTCATTCCAAATCTGTTTCCCCACCTGTCAGCAGGCTCAGGACATTCCTTTCGCAGAAGATAAAGTTGTGGATTTATTACTGGAATTCTGATTTGTGAGTACTCGCTGCCAGAGTGTGGAACACAGCAGCCTCGGCTACGGTGGGGTGTCACGTTCCTCTCTGCTCTGGCTGACACCCAGGCACTCAGAGAATCTTTCCACTGTGCGCTGGGCCTGCCATCTCTTTTCCATGTGTGACCAGATGCCAGTGTGTTAGGGAGAAGTTTTATTAAGATGACAACATTCTAAAGCTATTCCAAGTGCCGTGCGCGACCATCCTGGGACCCCAGAGCTTCCGGCCCAGTGTGATAACAGAACAATTAGAAAAGCTCTACAGGAGTCACTCATCCAAAATGGGAGGCAGTGGCACTGGTGCGACCCCCACCCCCATCCCCACCCCTGTTCCCAGGACCTGCTCCCTTTGGTTTCTGGGGTGGAGGTCCTTTTTTGATCCAAATTTCTGTTGAGTTACTGGAAGATTGTAAAAGTTTCACTCCGGCTTTAAGATGCTTACAGGGAAAAGTAAAGAGGAAGAAGGATTGCGTTCCAGAGCTTGCGGAAGCCTGCTGCCTTAGCATACAGGGTTGGTTAGAGTCCCTGTCTGCTTCCCTCCTGCTGCGGGTCTGGTGAGGGTGAGAGTGAGGGCGAACTTGCCTGGTAATGGTGCTAGCTTGAAACAAGCCCCGCCCACACCGGAAGTGACACCATTCTGCATCTCTCCCCTCCAAGGCACAGGCACTTTGAGAAAGCACCACTGGCACTGATGGGAATTTCTTCCTGTTCCCCGGAGGCTTCCGTATGTGCACTCTGGTAGTAGCATGTGATGCACAGGGCATGGACCTGCTGCTGCTGGAGGGCTCACCACTTGCCAGTGCTCCAGCGATGATGCATCACCTACAGGCCGAGGGTCCCCACCCTGAAAATCCAAAATCTGAAATACTCCAACATTTAAATGTGTTTGAGCATGGACACGTCATCACAAATGGAAGATTGTAGATCAGGGACAGGCTGAAGTCAAACGCTGGTATGTTAAACAGTTTGTATCAAATCGCCTTCAGGATTGCGAGTAAACCATCCAGGAAACACAAATAACAGAACGTGATGTTTAGACTAGACGCCTGTTTCCAAGATATCTCATGTTAAACATGCAGACACCCCATGGGCTTAAACATTCCCAGACTGAAAGTACTTGTGATTCCTAGCACTTTCAGTAAGGGATTCTCAATGTATGTCTGTTTCTCTCTCTCTCTCTCTCTCTCTCTCTCTCTCTCCCTCTCCCTCTCCCTCTCCCTCTCCCTCTCCCTCTCCCTCTCCCTCTCCCCCTCCCCCTCCCCCTCTCCCTCTCCCTCTCCCTCTCCCTCTCCCTCCCCCCTCTTGTGTGTGTGTGGGGGGGAGGAGAGCGTGCAAGTGTGCCACAGAGGAGTGAAGGCCAGGGGACATCTCCTGAGGTCAGTTCTACCCCTCTCTGTGGGTCCCAGGGATCAAACTCAGGTCAGGAGGGCCTTTTGTTCACAGAGACTCCTCCTGTCCCACCCAGGTCAGCGACGTTCAACTGAAGCGCTTTCAAGAAACAACGTCCCGGGTGGGCAAGTGGTCCTAGCTCCTCCTCCATACTGGGAGATTTTCAGTTTTCAGCCATAGATGGTGAGAACAGGACCTGTCAGCACAGCTTGGCTGAGACCTACAACATGGCACAACCTCCCCCTCTCTAAATAAAGGGGAAAGCACACCACCACCACCCGGTCCATGATGAGGCTTAACGGTATGCATGTTTCTCTGGCCGCATCCCAGTTGTCCCATTAGATGCTGAAGTACAAGACAACATTGGTTCTCAGTAAGATGTTCTCATGGGGTTCCCCCGGCTGGGCAGGGATGCCCATTCAGCAGCCGCCAGGGCCTCTAAGATGGGGTGCCCTCCAACACGTGAGCAGGCAGATTGCTGTAACCTCCAGGGCGTGCAGGCAAAGAGGGCCGACTCATGCCACCCCGCCATTGCTGCATTTCCAGGAGCAGCCTTTTTAAAGGAGGGCTATCCTGTTCTTTCCTGGGGATGAGGACAACTTGTAGATTCGTGCACATTCTGTTTTGGAAAGATTGTAGGGCTGGGTTTACAAAAGGAAGGGAAGGGAGGGGAGGGGAGACTTCCCAGAGGCAATTCTTATTTGGGGAGAAAACAGAACATATTCTTGTTTGAATGAAGGTTCTTTTGGAGGGGCTGTATTAAAACATTTAGGAATTTAATTCAGCATCTAACTTGACAAAAATAACCACTGGGGATGTTTATTTTCTTTCCTTCTCTGATGAATAACTGCTGGAACCTTCCATGAAAAGGATAATCCAGTTAGTTTTCCAACCAAAGTTTCATACCCACTAACCTATCAGACGAGATCTCTTCCCTATGCAGTCAGATAAGTCAGATAACCCCAAACTATTTATGGGGTTTTATATTTTGTGGTATTTACGATTTTATCAGCTTTTGAAGAATAGCCCTTCCGTGGTGCATGTCTGTAATGAGACAGAGCCATTCCAAGGATGAGGTTTCAAGAGGAATGTGGAGGTGGGATCACTTTGAAGGAAGTGTGTGTTCTCGTCAGTCTCCTCCAACCTGTGGAGGAGACATCTTGCTTTCAGGTGAGGGGCTAAGTCGCTGGATTCCTTTTAAATGTCCTGGAGGCTGTTGCTCACTGACAGATAGTCTTTAAGGACTGCTCTGTGACCTTGAGATTAAGTTGGGTTCCAGGGGCCACGGGGATCGCTGGTGGTATTAACCTAACACATGCGGCATGTAGCCCTTTGCACCCTGAGGATTCTTGACATAAGTGAATCCTACACTGTGCCCTGTTCTAGCTTTGGAATTTTAGAGTTACTCAAACTGCCCATACATGGGACATGCATAGGTGAGGAATTCAGTATGATGTCTGCTCCCAATCTTAGCTCAGGGGCGTTGGTATCTCTACAGAGATATCGTTATAGTGAAAGGCTCGCTAGCTCCCCGACGGTCACACACATGCCAACCCATTTCCCTGGCTGATCCATTCACCCACCCCACATCTGCTACCTTGTGCTTTCTGTGCCCTAGCTGCCATGTGAGATGCAGAGGGCAGGTGAGAGCAGACAGTCCTCATTCCTGCTTTCTGCAGCCCTGGCAGTGGAGGGAAGACCCGCCCACATGCAGAATTTATAGACCACAGAAGAAACCCTCAGAGATGCAAACAACTTACTCAGGGAAAGGAATCCAAGACTAAGAGGATTTAATGGGGCTCTGGACAAGTGGGGACTTGCAGTGTGAATGCCAGGAAATGAATTTCATCAAAATTAGAATCTTGCCCTGCTGCAGAGAGATTTTTCAAATGCAGTGATATTTCATAGACGTGATGTACAAATTGCTTCTCTCTCTCTCTCTCTCTCTCTCTCTCACACACACACACACACACACACACACACACACACACACATATGCGCACAGAGGAGCACAGATTAAGAATCCTAAAACTTCAAGTTTGACACAGCCATAAGATATAAGTATTTTAAAAATTCTATTGAAGTCTAATTAACGAAGTAAATATTCAAAGTGTAGGATGTGACTGTTTCTCACACACTGTAACTTCCCAAATCAAATTGAGTACGTTGTTCAGCACCAGAATTGTGATTTCTGTCAGAGGCATGTGTTAAGAAGACTGGATACCTGGCCTCTCGTATTGCAAGTAGAGAACACAGGCTGTTTCCTATCTCCACCCTGTGCACCGGAGTCCTTGCGAGCATTTGCAGCTGCCCACCCCTTTCCTGCATCACGCTTCAGCCTTCCGCAGTTCCGGTGGACCAGCTGTGTATGTGAGCTTCTGGTTTTATTCTTTTAATTTTCAGTAATGACAGCCAATGCCCACCTTGGCACACCAGCCTCGTTTCACTCAGCACGCGGTTGTCTGTGTTGTAGCCAAAGACGGGTTTCCTTTCTTCCTTTATGATCAAACAATATCCCAAATCTTATTATCGTTTATTCGTCCACTGATTGTGTGTGTGTGTGTGTGTGTGTGTGTGTGTGTGTGTATGTGTGTGTACATGCACCACACATGCCCATGTGCCTACCGGAGGCTGACCTCTACACGTATTCCTCTATCACTTTGCTACCTTGTTTTTTTGAAGCACAGTGTCTCACTGAACCTGAGCTTACCACTTTGGCCAACCAGGCTGGCCATCAAGGCCCTAGGATCTGCCTGTCTCTGGCGGTTGTATGTGCTTGCTCAGTTGATCCTTTTAACCATGAGAAAGAAAAATCTGATGATTCATTTTCAAAATAAAGTATCTTGAGTCAGCTCAGCTCTAATCCCAGATGAATGGGCTGTATGAAGTGAGAACATTTGACATTCTTTAGACTTCTACATCTGTTCCCGTATCATTGCTTTTAACTTGTTTTCTAGTAGGAGTCAATGTAAAACATTTTTAAAAAGTGATCAATAGAGTGAATATTAAGAAAACATAAATATTTCAATTGCTTTTTTTTTAAGCCACTTTGCCACCATTGAGAGAATATGGTATCTGTGTAGGCGATAACAAATACTTATTACCAGGAATTAAAGGCAAACCATATTAGAATAAAAAATGCAATGAAGTTTACTGAGGTGACTTTAATATATAGATATACAGTGTCTTTTTTCATTGTTTATTATTTTATTTTGATTAAACAGCCAAGAGAAAGTGCCTAACTAAAAAAAAATTGATTATTTTTCCTGAACATCTTGACAACAGAATTGGACCTGTCCATGGCTACCTTAGGGAATGTGCTCTATGTTTATACATAATACTCTCCACTTTGGCATTTCCAAGCAGGCAAGATTGCTCAGTGGGTAAAGGCACCTGCTGCCAGGACTGCTAACCTGAGTTAGGTCCCCAGAACTCACGTGGTGGAAGAAGAGAATCAACTCCTACAAGTTGTCCTCTCATCAACACTTGTACATTATAGTGTGCACCCACCAGTGCACACACACATACCAAATATACATATCCATGTGAACATGCATACACATACACACACACCAGATATAATACACACATTCCAAATACACACTTGTGTACACACACCAGATACACACACACATACCAAATATACACAGGTACACACACACATACCAAATACACACAGGTACACACACACCAAATATACATATATACTCATACACACATACCAAATACACATATGTATACACACACACCAAATACACACACATATCAAATATACAAACATACACCAAACACACATACACACACATACCAAACACACACACACACACACACACACACACACACACTACCCCAAATAAATAAAAATTAGACATTTTCAGGAATAGAGGCTTTATTTTTTTTTAAGAAAATCCATACGAGATGGTGATATTTAATAAATATTTTCTAAAGACGGAAGGCCTTTTACTGATTTTGATGATAAGGTTGCCTTAATTCAGAAAAGACCAGATTAGGCCTGTCAAAATGTCAGAGTCAGTGGCATTATTATCCTGGTGCCTCATACAACAAATGTGATTTCATTTCATAAAAATAAGAAAAATACTGTGACTGACACTATCCTCAAGCTATCTATGTGGGGACCTTCGCATTCCTAAGGAATACTGTGATTCTCTTCTTTCCTTTGAGGATGCAGAATTGAATCATGGGTGACAGAAGCACTCGATCCCAGTCTGGGGAGATGCGTCAGGGGATAAAGTGCTTGCCTTGAAAGCTTGAGTTGATCCAACCCAAATCAAAACTGTTTATGATGGAGTGTGTGCATGATCCCAGTGTTGAGACAGACAGACAGATACATAGACTTACTGACCAGCAAGCTTCACCTACATGGTGGTCCCCAGGTAAGAGAGATGCTGCATTCAAAAAAGACAGATGGTGATTAACAACTCCTGCTGGGATGACCTATACCCCCCACATTGTATCAAGGTGTGTCCCTGTAGTTTTATTTGTTGCTTGCTGTGCCAGCCAACCTACGTGGAGGCAGAGGGTTTGGTACTGTCCTCTCATTTAGAAGCCTTCTATACATAAATGCTTATTTTACCTTCCCTGCCCGAAAGATGATTCTCCGAGTTTATCGTGTTAAAAAGCACGGAGCTGTGGTCATGCAGCCTGCTATGCTGAAGGGCAACCCACAGGTATGGACCCAGTGCTTCCTGGTGAAGACAGTGGGGCTGGGGCTGGAAGTACTAGCAGAAAGAGGAGATATGAAAACACAGACAGAGTAAAAGGCTGGAAGACAATTTTACAAGCAAATGGTCACAGGAAAGAAGCTGGAGTAGCCACTCCAATATCAGATAAAATTGACTTTCAACCTAAAGTCATCATAAGAGATACGGAAGGTCACTTCTTGCTGGTCAAAGGGAAAATCCACCAAGAAGAACTCTCAATACTGAACATCTATGATCGAAATGCAAGGGCACCCTCATTCGTGAAAGAAACTTTACTAAAGCTTAAAGCACACATTACACCTAACACAATAATTGTGGGTGACTTCAACACTCTACTCTCCTCAATGGACCGATCAGGAAACCAGAAACTAAACAGGGACACAGTGAAACTAATTGAAGCTTTGGACCAATTGGATTTTATATATATATATATATATATATATATATATATATATATATATATATATATAAAACATTTCATCCTAAAGCAAAAGAATATACCTTTTTCTCAGCACCGCATGGTACCTTCTGCAAAATCGATCATATAATTGGTCAGAAGACAGATGTCAACAAACACAAGAAGATCGAACTAATCCCATGCCTCATATCAGATCACTATGGAGTAAAAGTGGTCTTAAATAGCAACAAAAACAACAGAAAGCCCACATACACATGGAAACTGAACAACACTCTACTCAAGGACACCTTGGTCAAGGAAGAAATAAAGAAAGAAATCAAAGACTTTTTAGAATTCAATGAAAATGAAGGTACAACCTACCCAAATCTATGGGACACAATGAAAGCAGTGCTAAGAGGAAAACTCATAGCCCCGAGTGCTCCAAAAAGAAACTGGAGAGAGCATGCACTAGCAGCTTAAGGGCACACCTGAAAGCCCTGGAACAAAAAGAAGCTAATTCATCCAGTAGGAGTAGAAGACAGGAAATCATCAAACTCAGGGCTGAAATCAATCAAGTAGAAACAAAGTGAACCATACAAAAAAATCAACAAAACCAGGAGCTGGTTCTTTGAGAAAATCAACAAGATAGATAAACCCTTAGCCAGACTAACCAAAGGGCACAGAGACAGTATCCAAACTAAGAAAATTAGAAATGAAAAGGGGGATATAACAACAGAAACTGAGGAAATTCAAAAGATCATCAGATCCTACTACAAAAGTCTATACTCAACACAACTGGAGAATCTGGAGGAAATGGACAATTTCCAAGGCAGATACCAAATACCAAAATTAAATCAGGATCACTTAGATTAGCTAAACAGTCCTATAACCCCCAAAGAAATAGAAGAGGTTATAGAAAGCCTCCTAACCAAAAAAAGTACGGGACCAGATGGTTTTAGTGCAGAATTCTATCAGACCTTCAAAGAAGACCTAACACCAATACTCTTTAAACTATCCCACAAAATAGAAACAGAAGGGACACTGCTGGACTCGTTCTATGAAGCCACAATTACCCTGATACCAAAACCACACAAAGATCCAACAAAGAAAGAGAACTGCAGGTCAATTTCCCTTATGAATATCGATGCAAAAATACTAAATAAAATTCTTGCCTACAGAATCCATGAGCACATCAAAACGATCATTTACCAGATCAAGTAGGCTTCATCCCAGGGATGCAGGGATGGTTCAATATAGGGAAATCCATCAATGTAATCCACTACATAAACAAACTAAAAAAAAAAAAAAAACCACATGGTCATCTCATCAGATGCTGAAAAAGGATTTGACAAAACTCAGCAGCCTTTCATGCTAAAAGTGTTGGAAAGAACAGGAATTCAAGGCCCATACCTAAACATAGTAAAAGCAATATACAGCAAACCAGTAGCCAACATCAAAGTAAATGGAGAGAAACTTGAAGCAATCCCACTAAAATCAGGGACTAGACAAGGCTGCCCTCTCTCTCCATATCTTTTCCATATAGTACTTGAAGTTCTAGCGAGAGCAATTAGACAACATAAGGAAGTCAAAGGGGTACAAATTGGAAAGGAAGAAGTCAAAGTATCATTATTTGCAGATGATATGATAGTATACTTAAGCGAACCAAAAAACTCCACCAGAGAACTCCTACAGCTGATAAACAACTTCAGCAAAGTGGCTGGTTATAAAATCAACTCAAGCAAATCAGTAGCCTTCCTGTTCTCAAAGGACAAGCAGGTTGAGAAAGAAGTTAGGGAAATAACACCCTTCACAATAGCCACAAACAATATAAAGTATCTTGGCGTGACTCTAACCAAACAAGTGAAAGATCTGTATGACAGGAACTTCAAGTCCTTGAAGAAAGAAATCAAAGACCTCAGAAGATGGAAAAATATTTCATGCTCTTGGACTGGCAGGATCAATATAGTAAAAATGGCCATCTTGCCAAAAGCAATCTACAGATTCAATGCAATCCCCATCAAAATCCCAAATCAATTCTTCATAGATCTAGAAAGAGCAATTCTCAAATTCATATGGAGTAACAAAAAACCAAGAATAGCTAAAAGTATTCTCAACAATAAAAGGACTTCTGAGCCGGGCGTGGTGGTACACGCTTGTAATCCCAACACTTGGGAGGCAGAGGCAGGCAGATTTCTGAGTTCGAGGCCAGCCTGGTCTACAGAGCGAGTTCCAGGACAGCCAGGCTGGCTCAAGAGACAACAGGTGTTGGCGAAGATGTGGAGAAAGAGGAATGCTCCTCCACTGTTGTTGGGATTGCAAGATGGTACAACCGCTCTGCAAATCAGTCTGGCAGTTCCTTAGAAAATTGGGCATGACACTTCCAGAGGACCCTGTCATACCACTCCTGGGCATATACCCAGAGGATTCCCCTCCATACAATAAAGACACAGGCTCCACTATGTTCATAGCAGCCTTATTTATAATAGCCAGAAGCTGGAAGGAGCCCAGATGTCCCTCAAAGGACGAATGGATACAGAAATTATGGTATATTTATACAATGGAATACTACTCAGCAATTAAAAATAATGAATTCATGCAATTTGTAGGCAAATGGTTCGATCTGGAAAATATCATCCTAAGTGAGTTAACCCAATCACAAAAGAATACACATGAATTGTAATCACTGATAAGTGGATATTAATGAGCCCAGAAGTTCTGAATACTCAAGGCACAATTAGCAAATCAAAAGATTCCCAAGAAAAAGCAAAGAGAGGACCCTGGTCCTGAAAAGACTGGATCCAGTTTTGTAGGAGAGTACCAGAACACAACAGAGAAATGGTGGGGTGGGGCTGATTCGGGAATGGGCGGGAGAAGGGGGGTCGTGGGGGAAGAGGACTTATGGGACATATCATAAGAGGGAACTGGGAAAGGTGAAAACCTTTGGAATGTAAGCAAAGAATATAGAAAATTAAAAATAAGTATTGAGAATGTGAAAAAAAAAAGAAAAGAAAGAAAACACAGACAGAAGTTGGAGATGCAGAGAGGCAGACAAAGCAGAAGGAAGACAGGAAAGGAGCAGGGGGTTGGCTATGAGAGCCGCATGGAGAGACACAGTTGAAGAGAAGTCCTGTTAAATTAGAGGTTAGTGGAGAGGCTTCCCCAGGAAAGGCCAACAGCTTCAAGCTGTAAAGATGTTTTCGTCTTAAATATTAAAACTCACGTGGGAATCTCCAGAAGCCCTGCAACATTTGGCGCCCCCCAAATGTTGTTTTAATCAAAATCTTTTTTTCTTAATGAATTTAAAAATGTATCACTATTATTATTATTATCATCATAATTATTATTATTAATTGCATCTAATTTAACTTACAGACTTGGAAGCACTCTTTTATTATGCATTACTGTTTTTTATAGCTAAAAGAAAAGTACATTAACATAGACTCTACACATATCAAAGTACAATATGCATTCCTGTGAGTTCCTCTCTGTGGTAGTAATCTGAAGAGTGGTTTTGTTTTTGTTTTTGTTTTTGTTTTTGTTTTTGTTTTTGTTTTATTCTCATGTACAATTAGCTTTAAACATCTTAGGCAGTAAAGGTGTATCTTTTAACTATAATTTTTATTGGATATTTTCTTTATTTGTAGTTCAAATGTTCTCCCCTTTCCAGGTCTCCCCTTCAGAAACCCCCTATCCCATCCACCATCCTCCTGCCTCTATGAGGGTGCTCCCACACCCACCTACCCACCCACCCATTTCTGTCTTCCTGCCCTAGCATTCCCCTACACTGGGGCATCAAACACCCTCAGCACCTGTACTGGCTAGTTTGGTGTGTCAACTTGACACAGGCTGGAGTTATCATAGGAAAAGGAGCTTCACTTGGGGAAGTGCGTCCATGAGATCCAGCTGTGGGGCATTTTCTCAATTAGTGATCAAGTGAAGGAGGGCCCCTTGTGGGTGGTGCCATCTCTGGGCTGGTATTCTTGGGTTCTATAAGAGAGCAGGCTGAGCAAGCCAGGGGAAGCAAGCCAGTAAGTAACATCCCTCCATGGCTTCTGCATCAGCTCCTGCTTCCTGACCTGCTTGAGTTCCAGTCCTGACTTCCTTTGGTAATGAACAGCTGGAAGTGTAAGCTCAATAAACCCTTTCCTCCCCAACTTGCTTCTTGGTCATGATGTTTGTGCAGGAATAGAAACCCTGACTAAGACAAATTGGTACCAGCGTAGTGGGGTATTCCTGTGACAACCTGACCATGTTTTGGGGAGGACTGTGGAAGGACTTTGGAACTTTGGGCTAGATGGTCCATTCAGTGATGAGACCTCTGTGAGATGTTGTGGAGGAGCTTGGAAGATTATGTTGAGAACAGTGCAGAAGATGGAGGCCTGGCTTGTGAAATTTCAGAGGGAAAATTAAAGACTCTTATCAGGGCCATGAAGACTCTGTGGTTCTGGTTAGCTGGGGCTGAAGAATCAGCTGTGAGTAACAAGATACCAGAACCACTAAAGTGAGTCGTTGTGTTACTGGGACTATTGATGCTGGTTAGCTGGAGCTAAGAAATTAGCGGTGAGTAAGAAGAGACCAGCATCACTGAGGTGAAATCTTCTGGGAAGTGTTTTCTGAGAGCACAGAGGATGTGTTCCAGATAGCCAAGGTTGTGCCTCGCGCTGTAGCAGGACTTGGTACTGTGTAAGAGTCACCCAGGTGGTACTGCTTTTGAAGGCATGAAGGCATCATGAAGAACAGCTGAGGCTTGGTACAGTGAGAGGCCATGGAAGGCCATTGGTGAAAGTGTACCCTCAGTTGTAATTGATGGCCCAGGACCGAAGGGGTCATGCAAAAGAGTTGAAGCTTGGAGATGCCAGTACTATGCGATGACCACCAAGGACAGCAGCAGCAGTGGAGTACAGGCAGCTGGAGCCTAGAAGACAAGGTGTGTGCTACAAAGGGCAGAGCTGGAGAAGTGACTCAAGCCCTTGGAGGAGCCCAGAAGATCGTGAGTTGGATCCCAGACATTGAACCATTGGAGTTTGAGTTTTGCTTTTGATTGTGACTGTGCCCTGATATTTTTCCCTCTTGAAAGAAGGTATTTTAGTGGAGCCCACAGTTCAGAGACTTGAATTTTTAAAAGACTTTGAATTTTAAGATATTGGACATTTTAAATGGATTGAACTTTTAATATGTAAAGACTGTGGGGCTTTTTACATTATTGAGATCTTGGGGATGAATAAAAGTAAGGGTTGAGGCTTAATAGTGATATGTTGGTGTGTCAAGTTGACAAGGGGTCAATTGTACTGGCTAGTTTGGTGTGTCAACTTGACACAGGCTGGAGTTATCATAGGAAAAGGAGCTTCACTTGGGGAAGTGCGTCCATGAGATCCAGCTGTGGGGCATTTTCTCAATTAGTGATCAAGTGAAGGAGGGCCCCTTGTGGGTGGTGCCATCTCTGGGCTGGTATTCTTGGGTTCTATAAGAGAGCAGGCTGAGCAAGCCAGGGGAAGCAAGCCAGTAAGTAACATCCCTCCATGGCTTCTGCATCAGCTCCTGCTTCCTGACCTGCTTGAGTTCCAGTCCTGACTTCCTTTGGTAATGAACAGCTGGAAGTGTAAGCTCAATAAACCCTTTCCTCCCCAACTTGCTTCTTGGTCATGATGTTTGTGCAGGAATAGAAACCCTGACTAAGACAGCACCCAAGGGCTGTTCCTCCCACTGATGTCCGACAAGGCCATCCTCTGCCACATATGTGGTCAGCACCATGCGTCCCTCCATGTGTACTCTTCCGTTGATGGTCCAGTCCCCGGTAACTCCAGCAGGGGGTATGGCCTGTTGACACTGTTGCTCCCCTCATGGGGCTGCAAACCCCGTCAGCTCCTTCAGTCCCTTCTCCAACTCCTCCTTTGGAGACCCCTGAGCTCAGTCCAATGGTTGGCTCAGAGCATCCACCTCTGTATTTGTTAGGCTCTGGCAGAGCCTCTCAGGAGACAGCTATATCAGGCTCCTGTCAGCAAGCACTTCCTGGCATCCACAATAGTGTTGGGTTTAGTGTCTGTATGTGGGATGAATCCCCAGGTGGGGCAGTCTCTGGATGACCTTTCCTTCAGTCTCTGCTCCACATTTTGTCTCCATATTTCCTCCTGTGAGTATTTTGTTCCCTCTTCTAAGGAGCACTGAAGCATCCACATTTTGGTCGTGCTTTTCTTGGGCTTCATGTAATCTGTGAATAACTGTTCATTTTTACCAATGAAGACTCAGGAGCCAGAGGCTAGAGTGAAAGCCTGCTGGTTCAGTGA
This sequence comes from Apodemus agrarius, assembly GCA_964023405.1. Lineage (NCBI taxonomy): Eukaryota > Metazoa > Chordata > Mammalia > Rodentia > Muridae > Apodemus > Apodemus agrarius. The sequence goes on along the minus strand of OZ030007.1, from coordinate 129,546,138 downwards.
TGCAGAGAAGGCACCCAGCTGACCTTCCTCCATATCTGATTTCCCAAAAGGAAACTCTCCCTTTCCATACCCTTCAAACTTGAATGCCCCTGCTTTCTACTTCCTGTGCATCTCTCTATCCATCCTCCTGACTTCCTCTTACACTCTCCTTTTCCCCCCATGTTCACTCCCTGTCAGCTGGTTGCTTGCTCAGCCTCTTCAGCTATGGTTGACTTTATTTAATCATGTTTACAATAAGCAGAAACCTCTTGGATTAAAAAAAGTGTGCGCTAGGGTTGAGCCACACCACAACTAGAAACAGGTTTTTCCAGCAAATAATACAACCTCAGGGTTCACAGTGTGACCAAATATCCTACACAAACCTTCCATGTACACACACACACACAAAGACAGAATCACACTGTGAGTGTGTGTGTACACACACAATGACACACACAGGCATCCACAAATGTACAAGGTCCCCGTGAGATACTGTCCTCAGATAGCTTTTTGGAGTGTGGCATATGACTTGGGTCGTCATACTAAAGGCAAGTTTTGCAAAGGGAATGATCACTCACCAAGCCCTGGAGCTTGTGCAGCCTCAGAGCCAGGCTGTTGGATTTCTTGGACCAAAGGAGGTCTTTGGAGGAGGAAATTAAAGGCTTGTTTGCCTTTTCCATTTTTCTTTTTTCCCAGAAACTTTTGTGATATAAGGACAGGCAGGGTCTGTATCTAATTATGTGGGATGAAGAGATGCAATATCAGGCTTTTCCTTCAACTTCATATTTGACTCACAGACCAGCCCACTATCCATACACCCAGAGTTTGGAATCATCTGTTCCAGGAGCTACAACCCTGAATCTTTCAGAACAAGGCCTCCATATTAGGCTGCCATTCTTGGGATGTCATAGCAATGTGGCCTAGAGGAGGAAGAAAGCTGGAGGTGGGAGGTAGGGTTAAACCAAGCTTATCAAACAAAGTATGATGCTAGGCTGGAGATGTGTGCAATTGATAGAATGCTTGCCCAGGGGTGGCTTTATTCACAGAATCATGAATATTGGGCCAATTGGTAGCACATATCTGTAATTCTAGTACAGAGTATGTGGGATAGGAGGATCAGTAATTCAAGAACATTCTTGGCTGCATAGCAAGTCCGAGGCCAGCCTGTGCTATAGAAGACTCTGTTTTAGATAGCAGACAGATTATATATATATAAATAAAACAGCAGGGAGAACAGCATATATATATATATATATGTATATATGTCTAAAATAAATTTATCTATATATTTACATATATATGTATATAAACATATGTATATATATGTGTGTACAAAACATACCCCCAAATCAAGTCATATGCCTTACAAACTCACAGAACAAAGACAAAATCTCTTACTTTTGAGAGGCATTGTTCATCAATGATGTCATTTGGCATAATTAACATTTCTTTATCTCAGCATCCTCAATTAAAAATAATAATTAATAATCAAAAGAATTCAGGTTTAACACATAGAAAATGCTTAATAAATATTAACCCCACTAAAATATTTTATGAAATCTTTGTTACCTATTTAGCATACTAATTGCACAAATGCAGTCGTTCAGACTTTTATACATGTAATTGTATTTCAAGAATGACTTCATTATATCAGACACAAAGTGCACCTTATCTCCTCAGGCTGATTAAGTGGGCTGCTGCACTTCCTCTGATAACAGAGAACATCACTGTCCCTGCACATGTCTCATTTCTGAAGGCTGAGTGTAAGATCCTGTTGCACATGGTTCCTATGGGCTTGTTTTAATCAGGACTGCCTTGCAAGACAAGCTAAATTACTTTAAGGAGGATGTCTCTTTCTCTTTCTCTCCAGGGAGTGTACCACCATCCTGACACTGCCTGTCTGCTGGAGAGGGCTTGCTTATGCTCACATAGTCAGCTCCTCCTTCCTTCTGTTTTGGTCTTTATGTAGAGGTAGGACCTTGGTAGGAGGAGGATGGACAGGTAAGCCAAGATGTTGTCATGGCTTACAGGAGTTTGCTTCTGCAGTCCCAAGTCATGCTGCTGCTGAGGATGGTCTCTCCAGTGCCACAACACAGACTGTGACTAGGACAATACAAACTCCAAAGTAACATATATATATATATATATGTTACATATACATATATATGTAACAGAACTCCAAAGTCTTTGTCTCAGTAACTTCTAAGAAATGGCAGTCACCTACAGCTGAGGGGCCTTTGAGAGCAGGTAGGAGGCTTATCATTTATCAGGGGAAGGTCTGTGGGACATGGAGCTCATTACAATATATTCTTCCTTCAGATCAATATTGAAAGTGATTTTGAGTCACCAGCCAGCAGACACTAATACTAACAATGGTTTATGTAGCAATTCTGTGGCTATTTTATCCCTTTTCTACCCTTTTCTACCCTTACCCCTTCCAACTCCCAACATTAGGCAGGAGAGGAAAAAGGTTGGAGAGTAAAGAGGATGTCCATGTTGCTAGATTGCTTCCTGCAGATCAAGGGTTCCTTGGGGCAAGTATAATCTTCATAGTCAGGATATCTCTAACCAGCAAGCAGCAACCAACAACCAACAACCAGCAGCAGCAACAGAAGCAGCAGGGAGAACAGAAGGGGGAACTGCAGGGAGAACAGAAGACACCACAGCAGGCGCCAGCAGAGCCTCTACAGGCTCTGGCATTTTTATACCCTCTCAAGAGTCCCCAGAATTCCAAACATAAAAACTATCTTCAGCTGGCAAACTCACACCTCTGCCAGAGGACGAGACAAATCATAGTTAGCTACTGTGGACAATATGAAGCAGCCCCATATCCCACACCAGGGATTAAAACAAAAAACATATTCACATAACATTCTGTGTTTTCACAGACATAAACGTCCTCACTACAGGTTTGTGATGTACAGTCAGAGGTTTCTCAGGGCTGTCACCCACAAGCTGCTGCTGAACTGAGATAGGCTGTGGGACACATGTGACAGAGGATGGATATAATCTGTGGTTGCTGGGACTCTTCAAGGTGGGCAGTTACGGTGATGGTCTTGCTCTCTTGCTGTGAAGAGTCACCGCAACCCTTATAAAGACATATTTTAATTGGGGCTGGCTTACAGTTTCAGAGGTTTAGTCTATTGTCAAGATGGTGGGAAGCATGGTGGCATCCAGGCAGACATGGTGCTGGAGAAGTAGCAGAGAGTGCTACATCTGGATCAGCAGGTAGCAGGAAGAGAGTGACAGTGGTCCTGGTGTGGGCTTCTGAAACCTCAGGGTCCACCCCTAGTGACAGGTTTCCTCAAAAGGGGCCACACCTACCCCAACAGGGACTCACCTCCTATTAGTGCCTCCTTGAGGACTAAGCATTCAATTTATGAGCCTATGGAGGCCTTTCCTGTTCAAACCAACATGGCGGCATAGTAATACTTTCATCTGCAGCATGAGGTGGTTCTCTCACTGGCTCTGAGAGGAGGATGTTCTGGCCCTGGCAAAATCATAGGCCACACTGATACCTTTGTCAGTGAATAAGGAACATCCATACTTTTAAATCAGCAAGATTATTTTGCTGGTGGATTCGTGTCTGGAAGCCAGGATGCCTGGGAGTAAAGGTCACCAAACATGGAGGAAAAACAAACGAGGGGAGACTAGCCTAGGAGTTCAAGAAGGAAACAGAAAGACAGGGATGGAGGGGATTTGGGGGACTCAATGCCAAGGGAAACTGAGGTCACTCAGCCTCCTTCACCAAAGCTACTGGAGACAGAAACATTTTACATATGTCACCACTGGGCTCTCTGTAGTAGCAGATGGAACACATCACAGGTCCCCCTTTTGCTAATTTTCTTCTCTGTAACCTACAAAATAACACAGAAACATTCACACTGAGAGTAAATGTTAGCTCTCAGGGAAGACAGTAGCTTCTGGCTGAGTAAGCTTCACACAGCCTGAGGCTTGCTTCTATGGAAACCATGAGTTCTGCTAGGCCATGTGGAGGGAAGGATCCAGAAGGTAGGGGCAATCTGCACACTGACAACAGGAGAGGGGATATAGGGAATTTTGAATGTATTACTCCTACGGGTCATTTTCTACCAATAGTCCCCTCCCACAGAGCCCAGCTGACACCGGAAAAGTCACTACTGTGAGCTGATGGCATTGGAGAGGAAGGGTTAAGGGCTGAGCCTCTAGCAGCACTTATGAGAGACAATCAAGGGTAGTTCTGTATGCTTCAAGAGTGTGTGCCTGAACGGCAGCCACTAGAACAATCGGAGAAAGACAAATGCTTTCCCTCAAGGTGCCCTGTGTTAACTGGTGGTTGGAGTATAATGAGCTACCCTAGGAATATGATGATTTAAAAATAAAATTTAAAAAAGTGAAACAGGACAAGACACACAGAAATGGTGTCTCTTCCTCTCTTCCAGTTCTTTCTTCCCCACTTTGAGTGGCTTTCTCACACTGGGTGTGTGACATCACTAAATTCTAGTTCTCACTCCCCAAAATCACTATGGTACTACAGAGAGCTTGGCAGTTGCAGACACGGGTTCAGCTAGGGGTGGAAAAGCATCCCTCATCCTGAACCTCAACTATGAACTAACACCTGCTTCCAAAAGTCAGTTGATCATATCAAAAAACAGAAGCACCAAAAGAAAAAAAAACAAAGAAAGAAAAACAAAGACAAACAGACAGACAGGGAGACTTGGAGCCCACAGTCTCCCACACACTGGACCTGAGCAATATCCCAGCTGGAGATGGGGTTGTTAGAGTGTGGAGGAAGTAACTAATGGGTTATGTTAGTCTGTCTTATAGCAAACTGCTGATTGGCTTTTATAGTTTAAAAAAAACATTTTTAATCTTGATGACTTTGTTACTCTACATTAGGTTACTGTGGATGTTCATAAACCCCAGGCCAGCATTCTTTTCAGGAGACAGGTGACCTCAGAAATCAACAGAGGTATGAGATTAAAAGGAGTAGCAGCAGGATTTGGGTAAAGAATATGGTGGGACCCAGCCAGATGTTTGTGGAGTTACAGATGGAGACCTCGTGCTTATGAATTTGCTTATGTTGACCAAGGGGGGAAGTAGTCCTGATGTCTTCATGATGTCTAACAAAATATCAACTCAAATGTCTCTGTTATCACTGCTTTGTCAAATTTGTAAGGTCTTACTGCTGGACCCTGTAAGCAACCTGATAGAGAGAAGATTAGATCCATGGTTCTTGGAGTTGGTTTAGCTGGCCTTTCCCAGGACAACCCCAGAGAACCAGAGTCAGGATTTAGAGTGTCTAGGGTAACTGAACTGGAGGGAGGCGGGATGCTTTATCTGCAGAACAAAACACTACCTTGGCCATAGGCTCTTAAGTCTTTTGTAAGTTGCTTGAATGATGCTTCACACAATTATCGGCTGAAGATGTCAGTGAACATGAAAGTCCAATTCCACCGTTCCTTTGTACAGTGTTAGCTTTAAAGGGTTTTGTTCTTTTTGCTTGTTTGCTTGTGTTTGAGACATGGTCTTTCCACATAACCCTGGCTGTCCTAGAAATCACTGTATAGATCAGGCTGGTCTCTAACTCACAGAAATCTGCCTGCCTCTACTACTTCCAGAATCCTGGTATAAAAGGCATCTGCTACCACATACAGTCTGTAAGACTTTATTTTGACAGTACAGTTCAATTAAGTGTATTAGGACAAAAGCTAGTGTTTGAAGAAATGAAGTTGATTGTGACATGATCTTTGGAAGGAGATGTCCAAGAGTATGTTGCTTCCTGGAGCTGTCTTCGAAGATGTTCAACTGTGTCAGGTTGTGGGTGGGGCATTGAATATCATATCAAAGAGTAAAGGATGTTGTCATAGTACTAATAACTCCAGGGGAAGACTCAGACCCATGTGCACCTATGCACTATGGATGTTAAGCTCTGTGGGATGGGAAGACCACTTAACACAATAACTTTGGATATAGTATTAGCATGAGCACGTAACAAATAGTCCCTACCTGGACCATCACATCCCTTCTGGATATGAAGCTACTTTACTCTTGTTTTAGCATCCCAGGGCCATGTCTGAGTACATTTGCTTCCTGATATGGTTTCCTTCCTTCCTTCCTTCCTTCCTTCCTTCCTTCCTTCCTTCCTTCCTCCCTTCCTCCTTTCTTGCTTCTTTCTTGTAGCTCAGTGTTCAGATGTTGAGTTAAGGAATTGTTTTTATTTTTATTACTAACTTTTCATTAATCACTTTTAATTTATTGACTTTGATTTTTTTTATTTCCTGAAACAAATTTCGGGGTGTTGCTACTTGTTGGAAATTGTACAGATGGTGCATAGCCTCACATTTGTTAATCTATAATTATGAAATTGTGTCTATTTTTCTATACAACCTTACCCAACTGCCTTGTGAGGCCAGAACAGATGGTCTTGGATATCCCTGGGGATGGGCATTGGAACATCTGCAGCTACAACACACAAAGAAAGTTACTGGAAAGCAGAAAAATGACCATTATGGAAAGTTATTATTTTATAATTAAGAACCACTTAACGTCAAGTTGATTAATGAAAGAGGCAGCAGAAACTTTACTGATTTTTTCCAAAGGATTTGTAAACACAAAGATTCCTTTCTTTTCTCTAAATGGTAGATTATGTCAAGTATTGCAAAATCACTTAAGTTTTTCTGTTTGTGTCCAGAATATTTACAGAGTATCTGCAGCTGTTGGTCTTATGCCTGGCAAATTATGGGACGTGTTAGGGGAATTACAGGATGGAACTCTTGGGACCAGGGAATCCTTAAACTCCATAATCCATAAAATTCTCCACAGGAGACATTCATCAGCTGTCAGGTCAGAAGAGCACCTGTCTGGAGACAGAGATCTCCGTAGAGATAAAAGTATTAATAGAACATTTTCAGAGTGTATTAATTTGGAGATGGAGTGTTCTAGTCTTAATTGCAGTTCTGACACTGCTTTGTGGATACAGCATGTACGTGTGACCTTGGTTATGTTCACCTCACAGCCTCCACACAGTTATCTCTAATTATTCTTCCCACCTGCTTAATATTCAGCAGAAAAATGTAAACTGGTGTCCAGCTAAAACTCTGCAGAAGAGCTTACAATATTCCCATGAGTCCTTGTTCCTCACAAACTCTCATGGTTTCCTCCTTAGAAGAAAGGACAGATTGGCATCCGACAAATTGGGAAAAGATCTTCACCAACCCCACATCCGACAGAGGGCTAATATCCAATGTATACAAAGAACTCAAGAAGTTAGACCCCAGAAAACCAAATAACCCTATCCAAAAATGGGGTACAGAGCTAAACAAAGACTTTTCACCTGAAGAAATTCAGATGGCTGAGAAACACCTTAAAAAATGTTCAACATCATTAGTCATTAGAGAAATGCAAATCAAAACAACCCTGAGATTTCACCTCACACCAGTCAGAATGGCTAAGATTAAAAACTCAGGAGACATCAGGTGTTGGCGAGGATGTGGAGAAAGAGGAACACTCCTCCACTGCTGGCGGAACTGCAAGCTAGTACAGCCACTCTGGAAATCAGTCTGATGGTTCCTCAGAAAAATTGACATGATACTTCCGGAGGAACCAGCCATACCACTCCTGGGCATATACCCAGAAGATTCCCCAGCATGCAATAAGGATACATGCTCCACTACATTCATAGCAGCCTTGTTTATAATAGCCAGAAGCTGGAAGGAACCCAGATGTCCCTCAACAGAGGAATGGATACAAAAAATGTGGTATATATACACAATGGAGTACTATTCAGCCATTAGAAACAAGGAATTCATGAAATTCTTAGAGAAATAGATGGAGCTGGAGAACATCATACTAAGTGAGGTAACACAGTCTCAAAAGAATACCCATGGTATGCACTCACTGATAAGTGGATATTAGCCTAGACTCTTGGGACACCAAAGACACAATCCACATATCAAATGATATCTGACAATAAGGAAGGAGTGGACACTGGTGCTGGAAAGGATCACAGCATCAGTGTAGGGGAATACCAGAACAGGAAGTGGGAAGGGGTGGATGGGGGAACAGGGGGAGGGAAAAGGGCATTTGTGAGACCTTTGGGGGATGGGGAACCAGAAAAGGGGAAATGAAATGTAAATATAGAATATATCCAATAAAAAAAAGAATCCATAAAACTTAAGATTTTTTTTAAAAAAAGACTGTTTTGTAGCATTAGCATGTTGTTTTTCTTGTAGTTACTGTTAGGTATGACTGTGAGATATCCCTTCAGTCTCATGTGTTGGAACCATCCTCCATCCATATATTATTATTTACAGTTCACAGGGTTCACAGCTGGATATGACTGGCAGTGATTTCCTTCCCAACAGCCTGCCTAGCATCATCGTGTACTGTAAAACCTAGCCAGCAGGCAGGCAGCTTTCTGGCCAGTACCAACTTGATTTTCCCATGTCCTGTGGTGGAAGTATGTGCTGTCTTCAGCAATGTACAACGTTCTGGGGGAGGAGGGATCAAGAGCAGTAGCGATGGCTCATATTGCTTTTGGGAGGTTGATGACACCTTGAGAAGAGACATTCCACAAATGGTGCAGGGCTTTTTATTTGATAACCTTTAGATTCTGGGAGGAGCGTATCCCCTTGTGTAGGCTAACCTCAAACACTTTCCTATAAATATATATGCATGTGTGTGTATATATGTGTATATGTGTATATGTATGTATGTATATACATATATGAAGTTTGTAAAATAGGTTTCCACACAACTTTCCATGCTCTCCTGCCCTCCTCCTCCAACTGAAACTTTCTTCCTTGTTTTATCAAATAAAAAAGGGCACCATCCCATGCTATCGCCAGCTACTCTCTGGCCCAGAGGGTCTCGCAGCCTCCACGGTAGCCCCATGCAGCAACCGCCTGCCCACCTCACAGTTCTCTTGCTTTGGATTCTGCTCACATTCTCAGCCATCCTTCCCCTGTGGTTAGTGGTCACTAATCCCCGTCACCAGGTAAAATCAAAACTCCAGAGGCTTGTAATTTTTCTGTCAGATTTATATTAGTAAATTCTCAACCCACTAAACGCTCACACAATGAATTCAAAACTCAGTTGATATAAACACAAGCGACACACCTAAATGGGGCAAATGCACCCCACTTATTATTTAAACATCTAAGAAATCCCCAATGCTTATGGCTCTCAGGATTGTGTGGTTCTGGCTCCTCTTCCTCCATTTTATCTCCTCCTCCCCTTCCCTTCCCCTGTCTCTCTGTACTCTACTCATTCTCAAGTTCTCGGTCTGCCTTCCTTCTCCATTGCCCAATCACAGGCTCTCATTTTATCTTGTGAGTGCCCTCACCTGCATATAGATAGCAATCCACACTTCCCCACTATTTGATTTCCCCTTTATAAATGTGAGAAGCATTCCCTTTCCTTGATGGGTGTTCTGCAGGCCTGCCCTGACACTGAACAATATAGGCTGTGGCTGTTTCTCGCTTGGTTTTAGGGACTGACTCTTGCCTTCTGAAGAGTAGACTACGGGAAGCTGGGGCAACACAGAACACCACCCACATTTAGGGGAGTTCTCGTTCAGGGCTCAAAGCCTTGCTCAGCTGCATTGCTTTTAACCTCATTTTATTCTGATAGACTTGTTATGACTTATTTGCATCTTCTATCATCAGATCTCTCATTACTGAAAAGCTCTTAGGGTATTCTCACTCTCATGCTCTAAAATGTTATAATGACCCATTGTGGCTAAGGACAGGCTCCTGTTTAAAAGTATGAAGCTCTGAGAGGCTTACTCCTCCTCCTCCTCCTCCTCCTCCTTCTCCTCCTCCTCCTTCTTCAGAAAATCTTCTCCCATTATTTCATTGAAAACCTTCTTCTTCTCACCCCTCCCCTGATAAGACAAGGTCTGTCTGCATAGCACTGCTGACCTCTGCATTGGAAGAGCTACAGAGGAATGTGATTGTCTTTGCCCTGTATGAAGACAGAGTGGGTCTGGCCAGAGAACAGATTGCTGTAGCCCTAATACTCAGAGATCTTTGCTGGTCCTTGTCTGCTTAAGGCACAGCCTGTTCTCTGGAAGAACTCAAAATGTTTCTCTGGAGCTTCCATGACTAAACTCTGCTGTGGACTGAGTCATGCTCTCTCTCTCCTACGCCTCTCATTTGCTCAATCTCTAATACCCACACATCTCCCCGCTCCTCCAAACATCACAAGAAAGTGTTTGGTGATGGACATTGTGGGGTAATTAGATCAAGATGTGTGAGGCTACAGGAGGAGGACCCTCATGCTGGGTTTATATACCCACAAAATCAGCCAGCACAGAGCTTGTCTTAGAAAGACAGTGACACCTCAGCCATCGACAAGTCAGGGAGGGACAGCCATGCCCGAACCTCCTGCTCTTGGAGTTCAGCCTCTAGCCTGTGAGGAAATACCTTTCTGATGTTGAAGCTATGCAATCAGGGGGCATTTTGTCAAGACTTCTCAAGCCCACTTGTGTAACTGGGCAGCTTTCTGCAGTCTGGGAGCCTTACTTTTAAGCCTTGTTCTCTTTGCAGTTTTGCCTTATGTCTTTGCTATTATTTGCCTTTTCCTGTGAGCTGGACCCAGTAACTTCTTGTCTCTGGCTCTGAGTTAATTTCCTCCCAATTCATTTTGTTTTCTTATTTTTTTTATCGAAAAGGGAAGTAAAAACACTTTATGATAAAATTAAAGATTTAAATGGAAAATATTTCAGATAAACACGTTAAAATTGACAATTTTCATGGAAAAATTAAAGCATAAAGTGGTAGACATGTAAAACATTGCTAAATTAATTGAAATAGGTAATAGAAACATTTTATGATAGAATTGAAGATTTATGTGGAAAATTTTCTGATAAAATTGTAGAAAAAGTAGAATAACATGTTAGAATTGAAGATTATTATGGAAAAGTTTATATAGATATAATAATGGTAGGCATAAAAGTATTCCTAAGTTGATTAAAAGTGGAATTATAAAAATTTTCTGATAAAGTTGAAGATTTACATGGAAAATATTTCTGATAAAATTGAAGAAATATATAGAAAAACATGTTAAAATTAAAGATTATCATGTAAATTATATAGATAAAATGATAGGCATAAAGATAATTCAAAGTTGATTGAAGGTGGAATTATAAACATTTTCAGATAAAATTGAAGATTTACATGGAAAATAATTCTGGTAAAATACAAGAAATATATAGACAAACATGTTAAAATTGACTATTTTGTGGAAAATTTTATATATAAAATGGTAGATATAAAAACTCTCTCTAAATTAATTGAAGGTGGAATTAGAAACATTTGTGATAAAATCAAAGATTTACATTGAAAACATTTCTGATAAAATAGAGGAAATATATAGAAAGACATTAAAATTGAAGATTATCATGAAAGATAATTTAGATTAAATGGTAGACATAAAAATTACTAAGTTAGCTGGGCGTGGTGGCACATGCCTGTAATCCCAGCACTTGGGAGGCAGAGGCAGGCGGATTTCTGAGTTCGAGGCAAGCCTGGTCTACAGAGTGAGTTCCAGGACAGCCAGGACTACACAGAGAAACCCTGTCTCAAAAAACAAAAACAAAACAAACAAACAAACAAAAAAAAAAAACCAAAACAAAAAAAATTACTAAATTAATTGAAAGGGGAATTACAAACACATTTTCTGATAAAATTGAAGATTTACATGAGAAATATTTCATTAGTTTATGACTTTTTATTGGGGAGTTGAGTCCATTGTTGTTAAGAAATATTAAGGAATAATGATTGTTGCTTCCTGTTATTTTTGATGTTATTTTTATGTTTTGTGGGTATTTTCTTTGGGGTTTGTTGGAAGAAGATTACTTTCTTGCTTTTTCTAGGGTGTAGTTTCCCTCTTTGTGTTGGCATTTTCCATCAATTATCCTTTGTAGGGCTGGATTTGTGGACAGATATTGTGTAAATTTGCTTTTATCATGGAATATCTTGGTTTCTCCATCTATGATGATTGAGGGTTTTGCTGGATATAGTAGTCTGGGCTGGCATTTGTGTTCTCTTAGGGTCTGTATGAGGTCTGCCCAGGATCTTCTAGCTTTCATGGTCTCTGGTGAGAAGTCTGGTGTAATTCTGATAGGTCTGCCTTTATAAGTTACTTGCCTTTTGCAGTAGCGGTCAGTCTCCACTTTGCCGCCAGGCCACCTCTAGAGAGGCCCAGGTATGCAGACTTAATCTGTGACTACCATCGCTCGGGTGGAAATCTGCTAGGCTCTCACCACTAGCCAGGGCCAGGGCGGTGGCTCGACAAGACATCTCCATGGCCACTGGCCGTGCACCAATGGGGCTGTGAGAAACCTGCCCCGCAGTTCCCCCAAGCCCTTGCAGCAGTGGTCAGTCTCCATCTTGCCACCAGGCCACCGCTAGAGAGGCCCAGGTATGCAGACTTAATCTGTGACTACCATCACTTGGATGGAAATCTGCCAGGCTCTCACCACTAGCCAGTGCCAGGGCAGCGGCTCAGCGGGACATCTCCACGACCAGCGACCTTGCACCAACGCGGCTGGGAGTTGCCTGCCTCACGGTCCCCCCAAACCCTTGCGGTGCCGGTCGGTCTCCATCTTGCCACCAGGCTACCGGTAGAGAGGCCCAGGTATGCAGACTTACTCTGTGACTACCATCGCTCGGGTGGAAACCTGCCAGACTCTCACCACTAGCCAGTGCCAGGGCGGCAGTTCTACGGGACATCTCCATGGCCACTGGCCATGCACCAACTGGGTTGGGAAACGCCTTCCATGAGGTCCTCTCAGCACTCGCAGAGGCAGTCTCCATCTTGCCGCCTGGTCATCGGTAGAGAACCAAGAGGTAGGCCCAGCCTCATGGGAGGTTCAAACACCAGCCAGTGACAACAAGGCCAACTAACACCAGAGATAACCAGATGGCAAAAGGCAAACATAGGAACATTACTAACAGAAATCAAGGCACCATGGCAGCATCCGAACCCAGTTTGCCAAAAACAGGAAGTCCTGGATACATCAACACACCAGAAAAATAAGATTTGGATCTAAAATCACTGGTCAGGATGCTGATAGCGGAACACATAGATAAATCTCTTAAAGAAATACAGGAGAAAATGGATCAAAAGTTAGAAACCCTTACAAGGCAAACACAAAAATCACTTAAATTCAGGAGAATATGGATCAAAAAATAGAAGCCAATAAGGAGGAAATACAAAAATCACTTAAAGAAATACAGGAGAATGTGGGTCAACAAGTAGAAGTCATGAAAGAGGAAAGACAAAAATCTCTTAAAGAATTACATGAAAACACAAACAAGCAAGCGAAAGATCTGAGCAAAACCATCCAGGATCTAAAAACAGAAGTAGAAACAACTAAGAAATCACAAAGGGAGACAACTTTGGAGATAGAAAACCTTGGGAAGAAATCAGGGGCCATATACGCAAATATCAACAATAGAATACAAGAGATAGAAGAAAGAATCTCAGATGCTGAAGATACCATAGGAACCCTTGATTCAACAGTCAAAGAAAATGCTAAATGCAAAAAGCTTGTAACCCAAAATATCCAGGAAATCCAGAACACAATGAAAAGACCAAACCTAAGGATTATAGGTAGAGATGAGAGTGAAGATTTGCAATTTAAGGGGCCAGCAAATATCTTCTACAAAATTATGGAAGAAAACTTCTCCAACCTAAAGAGAAAGATGCCCATGAATGTACAGGAAGCCTGCAGAACTCCAAACAGACTGGACCAGAACAGAAATACCTCCCATCACATAATAATCAAAACCCCAAATGTACTAAACAAAGAAAGAATATTAAAGGTAGTAAGAGAAAAAGGCCAAGTAACATATAAAGGAAGACCTATCAGAATTACACCAGACCTCTCACCTGAGACCATGAAAGCTGGACGATCCTGGGCAGACTCTAAGAGAACACAAATTTCAGCCAAAACTACTATACCCAGCAAAACTCTCTATCGCCATAGATGGAGAAACCAAGGTATTCCTTGACAAAACCAAATTCACACCATATTTATCCACAAACCTATCCCTACAAAGGATAATAGGGGGAAAACACCAACACAAGGAGAGATACTGGACCCCGGAAGAAGCAAGATAGATACCTCCTCTCATCAAACCCAAAAGAAGATAACCTCTCAAATATAAAAAATAATTTCAAAAATGTCAGGAGGTAGTAATTACTATTCCTTAATATCTTTTAACATCAATGGACTCAATTCCCCAATAAAAGGATATAGACTAACAGACTGGATACAGAAACAGGACCCTATATTGTGCTGCATACAGGAAACACATCTCAGAGACAAACATTACCTTAGAGTAAAAGGCTGGAAGACAATTTTACAAGCAAATGTTCTCAGGAAACAAGCTGGAGTAGCCATTCTAATATCAGATAAAATTGACTTTCAACCTAAAGTCATAAAAGGAGACATGGAAGGTCACTCCTTGCTGGTCAAAGGGAAAACACACCAAGAAGAACTCACAATACTGAACATCTATGCTCCAAATGCAAAGGCACCCTCATTCATAAAAGAAACTTTACTAAAGCTTAAAGCACACATTGCACCTAACACAATAATTGTGGGTGACTTCAACACTCTACTATCCTCAATGGTCCGATCAGGAAACCAGAAACTAAATAGGGACACAGTGAAACTAATTGAAACTTTGGACCAATTGGCTTTAGCAGATATATATAGAACATTTCATCCTAAAGCAAAAGAATATATCTTTTTCTTAGCACCGCATGGTACCTTCTCCAAAATCGATTATATAATTGGTCACAAGACAGATGTCAACAAATACAAGAAGATCGAACTAATCCCATGCCTCCTATCAGGTCACTATGGAGTAAGAGTGGTCTTCAATAGCAACAAAAACAACAGAAAGCCCACACACACATGGAAACTAAACAATATTCTGCCCGATGACAACTTGGTCAAGGAAGAAATAAAGAAAGAAATCAAAGACTTCTTAGAATTCAATGAAAATGAAGGTACAACCTACCCAAATCTATGGGACACAATGAAAGCAGTGCTAAGAGGAAAACTCATAGCCCTGAGTGCCTCCAAAAAGAAATTGGAGAGAGCATACACTAGCAGCTTAAGGGCACACCTGAAAGCCCTGGAATAAAAAGAAGCTAATTCACCCAGGAGGAGTAGAAGACAGGAAGTTATCAAACTCAGAGCTGAAATCAATCAAGTAGAAACAAAGGGAACCATACAAAGAATCAACAAAACCAGGAGCTGGTTCTTTGAGAAAATCAACAAGATAGATAAACCCTTAGCCAGACTAACCAAAGGACACAGAGACAGTATACAAAGTAACAAAATTAGAAATGAAAAGGGGGATTTAACAACAGAAACTGAGGAAATTCAAAAGATCATCAGATCCTACTACAAAAGTCTACACTCAACACAACTTGAGAATCTGGAGGAAATTGGACAATTTCCTAGACAGATACCAAATACCAAAATTAAATCAGGATCAATTAGATCAGCTAAACAGTCCCACAACCCCCAAAGAAATAGAAGGGGTTATAGAAAGCCTCTCAACCAAAAAAGGTACGGGACCAGATGGTTTTAGTGCAGAATTCTACCAGACCTTCAAAGAAGACTAACACCAATATTCTTCAAACTATTCCACAAAATAGAGACAGAGGGGACACTGCCCAACTCATTCTTTGAAACCACAATTACGCTGATACCTAAACCACAAAAAGATCCAACAAAGAAAGAGAACTACAGGCCAAATTCTCTTATGAATATCGATGCAAAAATACTAAATAAAATTCTTGCTAACCGAATCCAAGAGCACATCAAAATAATCATTCACCATGATCAAGTAGGCTTCATCCCAGGGATGCAGGGATGGTTCAATATAGGGAAATCCATCAATGTAATCCACTACATAAACAAACTAAAAGAAAAAAACCACATGGTCATCTCATTAGATGCTGAAAAAGCATTTGACAAAATTCAGCATCCTTTCATGCTAAAAGTCCTGCAAAGAACAGGAATTCAAGGCCCATACCTAAACATAGTAAAAGCAATCTACAGCAAACCAGTAGCCAACATCAAAATAAATGGAGAGAAACTTGAAGCAATCCCACTAAAATCAGGGACTAGACAAGGCTGCCCTCTCTCTCCATATCTTTTCGATATAGTACTTGAAGTTCTAGCGAGAGCAATTAGACAACATAAGGAAGTCAAAGGGATACAAATTGGAAAGAAAGAAGTCAAACTATGATTATTTGAAGATGATATGATAGTATACTTAAGCGACCCAAAAAACTCCACCAGAGAATTCCTACAGCTGATAAACAACTTCAGCAAAGTGGCTGGTTATAAAATCAACTCAAGCAAATCAGTAGCCTTCCTGTACTCAAAGAACAAGCAGGCTAAGAAAGAAGTTAGGGAAATAACACCCTTCACAATAGCCACAAACTAAGCGTGACTCTAACCAAACAAGTGAAAGATCTGTATGACAGAAACTTCAAGTCCTTGAAGAAAGAAATCAAAGAAGACCTCAGAAGATGGAAAAATATTTCATGCTCTTGGTTTGTCAGGATCAATATAGTAAAAATGGCCATCTTGCCAAAAGCAATCTACAGATTCAATGCAATCCCCATCAAAATCCCAAATCAATTCTTCATAGATCTGGAAAGAGCAAATCTCAAATTCATCTGGAGTAACAAAAAACCCAAGATAGCTAAAACTATTCTCAACAATAAAAGGACTTCTGGGGGAATCAATATCCCTGACCTCAAGCAGTACTACAGAGCAATTGTGTTAAAAACTGCATGGTATTGGTACAGCAACAGGCAAGTAGATCAATGGAATAGGATTGAAGACCCAGAAATGAACCCACAGACTTATGGTCACTTGATCTTTGATAAAGAAGCCACAACCATCCAGTGGGAAAAAGATAGCCTTTTCAACAAATGGTGCTGGTTCAACTGGAGGTCAACATGCAGAAGAATGCGAATTGACCCACTCTTATCTCCTTGTATTAAGATCAACTCCAAGTGGATCAAGGACCTCCACATAAAGCCAGACACACTGAAACTATTAGAAAAGAAACTTGGGAAGACCCTGGAGGACATGGGCACAGGGAAAATGTCCCTGAACAGAACACCAATAGCTTATGCTCTAAGATCAAGAATTGACAAATGGGACCTCATAAAATCACAAAGTTTCTGTAAGGCAAAGGACACTGTCAGAAGGACAAAATGGCAACCAACAAATTGGGAAAAGATCTTCACCAACCCCACATCAGACAGAGGGCTACTATCCAATATATACAAAGAGCTCAATAAGTTAGACCCCAAAGAACCAAATAACCCTATTAAAAATGGGGTACAGAGGTAAACAAAGAATTTTCACCAGAAGAAATTCGGATGGCTGAGAAGCACCTTAAGAGATGTCATTAGTCATCAGGGAAATGCAAATCAAAACAACCCTGAGATTCCACCTCACACAAGTCAGAATGCCTAAGATTAAAAAGTCAGGAGACAACTGGTGCTGGCAAGGATGTGGAGAAAGAGGAACACTTCTCTACTGTTGGTGGGATATTAAGATGGTACAACTGCTCTGGAAATCATTCTGGTGGTTCCTCAGAAAAATTGGGTATGAAACTTCCAGAGGACCCTGTCATGCCACTCCTGGGCATATACCCAGAGGATTTCCCTGCATGCAATAAAGACACATGCTCCACTATGTTCATAGCAGCCTTATTTATAATAGCCAGAAGTTGGTAGGAGCCCAGATGTCCCTCAAAGGAAGAATGGATACAGAAAATGTGGTATATTTATATAATGAAATACTACTCAGCAATTAAAAATAATGAATTCATGCAATTTGTAGGCAAATGGTTGGATCTGGAAAATATCATCCTGAGTTAACCCCATCACAAAAGAATACACATGAATTGCAATCACTGATAAGTGGATATTAATGAGCCCAGAAGTTCTGAATACTCAAGGCACAATTAGCAAGTTAAAAGATTCCCAAGAAGGAAGGAAGGAGAGGACCCTGGTCGTGAAGACTGGATCCAGTTTTGTAGGAGAGTTTCAGAACAGAGAAATGGTGGGAGGGTGATTGGGGAATAGGTGGGGGAGTGGGGGCGAAGAGGACTTATGGGACATATGGTGAGGGGGAAACTGGGAAAGGGGAAAGCCTTTGGAATGTAAACAAAGAATATAGAAAAAAATAATACAAAAATAAGTTACTTGCCTTTTTTCTCTTACTGCTTTTAATATACTCTCTTTGTTTAGTGAATTTGGTGTTTTGATTATTATGTGCCGGCAGGAGTTTCTGTTATGGTCCAGTGTTTGGAGTTCTGAAGGCTTCTTGTATGTTCATGGGTATCTCTTTCCCTAGGTTAAGGAAGTTTTCTTCTATAATTTTGTTTAAGATGTTTGCTGGCCCTTTAAGTTGGAAATCTTTGCTCTCCTCTATACTTATAATCCTTAAGATTGGTCTTCTCATTGTGTCCTGGAGTTCCTGGATGTTTCAGGTTACCTGCTTTATGCATTTTGCATTTTCTTTGACTGCTCAGTTAATGTTTTCTATGGTATCTTCAGCACCTGAGGTTCTTTTTTTAAACTCTTGTATTCTGTTTTTGATGCTTGCATCTATGACTCCTGAATTCTTTCCAAGGTTTTCTATCTCTAGAGATTTCTCACTTTTTGATTTTTTTTTATTGTTTCTACTTCCACTTTTAGATCCTGGGTGGTTTTGTTCAGTTCTTTCACTTGATTGTTTGTGTTTTCCTGTAATTCTTTAAGGGATTTTTGTGGTTCTTCTTTAAGGACTTCTGCCTGTTGACCCATGATCTCCTGTATTTCTTTAAGGGATTTTTGTATTTCCTCTTTAAGGACTTTTACTTGTTGACTGATGTTCTCCTGTATTTCTTTAAGACAGTTATTTAAGTCTTTCTTGAAGCCCTCTATCAGCGTTATGAGATATGATTTAAAATCCAACTCTTGCTTTTCTGGTATGTTGGGGTATCTGGGACTTGCTGTGGTGGGAGAACTGGGTTCTGATGTTGCCATGTGGCCTTGGTTTCTGTTGGTAGGGTTCTTGTGCTTGTCTTTCACCACCATCTGGTAATCTCTGGTGCTAGTTGGTATTGTTGTCTCTGGCTGGAGTTTGTTCCTCCTGTGGGTCTGTAAGCCTGTGTCCTTACTCTTCTGAGCTCAAAATTGGAAGCACTAATGGGAGAAGACTCTCTTCTGGCAGGCTATGCACAGAAGGCTATGGAGTCTCCTGGCTACCTGGTGCCAATGGTGGCAGGAAGAATTCTGTCCCAGCTGCTCCACTGATCTTATGCCCTGTGTGTTCCTAGATAGTCCCCTCCAGAGAGAAGGTGGAGATCTCACCTCTGTACTCCGAAGTTGCTGCGAGGAGGTCTCTCTCTCCACGGTGTGCTGTGCACAGAAGGCTGTGGAGTCTCCTGCCTCCCTGGTTCAAATGGCCAATTTCCTTCTAATTCTAACCCATAGGATTTTTTCTTTATTTCCTCCTTTTTTTTCCTCTCCAAAAATGTGGTTAATAATGTATTTCATGTTATATTTATATATTTTTTTATTTTCTATATTCTATGTTTACATTCCAAAGGCTTTCCCCTTTCCCAATTACCCCTCACCATATGTCCCATAATTCCTCTCCCCCCCTGCTATTCCCCACTCATTCCCCCCCCCCACGATTTCTCTGTTCTGGGTCTACAATACAGGATCCAATCTTTACAGGCCCAGGGTCCTCTCCATTCTTCTTCTTGGGAGTCATTTGACTTGCTAATTGTGTCTTGAGTATTTAGGGCTTCTGGGCTCATTAATATCCACTTATCAGTGATTGAATTTCATGTGTATTCTTTTGTGATTGGGTTAGCTCACTTAGGATGATAGTTTCCAGATCTAACCATTTACCTACAAATTGCATGAGTTCATTATTTTTAATTGCTGAGTAGTACTCCATTGTTAAATATACCACATTTTCTGTATCCATTCTTCTTTTGAGGGATATCTGGGCTCCTTCCAATTTCTGGCTATTATAAACAAGGCTGCTATAAACATAGTGGAGCATGTGTCTTTATTGTATGCAGGGGAATCCTCTGGGTATATGCCCAGGAGTGGTATGCCAGGGTCCTCTGGAAGTGACATGCCCAATTTTCTGAGGAACCGCCACACTAATCTCCAGAGCGGTTTTACCATTTTGCAATCCCACCAACAGTGGAGGAGTGTTCCTCTTTCTCCACATCCTTGCCAGCACCTTTTGTCTCTTGAGTTTTTAATCTTAGCCATTCTGACTGGTGTGAGGTGGAATCTCAGGATTGTTTTGATTTGCATTTCCCTGATGACTAATGTTGAACATCTCTTAAGGTGTTTCTCGGCCATCTGCATTTCTTCTGGTGAAAATTCTTTGTTTAGCTCTGTACCCCATTTTTGATAGGGTTATTTGGTTCTTTGGGGTCTAACTTCTTGAGTTCTTTGTATATATTGGATATTAGCCCTCTGTCAGATGTGGGGTTGGTGAAGATCATTTCCCAATTTGTTGGTTGCCATTTTGTCCTTCTGACAGTGTCCTTTGCCTTACAGAAACTTTGTAATTTTATGAGGTCCCATTTGTCAATTCTTGATCTTAGAGCATGAGCTATTGGTGTTCTGTTCAGGAACTTTCCACCTGTACCCATGTCCTCCAGGGTCTTCCCAAGTTTCTTTTCTAATAGTTTCAGTGTGTCTGGTTTTATGTGGAGGTCCTTGATCCACTTGGAGTTGATCTTAGTACAAGGAGATAAGAGTGGGTCAATTCGCATTCTTCTGCATCTTGACCTCCAGTTGAACCAGCACCATTTGTTGAAAAGGCTATCTTTTTTCCACTGGATGGTTGTGGCTCCTTTATCAAAGATCAAGTGACCATAAGTCTGTGGGTTCATTTCTGGGTCTTCAATCTTATTCCATTGATCTACCTGCCTGTTGCTGTACCAATACCATGCAGTTTTTAACACAATTGCTCTGTAGTACTGCTTGAGGTCAGGGATATTGATTCCCCCAGAAGTCCTTTTATTGTTGAGAATAGTTTTAGCTATCCTGGGTTTTTTGTTGCTCCAGATAAATTTGAGAATTGCTCTTTCTAGATCTATGAAGAATTGATTTGGGATTTTGATGGGGATTGCAATGAATCTGTAGATTGCTTTTGGCAAGATGGCCATTTTTACTATATTGATCCTGCCAATCCAGGAGCAAGAAATATTTTTCCATCTTCTGAGGTCTTCTTCGATTTCTTTCTTCAAGGACTTGAAGTTCCTGTCATACAGATCTTTTGCTTGTTTGGTTAGAGTTACGCCAAGGTACTTTATGTTGTTTGTGGCTATTGTGAAGGGTGTTATTTCCCTAACTTCTTTCTCGGTCTGCTTGTCCTTTGAGTACAAGAACGCTACTGATTTGCTTGAGTTAATTTTATAACCAGCCACTTTGCTGAAGTTGTTTATCAGCTGTAGAAGTTCTCTGGTGGAGTTTTTTGGATCACTTAAGTAGACTATCATATCGTCTGCAAATAATGATACTTTGACTTCTTCCTTTCCAATTTGTATCCCTTTGACTTCCTTATGTTGTCTAATTGCTCTTGCTAGAACTTCAAGTACTATATTGAAAAGATATGGAGAGAGAGGGCAGCCTTGTCTAGTCCCTGATTTTAGTGGGATTGCTTCAAGTTTCTCTCCATTTATTTTGATGTTGGCTACTGGTTTGCTGTAGATTGCTTTTACTATGTTTAGGTATGGGCCTAGAATTCCTGCTCTTTCCAAGACTTTTAGCATGAAAGGATGCTGAATTTTGTCAAATGCCTTTTCAGCATCTAATGAGATGACCATGTGGTTTTTTTCTTTTAATTTGTTTATGTAGTGGATTACATTGATGGATTTCCATATATTGAACCATCCCTGCATCCCTGGAATGAAGCCTACTTGATCATGGTGAATGATCGTTTTGTTATGCTCTTGGATACGGTTGGCAAGAATTTTATTTAGTATTTTTGCGTCAATATTCATAAGAGAAATTGGCCTGTAGTTCTCTTTCTTTGTTGGATCTTTTTGTGGTTTAGGTATCAGCGTAATTGTGGCTTCGAAGAATGAGTTGGGCAGTGTCCCTTCTGTCTCTATTTTGTGGAATAGTTTGAAGAGTATTGGTGTTAAGTCTTCTTTGAAGGTCTGGTAGAATTCTGCACTAAAACCATCTGGTCCAGTACTTTTTTTGGTTGGGAGGCTTTCTATAACCCCTTCTATATCTTTGGGGGTTATGGGACTGTTTAGCTGATCTACTTGATGCTGATTTAATTTTGGTGTTTGGTATCTGCCTAGGAAATTGTCCATTTCTTCCAGATTCTCCAGTTGTTTTGAGTATAGGCCTTTGTAGTAGGATCTGATGATCTTTTGAATTTCCTCAGTTTCTGTTGTTATATCCCCCTTTTCATTTCTAATTTTGTTAATTTGGATACTGTCTCTGTGCCCTGTGGTTAGTCTAGCTAAGGGTTTATCTATCTTGTTGATTTTCTCAAAGAACCAGCTCTTGGTTTTGTTGATTCTTTGTATGGTTCACTTTGTTTCTACTTGATTGATTTCAGCCCTTAGTTTGATGATTTCCTCTCTCCTACTCTTCCTGGGTGAGTTAGCTTCTTTTAGTTCCAGGGCCTTCAGGTGTGCTGTTAAGTTGCTAGTGTATGCTCTCTCCAGTTTCTTTTGGAGGCACTCAGGGCTATGAGTTTTCCTCTTAGCACTGCTTTCATTGTGTCCCAAAGATTTGGGTAGGTCGTCCCTTCATTTTCATTGAAGTCTAAAAAGTCTTTGATTTCTTTCTTTATTTCTTCCTTGACCAAGGTGTCATTGAGTAGAGTATTGTTCAGTTTCCATGTGTATGTGGGCTTTCTGTTGTTCTTCTTGCTATTGAAGACCACTTTTACTCCATAGTGATCCAATAGGAGACATGGGATTAGTTCAGTCTTCTTGTATTTGTTGAGGTCTGTCTTGTGACCAATTATATGATCAATTTTTGAGAAGGTACTGTGCGGTGCTGAGAAAAAGGTATACTCTTTTGCTTTAGGATGGAATGTTATATATATATATATATATATATATATATATATATATATATATATATATATATCTGTTAAATCCAATTGGTCCAAAGCTTCAATTAGTTTCACTGTGTCTCTGTTTAGTTTCTGCTTTCCTGATTGGTCCATTGAGGAGAGTGGAGTGTTGAAGTCACCTACAGTTATTATGTTAGGTGCGATGTGTGCTATAAGCTTTAGTAAAGTTTCTTTTACAAATGAGGGTGCCCTTACATTTGGCATACAGATGTTCAGTATTGAGAATTCTTCTTGGTGGATTTTCCCTTTGACAAGCAGGAAGTTACCTTCTGTGTCTCTTTTGATGACTTTAGGTTGAAATTCAATTTTATCTGATATTAGAATGGCTACTCCAGCTTGTTTCCTGGGACCATTTGCTTGTAAAACTGTCTTCTAGCCTTTTACTGTAAGGTGGTGTTTGTCTTTGACACTGAGATGTGTTTCCTGTATGCAGCAAAATGTAGGATCCTGTTTCCGTATCCAGTCTGTTAGTCTGTGTCTTTTGATTGGGGAATTGAGTCCATTGATATTAAGAGATATTAAGGAATAGTAATTATTAGTTCCTGACATTTTGGGCGTTATTTTTGTTTGTTTGTTTGTTTGTATTTGAGTGGTTCTCTTCTTTTGTGTTGGATGAGATGGGGTTTCTATCTTGTTTCTTCTGGGGTGTTGTTTCCCCCCTTGTGTTGGTATTTTCCCCCTATTATCCTTTGTAGGGCTGGGTTTGTAGATAAGTATCGTGCACATTTGGTTTTGTCGTGGAATACCTTGGTTTCCCTATCTATGGTGATTGAGAGTTTTGCTGGGTATAGTAGTTTTGGCTGAAGTTTGTGTTCTCTTAGGGTCTGCATGAGGTCTGCCCAGGATCTTCTAGCTTTCATGGTCTCAGGTGAGAAGTCTGGTGTAATTCTGATAGGTCTTCCTTTATATGTTACTTGTCCTTTTTCTCTTACTGCCTTTAATATTCTTTCTTTGTTTAGTACATTTGGGGTTTTGATTATTATGTGACGGGAAGTATTTCTGTTCTGGTCCAGTCTATTTGGGGTTCTATAGGCTTCTTGTATATTCATGGATATCTCTCTCTTTAGGTTGGGGAAGTTTTCTTCCATAATTTTGTAGAAGATATTTGCTGGTCCTTTAAGTTGTAGATCTTCATTCTCATCTATCCCTATAATCCTTAGGTTTGGTCTTCTCATTGTGTCCTGGATTTCCTGAATGTTTTGGGTTACCAGCTTTTTGCATTTTGCATTTTCTTTAATTGTTGAATCCATGGTTCCTATGGTATCTTCAGCATCTCAGATTCTGTCTTCTATCTCTTGTATTCTATTGTTGATATTTGCATCTATGACTCCTGATTTCTTCCCCAGGTTTTCTATCTCCAACATTGTCTTCCTTTGGGATTTCTTAGTTGTTTCTACTTCTGCTTTTAGATTCTGTATGGTTTTGCTCAGATCTTTCAGTTGCTTGTTTGTGTTTTCTTGTAATTCTTTAAGGGATTTTTGTGTTTCCTCTTTTATGACTTCTAGTTGTTGACCCATGTTCTCTTGTATTTCTTTAAGTGATTTTTGTTTCTCCCCTTTATTGGGATTCATTTTTTGCTCTATATTCTCCTGGATTTCTTTAAGTGATTTTTGTGTCTGCCTTGTATGGGCTCCTAGCTTTTGATCTATTTTCTCCTCTATTACTTTAAGAAATTTATCTAAGTGATCCTCAATCTGCATCTTTACCAGTGATTTTAAATCTGAGTCTTATTTTTCTGGTGCCTTGAGTTATCCGAGATTTAATTGTGTTTGCCTTGTAAGGGCTTCTAGCTTTTGATCAATTTTCTCATGTATTACTTTAAGAGATTTATCTAAGTGTTCCTCTATCAGCAACCTGACCAGTGATTTTAGATCTGAGTCTTGTTTTTCTGGTGTTTCGGGGTATCCAAGATTTATTGCTGTCGGGGAACTGGGTTCGGATGCCGCCATACTGCCTTGATTTCTGTTAGTAACGATCTTACGTTTGCCTTTTGCCATCTGGTTAACTCTGGTGTTTGTTGGTCCTGTAGTTACTAGTTGGTGCTTGACCCTTCTGTGGGCTCGAAAGGCTATTTCCCAGCGACTGGGACACCTGAACCACTGCCCTGTAGGGCTCCTGCTCACAGATTCCTGACAGGTGGCCTGAGTCCCCCGAGGTCTTAAACTCAGGATATCCCAGGTACTTGGTTCCGCCTGTTGGGCAGCTGCTCTGCACTGCTCCTGCTCAGGGTTTGCTGTCTGGTATCCTGTTTCCCCAGGGGTCTTAAAGTTGGGATATCTCAGTTATCTGGTTCCGCCAGCTGGGTCTGAGCACCTGGCAAGCTGGTTGGTTCTGGCTTCCCCGCCACTGGCTGGATGGGAAGCTGCAGGCAAGATGGCGCTGCCTGCAGGGGGTTCGGGGTCCAGCCTGCGAGCGTAGAGTGCAGGCACGGCCGCTGTGCCCCAAAGCTACTCTTTGGGCAGCTCCAGCTCCAGGCCTGAGTCCCCGAAGGTCTTAAACTGGGGCTGTCTCGGGTACCTGGTTCCGCCGGCTGGGTCTGAGCACCTGGCAAGCTGGCTGGGTCTGGCTTCCCCGCCCTATATTTATATTTTGCTATTCTTTTTTGTGTTCTCAAGTGTCTATATTGTGTATGAACTGGAACCGTGGTTTGACTGTATCCATGTTGATTTACAACTCCTGGTCTCGAAGTGGGCTTCACGTGGTAGACAATGTCATTACACAGGCTCCAAGAAGCACAGCCACTGGTGCAATGTTTACCCATATCCTGACTTGATGTGGTAACATACAATCTTCGAGCTTCTTCATATGTGCACCTACTTAACATGAACTAGCTGAAGTGGCATTACAGATTGTGTCCTGGTGCTGTTGTGGCAGCACTGGCCACCCTCAGTACCACCCGCCACATGCACAATGACTGCAATACTGTGCGGCTGAGAGAATGAACACCTGCACAGTGCTGCCGCGTTCCATCCAGGAGAACGGGCACTGGGCACACTAGCTATGGAAGGAACATGCCCTTGAGGCCTGATATAGGTGGCAAGGGGGAGGGAACCTAGATTTGGAGCTGGAGAAGCAGAGCAGTCAACAGAACAACGCAGAAGAACAGCAGGCAGAGGCTCCTAAGCCTTGCATGTTCTGTTCTGTTCTGTTCTGTTCTGTTCTGTTCTGTTTTGTTTTGTTTTGTTTTGTTTTGTTTTGTTTTGTTTTTCCTGCCTGATAATAGAAGTAAGCGATTCACACTGGGGAGGGTGTGATGAGCAGGGAGTCCTGCACATACTGTTTCTCCCTGATGGCAATGAGGCACAGCTTTGATTGAAAGATGGCCACACTTCACCTGGAGGATACTAGAGAGGCTCTCCCACTGAGTGCTCACACCATCCCTGCACCCACCACTCATTAGGTGTGTCTAAAGCATAATTTTTGCTTCTTTTTATATCTCCTTATTTTCTTGCCCCCAAATTTGAGGTTATCTACAACCTGCTTCCTGTCTGCAAGTCACCTGCTCTCCGTGTCCCCCACTGAGAGCCATTTTATGGTTTTGTTTGTCTAGATCTAAATACTCACTAAACTCGTATGAAATAAACTGATAACCAAACGTGTTCAGTTTTAACTTCATCAAGCAAATGCTTCTGGCCTGATCCTTTGCTGTAAGATATGTCGTCCCTCTGCCTCCCAGTCCTCCAGTCCCTTCTGCCCTCCATGTCCTTGGGGATAAGAACTGAGAGAATTTTAAGGCCTTGGCCCTTCACCCTGAAAACCGTGTGTTTGGTATGCGGTTCAGTGTGTGTACTCGGCCATGGACCAATTTCTAATCTCTCTCATGATCCATCTTCCCATCTGTAAACCATCACTTCATCTCCACGGCTGACACTTGTAAAGGACTAAGGACTGGAAGCATCGTCCCAAGAGCTTTCCCCATACAATTAACTTCAATTTTCACAATTCTTTATGAATGCAGAGTCATTTGTCATTCATTCACACATCAAAGGTAAAGGATTTACAAGTATGGGCAGATTGAGAGACTAGCTCATATCTCTGTGCTGCCAGCCAGACAACAAGCACTATGGTTTTTTTTTTTTTTTTTTTGAGACACATTTATTTGGTTGCTCAGTGGATTGATGACTTCATTTTAGAAGACAGAAGCTTCGAGGAACTAGTTTTCTGCTAAAGTACAGTGTAAAATAGAAGAACCATAAAAGACGACCAATGGACCTGTATAGTCAGCAAGAATTGAGGTTGAGCTGACCAGAGTCAAAGGGAAAATAATAATAATAATAATAATAATAATAATAATAATAATAATGTGAGCCACTGTGGCTACAGTCGCTGGGGTCTTGAGAAGCCTGTGTGCTATTAACATAAACCTAGGATTTGTAAAGAGTCAAGACCAGATTTAGACACAAGAAGAAAGACAACCACATTTTTTAACGTGAGAAAAGCATGGTTTAGTAAGCATTTCGCTCAATTTGATTTTTAGAAAACATTTTCAATATCCTATCCTGATATTAAATGCTCGTGATGCTATATTAATGTGTCCCTTGCTCTGGAAATATACCCTCTTCTTCTTTATTTTTTTTTTTAAACTACAGTTACCATGGTAATTCTAGGAGATATAATTTGATTATCCAGCAGAGTTCTGAGTATTGAATGACTCCCCCAACCTTCTCCACTCGTCTATAAAATGAGAGACTGTATCCCAAGAGGAAAACAAACCTCAATTACTTTATATTCAAGCAAGACAAAGATTTTGGGAGGATATTGTTATCTCATAGGCAGACATCACAATCAAAAACTGTTTTTGTTTGGAAAATGGCTCTCACAAGACGGTCATGACACATGAAAGTAATAGATGTGTTTACTGGTTTGGGGCAAGGTTGCTTTGCACGAATGCTCAGAGGGTCATAGGTGTTATACAAACCCTTCTGGGGCTCTGCACACACCCCCACATCCCCCACCCCTCACGGCTGGCTTTGTCACTCACCTGCTTCTGGACGCTCTGCACTGTCCCTTTCTTTTCTTCCCTTCTATTAGAATCAAGTGTAATAACCAAGGGGAAAGCTGCAGGCGAGCCCAGCGGCAGCTCCCTCGGCATGACATATGAAACGGAATTCTTCCACTGAAGACTCACAGCAGAATGTGCAGTGCTGTGTCTTAGTGATCATCCTTGATGCCCTGGAATCTGTGAATGTGGGGCCTTCGTTCTACTGTTCTGGAAGACCGAAGTACCTCATCTGTCCTCACAGCCCGTGGCTGTCCTCAGTTCACCATGGGAGCGTCCCAGGTTGGTGGGCCTGGGGGCTGTGATGTGTGTAATAAATTAAGCTTGAGTAGACAAAGCTCACCCTGACTCAGAAGAGCATTGCAAGCCAGGTAAGGGTGGAGGCGGGAGTCTGTATACATAGGCTGTAAAACTACAACCTCAGGAAGGTTGTAAATGGTTTTTAGGAGCTCTAGGGGAAGCAGATGGGTAAGGAATCTCGGACAATAAACGCATCAAAACGGAACACAGGAAGACTGAAGATTCTGGCAGGAGAGTGTGAGAAAGTGGAGCTCATTCAAACCCCTGTGATTATGAGTTCTTACTGGGGTGCCTACATGCCAGGCTCCTTTGTTATGAGTTCCCTGTGAGAGACAAGACTGAGTAGGAGTCTTTTGGGCCAACACTCAAGTGTTCTGCCTGCGTGAGTCTGCCTACTTCTGTCTTTGTGTTTTTTTAGTGATGTATCTCAGCTTTAACTTATAATTATGGATATGCCCAAGGAGACACTAAACTGATTTAGAAAACACAGAGAGGACACTTCTAGATCTTTTTAGAGCCATTGCAAGCCACACCATTACATCACAAAAACAAAGTTTTATAATGATGTGTAGAATATCCAAATAGAATACATCTAGATCAAAACTTCTAAGCATTTAACTTGTTAGGTGTTCTGTCTGTGGCACTGGGATCTGACTACTTTTGTTTCCTATTTCATGTTACTATGGGTTATTTTACATAGTTACTGTTAGGATTCTATCTAAACTCCACCCCACAGTTGCCTGGCTATAGCCAGGTATGCCCCGCCCCACAGTTACCTGGCAACAGCCAGGTAGGCCTGGCCCACTATAAAAGGGGATGCTTGGCCCCTCCTCTCTCTCTCTCTCGCCTCTCTTACTCTCTTGTTATCTCTTGCCCTTTTGGGCTCTTCTCTCTACCCTCTCCCCTCCCCCCTCTCTCCATGTGGTCATGGCCAGCCTTTACTTCTCTATTCTCTCCTTCTCTCTGCCTCTACTACCCCCTTAACTCTCCCCCTTCCCATGCCCTGAGTAAACTCTATTCTATACTATTCATCATGTGCCTGGTTCCTCAGAGAGAAGGGATGCCTCAGGCTGGGCCCACTGAGGCACCCCCTTCCCCCCACACCCATAGAACTTATTCTCACACCTCTTTCTCTTTTTCTGATCACAACAGTTACTTCTCTGCAACAGAATCTTTGTAACAATGCGGTTGACTTCTTTACATAATAGCTTAATTAAAAACCTCATTCGTTTTTTTCTTTGAGGGGTTATTACTGCCAGGCAGGGAGCGAGGACAGCAGCTGTTCTCTTTCTTTCACAGCTCAGGGGTTCTTGGCATAAAGGATGGGATAGAAAAAACAGCTTCTTTTTCTGGGGGAATATTAAGGGTGTTAGTTGGTGTTCTGTTGTGACAAAACACCATGGCCAAGGTGACATAGAGAAGGAGTTTATTTTGGCTTATGGTTCTAAAAGGCAAGAGTCTATTGTGGCAGGAAAGCATGCACAGTCAGCCCAGAGCTCATGTCATGAGCTAACTGTAAGCAGGAAGCAGAGAGAGGAAACTGGGATTGGCTCAAGGCTTTGCACCATCAAAACCCTCCCCCAGGGATATGCTTCCTCCGACAAGTCCACACTGCTTAAGCCTCACAGACAGCCACCCATACGGGACATCTTTCATTTAAACTACTGCAATAAGCATTTATATAATTCATTGGTTGGCAGCATTTTATTGTTTAAAGATTTATTTTTATTATTTTCATTTATGTGGATGTGCGTATGTTTTACTTAAGTACAGGTGTTTTCAGAGGTCAGAAGGGGCGTATTCAGTCCCCTGGGCTGGAGTTAAAGGTGTTTGTGAGCTGCCCTTCATGGGTGCTGGGAATTGAACTCAGGACCTCTGCAACTGTAGCAAGTGCTCTTAGCAGGGCTGCCTCTCCAGCCCAGCTGGCAACATCTTATTTTTTTAAAAAAAGCAATCAGCTGTGAAAGCCAGCTGAGGCCCCTGGAGAAACATTTGGAATCTGGGTTTGCAGCAAATGCTAACAGTCAAACCCCAAGAGGGAGAGTGAAGTTCAGAGAACAGAAAGATGGGTCTGAACCCTGGCCAACACCGAGGGAGGGGTCTCTGCAGCAACAAAAATCAGCAGCCATCTTAAGGGTAGAACAACATGGAGGGGTCAAGCTGGGTTGCTGGTTTTATTTAATAAAACTGTGGTAGAGAAAGTGTGGCTGAAAGAAGCTGATGTGGCCTATGACCACGTGTTCAACTTTCAGGGTTATAATTTTTAAAAATGCCTGAAATGTCTTTGACTTGGAATTCAGCCCCAGATGAATTCCTTTCTGCATTCTTGATAAACAGCCATTCCTCTAATTTATCTCCAAACTGAGGAGAGGCTTCTCAGATTCACACTATAGAACTCAATTAACTACAACAACAACAACAACAACAACAACAACAACAACAAAAAAGTGCTATTCTAATAAAAACTGACCTCAGTTTGACCTTGTGTGAAGAGACATTGTATTGAGGTGGGTGGGGGAGAGTTATAACATTTGCTAAATTTCTTTGAAAACACTGGCACGGACTCCAAGCGTATGTTTGATACAAAGTACCAGGTACTCCCTGCTTAATTTCCATTAAGCCTCAAGAGTCGTATGTGGGCTGCATGCTAGTGCACACCTAGAGTCTGAGAGCTTGAGAGACTGGAGCGGGAGGATTTTGAGTTTGCGGCCAGCCTGGACTACATAGCAAAACCTAGTCTTAAAAGAAAAAAAAAGGCACTCCTAGGACATGCATAGGAGTGCTTTTCCAGAACTGTTATTTTCCCCAACAGTGTGTGTGCATGAAGTATAACTAATGAGGAGACGGGAGCCTGAGAACTTCCCTGAAGTGCCTGCAGGTTTGTAAGGAAAACTCTGTGCTTAGAGACATCAGATACACACCAAACTAGTAAAACGGCAATGTCTGTCTTGTTGCCCGTGAGCTAAGGGTAGCAGTGCGGGGAGTGGAGGTCTGGGCTCCTTGTAGAAAATTGCCGGGAAGAGAGGGCTCTGCTCAGCCCTGGAGACTGGCCTCTGGTGTCCTGGCCTGCAGGCCCTGGTGGTGTTTTTAACCCTTCACTCTCCAAGCTGAGTCCCTCCCTCTATTCCTAAGGAAGGCTGTGACGGATGCCTCGCTGTTCCGGCTTCTTGCTTTGGAAGGTCGCTTAGCCAACACAGTGCTGTGTCTCCCTGACTTACTTACATAGAGGAACTCCTTGGTTGTAAAGATGCAGGTGAGACAGTAAGCATCTGGGGCTCTCCCTAACCTTCCAGTGCATTGTTGAGCTATCGTTGTCCACCCCTGTGTGTTTCTTTCTACATTTCCAATCCCGTCATGAAAGACTTTATCAACGTTCTTACTTTTCAGGGTTTCTTGCCTCTGCTTGGAAGAATCGGAGGCTCGCGATGGAAAAATAGGAAAGAAGAGCCACCACACAGGGGAGGAGAATGTTCTAGAGTGTCCAGAACCATGGAACCAAAGGCAGAGGAAGAAATGTCAGCAGCACAGTAGCATGGGGTCTGGAGCCCAGAGGCCCAAGCGCAGCCAAAAAGCTGGGACAAAGGACAAGCGACTCTTGCATAAAATACGGTCACAGCGAGCGAGTAAGCGAGCGAGCGACAGGGCAGCGGATGAAAGGAGCATGAGGTATCCATTGTTTTGTTTTGAGAAAGAGCAGTGTTGAACATCTCTTGTGTGAACAACCAAGGAGCCAGGCTAGGAAGTGAGGTGCTTCCGCGTGATCCTGGATGAGGCGTCGTGGGGACCAGAGGTGTGGGCCCTCTGTGGCGACAGGTACCAGTGTGCACAACCCAGTGAACACACTTCAGGAAAGGAGTTGGGAACCACTGTGCATGGATTTGTTCATGGGACGGGGAGAAAATGGAAGGCATTTTCATTTTGTGTTTGCTTCTTCCTCTGACATAGGAAAAAAGGTTGTTGTGTCGGCCGTTTGAAACAGCAAGCACCGGAAGGAGAAACAGGAGACTGATGGGAGGGCCGGGGAGATGGCACGGAGAGCCAGCCCTGCAGCTGAGTCCGGTCTCTGTCCTCTGTCACTGTGTTCGGTCTGAACGACCTCTGGGTAACAAGGCTGCGGAGGAGTGTGAGCCGGGCCTCCTCTGCACTGGGTGTCCAGGCGCTTGCCCTGTTTTAACCCGCTAGGGCTCATCACTCGACTTTGTTTGCCCCTGAGACACATGAGAGACAACCTCTGGGCCTTGCTCACCTTCAGCTATGGCTCTCTGCCTCGATCAGTGAAGCAAAACCAAGGCGATCACGGGCTGTGCAGACCCAGGCTGGCCTCTGGGCCGCCATTTCCTGATCATAGCGCTGTATGGATCCCATCGCACATGTGAAACAGAATCAGATGAGTAGGTTACCAGGAAGAAATGGGGCGATGGCCATAGGCACCTGGTCAGAGCAGGTACCCAAAACACAGGACCCTTTATTTGTGTCGGGCAATGCTGTTTCTGGGATGGTTAGCGACCCTAAGAGGATGAAGCTGGTGGAGGATTGGAGCTGGAGCCTGGCAGTGTTTAAACGTGGCTTTCCTAAGTCATCATGATACTCTCAGGAGAGGTTGTTTGTAGGTTTAGGTGTAAGTTAATATTTTATTGAGACACTATTAGGTGGCTTTAGAAATCTTCATGTGACTCGTAACTTGAGCCAGTCACTTTGATCTGTTGTTATAACTAATGAGGATAAGCCTTCAAGATGGTTTTAGACAAGCTGTGGTGGCTTCTATCTACATACATGTACCAATGTGCATTTCTTTGGCACGTCTATTTTGCAATTTCTGTTCATGTCTCTTTGTAGGATCTTACGGTTTTGATTTGTGATTTTATTTTTAGTTTCTCTCTCTCTCTCTCTCTCTCTCTCTCTCTCTCTGTGTGTGTGTGTGTGTGTGTGTGTGTGTGTGTGTGTGTGTGTGTGTGTGTGTGTGTGTTTTGCTTGGATGCCCACAGAAGCCAGAAGAGGTGTTCGGATCACCCTGGAGCTGGAATTGTACATAGGCAGTTGTGACCCAGGTCTGGGGGAAGAGCAGGAAGTCCTATGAACCCCCCAGTCAACTCTCCAGACCCAGTTTGGGCTTTCTGAGGTGATGGGTGCCCTTATACAGAACTTGAGATACAGTCCAGGATACCTGTTACTTTACCGGGTTGCTGGGATTCATCTGTCCGAACAGTATCATTAAGTCAGCAGAGATTCAACACGGAGGGACAGCAAGGGACAGCTGCCAAGGGTGTTGAAGTCTGACCTTTCAAACAGACAAAGCAGAGAAGCGGTGACTGCTCTCTGGCCCCTGGTTGCTACACTGGGTACCATCTACCCAGAGGACAGTGTATGCCAGGTAGAATAAGGGCATACGGTTTATCATGTCCTATGAAACTATATTCTTATAAAACATTTAGGGGAGCAAAATCCTGGGAATCGATGTTCGCCTCAGAGACCTGACTCCCCAGATGAACACTTCTGGCGCCCTGTCTTTTTTGTTGACCGGGTGTCTTCTCTGAGACGAGGTCAGTCAGGGCCCACGTTGCTTTTCTGCATTCTGAGTCCTTGACTGTGCTGGCCACTGTTCATTGACAGCCTGACAGCTCCTAGAAGCTCCTGGGCGTGCTTCTGCGGGATTTCCCTACTGAGCACACTGAGGCGGGAACACGCAACCTAAATTTGGTCCTAGACTGAGTGCAGAGGACAGGAAGCTGAACGACAGCCTACAAAGCTCTCTTCTGACAGGCTGTGAGCTGTTCCTGCTGCCTCGACCTCCCCATCATGGCGGACTGTGAGATGAGCCACCCCTCCATTCCTTACCCTCTGGGTGTCAGAATACCTCAGTCCAGCAAAAGAAAACAAAGAGCAACACTCGGTGTCTAACCATATCCATCCAGACACACGATTTTATAACTGTTTGAGAACTCTACAGGTACCTATGTGTTTTGCTCAAATCTCCCACTCTTTCCACCCCACCCTCTCAACCCTTTTCCCTCCCAACTCTACAAGCTTTGTTTTTAAAACCACTGCATCCACATAGTACTGCTGATGTGTGTATGGATGTAGGGGCATCTACTGGAGCATGGATAGCCAACCTCTCAGAGACCACATCCATGAAGAACATTGACCCTGCCTTACCAATGGCCATCTGCTTCCAATAACTCCTCAGCTTCCAATAACGCCGGGAGCCACCCTTGCTGTGATTTTAGATGGCTGTATCTTGTGCATGAAGTCACAGCTTCTGTGAGTTCATGCTGATGGACGGTTCTGTCTTTTCTGAGACAGGGTTTTACCATGTAGAATATGTTGGCTTCAAAAATCACAGAGATCTGCCTGCCTCTACCTCCTGAGTGCTGGGATTAAAGGCCCGTGCCACCGCACCTGGCCCAGAGGCACGCCTTTAAAACAAAACTTCTGAGATAAAAATCACTACATTCCCAAGGTAGTGAGTGATCTGGAGCAGATGTTATGAGGTGGCAAGTTGGGTCTGGTGAACAAATAAATCTCAGAATCTCAGACCGTGAAACCTCATCCTGATTGTGACAGGGGAAATAATGTGCTTAAAGAGACATTCAGGAAAAGGTTCAAGCACTGAGCAGGATTGAGAGGCTGTTTTCACGACAGATAGGAAGCTGTAGAAAAGGTCAGAGGCGATTGTTGGGTGTCTCAACTGGCCTGGTGCCTGACAGCATGTAGCTTTTAATCATCCCTCAGATAGTTATACCAAAGCCACTCTGGATGAAAATTGGAGACATTGATTCAGAATTCACGTATATCTCTGCTGGCAGTAGAAAGCTTTAGTGATCAAGAGACGACAGGCTAGGGTTCGTGGCGTTCTTAAGGGTTTGGGAGTTGGAACACCTTTCCTCTCTACTGCTTGTGACCACACCTCCTCCACCCTGTAACTCTGTGCCAACCTTTGTTGCCACATAGCTAAAGACCCCTTAGAGTACAGTCGAAACAGATCAGAGTCCTCGTGGTGGGACCTGAGGAAGAAACACAGCAGTTATGATCTGGGCAAGGGAGTAAGTACCTTTAATTCCAGGACTAGGGAAATGGAGGCAGCTGATCTGTAAGTTTGAGGGCAGCCTGGTCTCTATAACAAGTTCCAGACCAGCTCGAGCTCTACAGTGAGAACCTGTCCAAACAAACAAACAGTAACGTTCAGACTAGGAAGCCAACTCAGGAAAGTGCTTTCTGGGTAAACATGGAAACTTGAACTGATTCCCCAGCACCTACCTGGAAAGCCAGCCTGGTGGTCCATGCTTGTGATCCTGTCACTGGGGAGACAGGAGGACCCCTGGAGCTGCGCGGCCGTCCAACTGGCCTAATCATCAAAACCAAATTCCACGAGAGAACTTGTCTCCAAAACAAGGTGCAGAGTTCATGGGGAACAACACCTATGCTTGACCTGTGGCCTAAACACATGTGTGAGCGAGCACATAAGTGTACCCACACACACACGTGTATCCATGTACACACACACATGCATACACACTGACAAGGGTACTTGAAGAGTAACCATGACAACTGAGAGGAGGAGTGGATTTAACAATACCTTTAACTTTATGCCAGCGAGGTGTTTAGAGTTAATTGAGCATGGGGCATGGGGAAAAGAGCCAGGCAGGGTCCAGGTGTGTTTGGATGATGGGTAAAAGTAAAAGCCTCGTCTAAAGTGTCATATGTAGGGCGCTTGGGGGAAGACCTGAGGTCTGAGGTCAGATTCGCAGTGCTCCTGTGACTAGCCTGCTCAGCGGGATGTCAGGCAATCTCCCAAACGTGTGATTTAGAGCTCAGGACTCAAGGGGAGATAAGCGATCGGCTGTCACCCGGGAAAACTGGGCACTGAAGTCATAACAGTAAATCTTGTGCTCTTACGCAGCACAAGTGAACAGAGACAAAAAGTCAGAGACAGCGAAAGTGAACAGCAGAAGAGGGAAGTCAAGGGCAGTCACGGACACCCCTACGTCACCCCCTAAACACTGGTGCATTAGAACACGGGAAGCAGGACCCGACTCCCACCAGGATCCGTGCCTGGAGATCATTGTAACCTTGGGAGGGTGGCTTGCACAGTGCAGAGGTGACCTTGAGGCCTGATTACCATGTGAGTGTAGACATAGGTGAGATAGATACCTGGGAAGGGGCTCAGGGAGATTTTTGTCTCTGTGTTTAAGAAGATAGTGACTTAATTTTGTACACAGAAGAGAGCAGACAGGAAAAGGACAAGGAATGTGGCAAAACTAAACAAGGAGGGGGCATCATGCAGCAGACCCCTAGGGTGAAAATCAGTGCACAGATGGAAGAATTGAAATTAAACAGGACCAGAAAATTTCATAGCTAATATATTAAATATTTCAGTTTTAATGATTGTAAGTGTGCAGTACCTAAAAGGGCCATTAGAGGGCGTCATATCCTCCAGAGCGGGAGTTACAGGCTTCTGTGAAACACCTGATATGGGCGCTGGGAACCACACTCAGGTCTTCTGCAAGAGCAGGATGCACACCCCTGAGCCATGTCTTTAGTCTCCCTAATTCTATTTTATATCGATAATTTCATTACCTATGAGGTCAGAGATAAACTAGTCAATAAGCAACAGATGGTGGTGCGAATGCTTGTTCCACAAAGGTTCACGTTCTAGAAGCTTCATCCCTCCACCCCTATCTTAAGTGATGCTCCTATAAGAAGGGGAGAGTGCGCTTCAGTTAGGTCACATGGTCACCACTCTCCTGAATGGATGAAGGCTGATGTGGGCGTCCCATGGTTCACCTCTCTATTTGCAGTCATTTCAGAGAGGTGGCCATGATGTCACCACGGGAAGGGCAGCATTATGCCAGGAGCCAGAAAACATCTACTCTTGAGTCAACTCTCTTTTCATTAAGATCTCTGATGAGCGAGGGCCAGAGCGGAAGCCCCTGTTTTTAGCATGCGTTTTGTGTAGGGTTCCGGTTGACGTATATAGCCGTTCACGGCTAATTCCTTCTTCTGTCCTGGGTCCACAGCGAGCGCCTGTTGGTCGGCTCAGTTTCCTAGCGCTTCCCACCTTCCATGGCCTCTCTCAAGTCACACTAATCTCTCGAGGACACTTCTGAGTCCTTTGCAGGGGGCTATGGTTACTATGGTAACACCCCCCCCCAGGAGTCCCCTCTGGTCGAGATGTACCCTTAAAGTGGGACGGAAGCTAATTCTGATGAAACAGACTTCATCATCACCCCGTGCCTTGCCAGGGCTCTCTGGTCAGTGGCTGTCCAGCTTGCCAAAGTGTCACTTCTGTCATGAGGTTATTCCCAAGAGGAACCTGGGTGAGCAGTGGGCACTTCACAGCCAGCGCGTCAGGACAGTTGAGGACACTGCCCCGCTCACAGTGGCAAGCTTACCGTGTCATGAGGCTTGGTTTTTCGTTTCTATTTTTTTAAATTGTTATTTTCTTATGAATCTATTGAGGGATTCCTGTGTAGACACCAGGAATTTTGTAGACACCAGCGTTGCATGCTAAAGGAAAATCGGTGCATTGTCAGTGGGGTCTTCCCGCTCTCTGCCAGTGTCTGGCTGCAGGCCTGCACCTCTCCCATGGCCCCAGCTTGCTGGTGGCCGCAGGCAGCCTAGTTTTGCTGACGCTGTCTTTGAAATGCCCTTCTCTTACTCTACGTGCTTTCTCTATTGTAAGCAGAAAACAACTAAAATATAATTTCTCAATTTCTCCTTTATAATCAAGGGGCAAGCCACAGCTTCAGTCACGGCTGGAGGACTTCAGTGCCATAGAAATGCGGTTTATCTGACCATCTGAAAGCTTAGGTTTTATGGTTCAATTACAAGTTTGGTTGGAATCCAGGTTTGAAAATTATATTTTACAAGCTCTGTAAATACCAGAATAGTATATTAGGTTCACCCCTAAGCAAGGATCGAAACTGCCAGACAGAAGACAAAATCTTCAGAGATCTGGAGAAAGAAACAGAAAATCTTAACTTTGAAAAGATGGTGGATCTGTTCTAAATGGAAGATTAACGATGGGCCAGGAAGCGCCTTTTCTCTGTCGCCTTTCAGGGTTTGCTGCCTTTTTGCCCTATGCCAGGCTAAATTTCTTCTCACTCGTAAGCTCTCTATGTGGGAGATTATTAAAGCCTGCGGCAGTTGATCAAAGGATAAAGACATTTGGCATTTGTGTGGGATCCAACACAGCTTAGTGATTCTCAGACGCATTTGTCAGATGTGCAAGTACCATCAGAAGACGGAATAGAGTTTCAGATCTTGACGTTGGAGTTGCTGGCTGGCTGATGTGGGTGATGGGAACTGAACTTGGGTCCTTTGCAACTGCTTTTAACAAAGGAGCAGGCCCTCTGCCCTCTCTGCCCCCAGCTCTCTCCTTATCCAGGCATCGCTATGAAAAGAGGGCGATGGTGAATTGCTCTCACTTGTTTTTTTTTTTTAATTGATACATAGCATTTATTGTATGACTGATCAATAAAGAGAAAGTCAAGAACAAACATCTCATTGGTTAATTCCCCATACCATGATCTGTATAGTCAAGGCTGCATGACCTTAGTGGACCCTGACTCAGATTGCTCTTACTTGTTAGTGAATGTTACAGACAGGACCAGAGCCAGGACCTGAAGCGACACACAGGCGCACAGAGCGCGAGGCTCCCAGATCCATGCTGTGTCAGCTGTTAGAACAAGAAAAGGAATCCAAGTGAACAGATCCCCAACTGACTCGGTTCCATTTCGCTAATGTAGTTTCTCAGTTCTTAATGTTTACAGTTTGTATCTTTTTAAATGGAAAAAAATGTTTGAAAATGGGGAAATGAATAGAGAGGACTCTTCGGGGCCCCATAGTATGAACCTTCAGAAGATTTCCACATTTGTTTATGAGTGAAAAATGTTATTTTTCCTGGGAAGGTGGCACAAAGTCCAGATTATTATTGGAGAGATATTAGAGTTCAGCTCATGTTGTATGCTCGGATCTCATTCAATGAAGTTGCCACCAAGATGTATTGATAAAACCTAACATGAATGCCTTGGCCACCAACGCCACTGCTGTAGATGTGATTCCTATAGAATCCGGGGAAGGGAGGGCCCTGGCCTTCTGGGTGGTTACTTGCGGATGGTATACAGAGAGGCTGCATTTCTCAAATCAGCCCAGCTGGTGCCAGAGGGCATGCTTGGGCTTGTCCTGCTTCTCATTCATTGAGATGAAGGCTTCAGTGGGGCCACAGGAATGTGAGTGAAGGCTAGCCCAGGCCAGCATCCTTCCAATGCTCATTTGGAAGTGTCTTGATTGTATATCAGCAGGAAGCAGTGTGAAGGCATGCCAGACTCTGGCTCAATCCGTCTACTGTAGAGAGAGGCTTCTGTGATTCCAGCATTGGAGAGAGCGGGGTCAAGTATACAACTGCCGTATGTGGAGTCCTTAGATGGGAGAAATTAGTTTATTCACACAATAGACAGCCCTGATCAAAGCAAATTCCCCACCCCCACCCCAGGACCCCGACACATCTTCACTCCTGTGCCTAGAGAAACACTCACTGAAGAGCGACTGTTGGAGCAGACTTGGGCTCTGCAGAGGTCTCATTATTTGACATTTGCAGCAGAGGGCTCCAGGCTGAAATAGCAATTTCACTTTCTTTGCCTTTGCTTTACCCAGCCAGTTCCTGGCTGCCTTTTCCAAGACGACTGCCAACAGCCTAATTTCTGTAATTCAGGTGATAAAAGTGCTAAGGAAATTTAGTCCTTAACCGACAAACAGCAAATCTCTAATCTATTTCGTTTAATGCAGCGATAGCTTAAGTG
This sequence comes from Apodemus agrarius, assembly GCA_964023405.1. Taxonomy (NCBI): domain Eukaryota; kingdom Metazoa; phylum Chordata; class Mammalia; order Rodentia; family Muridae; genus Apodemus; species Apodemus agrarius. The sequence goes on along the minus strand of OZ030007.1, from coordinate 129,505,907 downwards.
TCCCGTGTAATCATCGGGGTGTTGATAATCACTTGGAATCTTCCGAGATGATCTTAGTACCAGCTTTAAACAAACAAACAAAAAATTTGTTTTGGCTTTAATAATGTTGCCAGGCATTCTGTCTTGTGGAGTGGGCTTTAAATCCAGTCAGAAAGAGCTTGGTTACGCCTGTGACATTCAAGCCACTGTCACACCAGTGGGCATTGTCACGTTAGCCTTCCTTGTAGCTTTCTGGGTGCACAGCTGGTTAAGACTAATTACTTTCCTCTCTGGCTGTCTGCATCGCGTCTTTCCGCGCTAGGAAAGGTGAGCAGGAAGGAGGCTTCTAGGTCAGTATTTGCTTGGTTTCTTCGTGATCTGGGACTCAAGCGCATCCGGACTTCACAACAGGTAGGTAGCTCATAGGTGCTGAGAAGAACACCCACTACTGTGATTCCAAGAGGTCATGTTAAAGTGATTTTTAATGGCTTCCTGATAGACCCATAGACTAGTTTGTTTCTTGACCCTCATGTTGCAGTAGATCATGATTAACATAGAGACCCATGACTGGCCAGTCTACACTGAATAAGAGGTTGCGTCATGCTTGTCCCTATTGGGATAAAGCTTTTGTCATTATCAACTGTATTGGTATCTTGTAAATTGTGATATTATTTATACATACATCTGATTGGCTAATTGAGCTTTAAGAGTTTTGCTTTACTTGGTTACTGGACTGTGGGTCCGCCGATGGAGGAGAGGGAAGACAGCTGGGACGCTGTGGGGGCCAGCTGGGAGAGAACAGCTCCGCGGAGGTGAGAACACGCAGAGTGGGATCCTGCCAGGACATGGCATTGTGGCCTGGCGGGGCGTGAGAGTTGGCAGTCTTTTTTAACATTTCCCACAACAGTGTTCCCTCATCACATGACTTAAGGATCGTTGTAGAAGAAGCAGAAAGAGCCTAAACGTGAGACTCAATAGATGACTAAAACACACAGTGTTTTCCACACACAGCAGGGCAGTTATACGTGTGAGCTTACAGAATTATGACAGCAGACACAGGACCTTTACAAGCTCCAGTCAGCCAAAATCCCACGTGGAGGTGGCAGGGTGGTGGGCACAGAGTCCCATCCATCGCTGGGGAGCTATTGGAAAGCGATGGCTGCTGTGAAAGGGACAGTCATTTTTCTTTAAGGATGAGGTCCTCGGTAAGTCCGCCACACTCCTGGGAATGGCACCACACCCAAGACGGTTTGGGATGTACAAGTTAGATTCTATGGATTTGGGGGAAAAAATGGGTGGGTAAGTGATGGGGTGGATCTTGAAGAAGTTGGGAAGAGGAGTGAATGTTTTCATAATGCATCGTCTAGATTATTCAAAGAATTAATAAAGCAATTAAAATTAAATGTATGGCATTCATACTTACTGATTGTGTGTGCAGATGCAGGGAGGTTCTGCATGTGTTGTTGTAGAGGTCAGAGGGTCAGAGGGCAGTTGTTGAGAGTCACGTCTCCCTTTCCGCCACGTGGGTTCTGGGAGTTGAACTCAGTCGTCAGGCTTTATGGCTTCACCCACTGAGCCATATCGCCAGCCTGGTCTTTTTTTGTTTTAATTTTTTAATTATTTTTGGTTTTTTTTATTATATAAAATCACTTCATTGTAATGAATTCACAAATGGAAAACATCACACAGATAGATGAGGGTGGCCACACAAACACCTATCCCACCCTAAACTCTATACATGCCAATGAACTTCAGTAATTAGATAGGTATTCTGAAACTATGGAGCGTTGGTTAGGGCTTTACATTTTACCACCAATAATGTTTCTGTGCTTGACCACCACAGATGAAGGGACAGTGGAAATGTGGCACATATACAAAAGGGAGTATTCTTCAGCTGTAAAAAGGAATTTAAGGAAATTTAGGAAATTAATGAAAATGGGTTGACTCAGAGAGCATGTGAGATGACCCAAACTCAGAAACATCAGCAAAACCCCAAACCACTTGTTATTCCTATTATGGGGATTCTAGCCTATATTGTAAATACACAAACAGGTTTAAGTGGGGGTGTGGAATGGCAATTAAAAAGGAGTCTAAGATGATGAGGAAGAAGGAGACATTGGAAAAGGGCACATGAGACATGAAAGATAATGGAAGACTCTGGCTCTCTAGTTTAAATCTGATCGTCTTTATTCTTCTTTTGTTTACTTTTATATTCCATAATTATATTCAGTTGGTTATTGTACTGGCTGGTTTTGTGTCTCAACTTGACACAGGCTGGGGTGATCTCAGAGAAAGGAGCTTCAGTTGGGGAAGTGCCTCCATGAGATCCAGCTGTGGGGCATTTTCTCAATTAGTGTTCAAGGGGGGAGGACCCCTTGTGGGTGGTGCCATCCCTGGGCTGGTATTCTTGTGTTCTATAAGAGCAGGGTGAGCAAGCCAGGGGAGCAAGCCAGTAAGGAACATCCCTCCATGGCCTCTGCATCAGCTCCTGCTTCCTGGCCTGCTGGAGTTCCAGTCCTGACTTCCTTTGGTGATCAAGAGCAATATGGAAGTGTAAGATGAATAAACCCTTTTCTCCTCAACTTGCTTCTTGGTCATGATATTTGTGCAGGAATAGAAACCCTGACTAAGACAGTTATGAATACCTTTACAACTTCCTACATATTGAATTGAAAAGAGGGGCTGGAGAGATGGCTAAGTGGTTAAGAGCACTGACTGCTCTTCTGAAGGTCCTGAGTTCAAATCCCAGCAACCACACGGTGGCTCACAACCATCCATAATGAGATCTGACGCCCTTTTCTGGTGTGTCTGTACACTGCTACAGTGTACTTACATATAATAATAAATAAATCTTAAAAAAAAAAGAATTGGAAAGAATCTGGTTCTGTATTAAACTGATGCTACTTTTTGTAACCTAGTAATCGGGATTTTTTTTTTTTTGACAAATAAGTTTATAGATCTGTTCATGGAATGGTTGCAGTTTGTTAGAGTTATCAGACAGATGTGTCCAGCCTTGACTTCCACTGTACTGTTATGGCCCAAGAAACAAGATGAACCAGTACACATTTACACATTTTGTATCTAATTTGAATGGTGCACTATAGGGAAATTGGAAACATTCATAGGAAAGAAATAAAACATTCATTTCAAAATGAAGCATTTTGAAAGCCAGGATATATTCCTTTGACTGCCAGGGATTTCCTTAGGGGAAATGAAGACCCGTGTGGGCTTAGAGATCAAAGGCCTTTGGCAGCTATAGGCAATGCATACTCTGCTGTTCAGGGTTTGTTTTTATATTTCAACGTTTCCAGACAGGGTCTGACCAGTTGCCTCCTCTTCTGACGCTGATCTTGCTTCTGTATCTTCTGTCCATGGCAGCTACCAACCCCTCACACATCACCTCTCCTCTGTCCTGTAGTCAACTGCAATTGACCCCAGGGTTTGCTATTTGCTCTTTCCTGAATCTCTGTCCACTGTATGAATCACACGTGGGAGCTTCTTGAAGGAGGAGGTCTGGAGTTGGTTCTTGCCTCTCCACCATCAACCCTAAAGGAGTGTTGTCTCCTGTGGCTCCTTCCCATCCAGTGTCATTCTACTCTTGACTGTCAGGGACGGGAAAGACCTTTGAGGCTCCATCTTTGTACATGATGCATGGTCCTCTCTGGGAAGCTTCCTTACCACTCCATGGTCCAAGATAGCCTGCTGTAACCTCTCACTTTGGCAAAGAGGGCCCCTCCCATGCCTCTGTCATCCCTTTGCACTTTGCTTACATTCTTCTGCCCTTCTGAACCTACCCTGTCTATATTCAGTCCATGACCTGCCCTGTCTATACCAGTTAATGACATCTGCAGGCTGGAATAGGATGAGTGACTGCTTCAAATCCTTAATGGAAATGGGAAATAAACAAGAGTTGAACTCTCTATGATGATGATGGAACCGGCCAGAGCAGAAGCATCATCAGGAAGAGACGGCGAGGGCTGAGCATAAAGGAGAGTTGATGTCCATAGGGCTGTTCGGCCAACACGCTCAATCCCTGGCCCCACCATTGCTGTAGCCTAGAGAAGAGCATGGGTCACATCAGAATGTAATCTGCCCATCTAGTCTGTTCCATCCTTGAGAAGCAGATTATGCCTGTTGGCACACAGCAGCCTCTTCACAAACCCCACTCTCTCTAAGGAGAGGAAAGAACAAAAACAGAAACAGAAAACAGTGTACCATTGATTGAGAAGTCCATAGTCAGAATGTGCAATTTATTTTTGGCAGCTGTCTACACACATGTCTAAGTTAGTGATTCATAGACCGACTTCAATGTGGAAAGGATTTTAAACCATACACTCGACTATCTGATGTAAGGATTTCAAAACCAAACATTACACGCCTGTATTTATAGATTTAGCAATACAGAACACAACAAAGCATCAAGTTTATTTTCCTCCCTAGGGTCTATTGGTACTACAAGACTATAATGCAGTCTAAGAAAATACTACATTTGAATTTCAGGGCAGGTAGCACCACGCCTCAGCAGTACCCTGGAGGGATGGGGGCAGGGTGAGAACAGCTCTGTGCTCCTGTGTAGACCGGAGCAGGACTTAGGGGAATTCCAGTGTTATTAGCTAGCAAGTTCAAGAGTTCAGAAAAGCGTAAGGACCCCAAATAATAATTGATATACTTCATGAAACCAGAAGCGCATTGCACAATATTAGAGACAACCAACGCCATTTAATCACCCTTGTCGGCAGAGGCTTCTCAGGCTCAGCCCTATGATATTTTTTTCTTAGAATACAATTACATGATCTAAAATCAAGTTTTACACCTCCAACTCAAAGACCAATAAAATATGCTACCATGAAATTAAGAACCTGGTTTTTCTTATAGATTTTTAGATAGAATATTTAAATTTAGATATTTTTGTACAGCTCCCCATGCAGATTCATACAAACCGAAATGATTTAGAAAATAAAACAACCCAGGGGGCCTATGGGGAAAAATAGGGTTAGAGTTAAGAGCAAAACACTAAAGTCTTTGTCAGTGATGAGTATACACACACACACACACACACACACACACACACACAACCAACTAACAAACAAAAAATAGGCAAACAGAAATAGCATCATCAATCAAATCATTGAGAAATAAGTTCTACAGTAAGTTGACTCAGAAGCAAGCTCCAATGTTTGCTTGTGGACTAGATGCTTGGACAGTACCGGGCAGGGTGCTGTGCACTGCACGGTGTAGTGTGTGTTCAGTGTCTATGCCATGGAAGAAGTTAAACTGTCTGACAGGAACAGAAGGTGGATGGCAATGGATGGTCACACCCAGGAGACAGGCCATGAGGGTGAGGGACACATCAGCTCTACTGCAGTGGTGACCTGGGCCTGGTGGCTGCTGGGTAAATTTCTCTGTATCTACCTTGTGATGCTCATGGATGAGCTCTAGGTCAAGCAACTTTGAAGGTCACGCAGCTCAAATAATCATGTAAGAGATTTTTAAAGTGGCCCATTAAGAAAAGAACCTCTTTGCTCTTGTTTGTGCCTCTAGGGCTCCATGACACAGAGTTCCAGGACACAGACTGAGGCAGCCAGGTTTCTACAATCAAAGCCAGATAGAGATAACTCAAGATGATTCAGAAGAGGTACTGTAGGATCCATTGACCATGTGAGAAGCATTTTCCCTCATTTTGACAGTTATAAACTGCACTGAGGGCAGAGTAGGGGAGGCACACACGGGGTAGGGTGGTGAGCGGGGTGGGGAATGTTCAGGGTGGGGTGGGAGGCAGGGTGGGGGAGGTGCAGGGTGGAATGAGGGTTAGGATATAGAGGCAGGGAGTGTTGTGGGGAATCAAATGTTCCACCCTCTCACATACTTGTGCTCACATCTTTTCACTCTATCTTCAGGGAGGGGCAAGGGCAGGCTTCTGGCATGCTGATGGAAAGTTCTACCACTTCATTATTGACCTATTCTGCAGTGAGGGAACCAAATCCAGGCCTTTAAGCAATCATGGCGAGCATTCTGCAGGTGAGCGGTCATTTGCAACTCCACTCTCTCCCTATTCATTTGCAGCTAAGACTATGGCCGCAGAAGAACCAGGAGTGAGGCTGGACTAATGCATCCTGTTCAGTGTCTCCTCAATGTAATTTACAATTCTGTTCTCTCAAGCAGGAAAGCCAAGGAGATCTTCAGTATACACAAGTTCAAATAAGAGAACTGATTTCTTTTCTAACAATGTTAACTTTTCTATAATAAACAAATATTCAAATGAACACATTCACACACAAACTAGAGTTGACAGATGGATTTGGTAGATTACAGATATGACTGGTGACACTGTTTGTATTTTTCTTTATATTAATGAGGATGCAGATTTCACTATACACCACAGCTGAACAGAAGTAAGTTGTTGCAGACCCAAAAATACTTAAGGGACGAATCTGAAGGACTTGAGCTTTGAGATGAGATCCAAGGCTTACATTAGTGTTCAGATCAGCAGCCTGCCACCTGACTAACAAAGATTTGCTACAGGTGATGATTACTGGTCAGGTAACTGGGAGGTTCCACTCAGGCTGAAAGACAAATCAAGATGTGAAGTAGAAAATAAAAAGAGAGGAAATCTGCCCCTTATGTTTGGTGTTTATACTTTTGGACCCTAATGATCATGTGATGAGATTTATGACCAAGTATTATTTTCCTTGGCAACCGACCTTTCAGAACCATATGTGCACATTTCCGTGATGAACATGGATGAACTTGTGTCAGTATGGAGCCTGAAGAGACTCAGCATCAGACATGATATGTGACCCATGACCACTTGCCCTCTCCCCACTTGATTCTCCTGGTTCAGTCCACTCCCAAGCCACCTATAACTATTCTATTTTCCTTTCCTAGGGAGATCTACTTGCCCTTCTACCTGTGGTCCCTTACTCTATTCCTCGCCTCTGTGGTTCTACTTATTGCAGCTTGCGTCTCACTGACTTTACAGCTAGCATCCACATATATAGTGAGTACATACCATATTTGTCTTTCTGGATCTTGGTTACCTCACTCAGGATGCTTTTTTTCTTCTAGTTTCATCTATTTACTTGCAAATTTCACAATTCCCTTCTCTTAAATGAGTAAGAGTTCATTATGTAAATCTACCACATTTTCTTCATCCATTCTTTTGTTGAGAGATATCTAAGTTGTTTCCAGTTTCTGGCTATTATGAATAGAGCAGCAATGAACATGGCTGAGTAAGTGTCTCTGTGTTAGGATGACACCATATATATTTCTGTGTATATACATACTGTGATTTATGCCCTAGAATGGTCTAGCTGGATCTTAAGGTAGATCTATTCCCATCTCTCTGAGGAACCGCCAGGTTTGAGCATGGTCCAAGAGTGGAGTCCTCTGAGGAGATTTCTGAATGCTCGTGAGAAAAATTTCAAGAAACCAAGACAAGAGTCTTGAGACTTCAGTTTCTTCCAAAACATGGAATTTCTCTTGGACTGTGCTTTGTACCCCTTCTACATGTAGCAGATAGGAGTGAGTTTAATTCAGATTATTTATTACAACTGGCTATTATTTGTTTATATGCCTCTGCGGAAAAAAAAACATATTGTTTGTCCTTGGGATTGTACACTTTACTCATGTAACTCCTCTTAACATTCAGAGTATAAGTTGTCTGATGCTCTGAATAAAGTTGACTATTAAATTAAACTTTAGTCCACTTTATTGACTCCAGTATTCCCAGGTCCCACCACCATTTAGAGCAGTAAACACCACCACAGTGATTTCAATAGTGGCTGTAAAAATATGCATTCCCATCAACAATGAATGAGTGTTCTTACTCTACTACCTCACTAGCATGAGCTGTCACTTGTCCAATTTATCTACGTCATTCGGACAGGTGCAAAATGAAATCTAAAAGCAGTTTTGATTTGCATTTCTACATTTCTTCTAAGGATGTTGAGTATTTCTTTGAGTGTTTCTTGGCCATTAGAGTTTCTTCTTTTGAGAATTCTTTGTTTATATCCATATCCTGCTTTTAAATTGGGTTATTAGTTTTCTTGCTACCTGATTTTAAAGCTCTTCATATATTTTGGGTATTAGCCCTCTACCAATAAATAGTTAGTAAAAAGTATCTTTTCCCATCCTGTAGACTGCTGCTTTGTTTCAATGAGAGTGTCCGTTGCCATACAAAAGCTTTTCAGTTTCATGAGGTTGTCCACCCCACTTACTGTTGATCTTAGAGCCTGTGCTATTGGTGTTCTGTCCAGAAGGTCTTTTCCTGTAACAATGAATTCAAGGCTCTAGCCTTTGTCCCTCTTCTCTTGGTGGTGGTGGTGGTGAGTTTTGTTTTGTTTGTTTTGTTGGTTGGTTAGTAGATTGTAATTACTGCTCCTATTTCAATGGGATTTATAGGTTTGTTTAAATTGCTTATCTGATATTGATTTAACTTAGGTAAGTGGTATGTATTGAGAAAAATGAACCATTTCTTTCTAATTTGGTAAAGTTTAGGTTTTTTAAATGCATCCTTATGATTCTCTGGACTTTTTTGTGTGTCTGTTGTTATACCCCCTTTTTCATCTTTAATTTCATTAATTTGGATACTCTCTTTTCATCTTTTGGTTAATTTGGATAAGGGTTTGTCAAACTTTACAGTTTACAAAGACCTCTTTGTACTTTTTGTTTCTATTTTATTAATTTCAGTTCTGAGATTGATTATTTCTCATCATATCCCCCTTTTGGGTATGATTTCTTCTGTTTAATTCTAGATCTTTCAGGTGTGCTCTTAAGTTACTAGTGTGAGATCTCTCTCTCTTTCTCTCTCTCTCTCTCTCTCTCTCTCTCTCTCTCTCTCTCTCTTCTCCTTCTCCTTCTCCTCCTTCTCCTTCTCCTCCTTCTCCTTCTCCTCCTCCTCCTTCTCCTTCTTCTTCCTCCTCCTCCTCCTCTTCCTCCTCCTTCCTCTCTCTCTCTCTTTCTTCTCCTTCTCCTTCTCCTCCTCCTTCTTCTTCCTCCTCCTCCTCCTCCTCTTCCTCCTCCTCCTCTTCCTCCTCCCTCCTCCTCCTCCTCCTCCTCCTCCTCCTCCTCCTCCTCCTCCTCCTCCTCCTCCTTCTTCTTCTTCTTCTTCTTCTTCTTCTTCTTCTTCTTCTTCTCCTCTCCTGTAATGGTATGTACTTGCCTCTTAGCACCACTTTCATTGTGTCCCATAAGTTTTGCTATGTTGTGTATTCATTTTTATTGAGTTCCAGAAATTTTTTAATTTCTTTCTTAATTTTTGTCTAAACACATTTTTAATTCAGTAGTGATTTATTCAGTTTCCTTGAGTTCATAAGTTTTCTGTTGATTGTGTGGTTGTTAATATCCAGTTTTAATCTGAGTGGCCAGATAGGATAGAGGATGTTATTTTAATGTCCTTGCATCTGTTGAGACTTGCTTTGTGTTCAAGTATGTGATCAGTTTTGGGATAGTTCTATGAGGTGCTAAGAAGAAGGTATATTATTTTGTGTTGAGTGAAATGTTCTGCAAAGCTCTGTTATGTCCATTTGATTTATAGCATCAGTTTTCTTGAGCATTTCTGTTTAGTGCTTGACAGATGATCTGTCTATTGGTAAGTGATGTGGTATTGAAGTTTCCTACTATCAGTGTGTGCAGGTTAATATGTGATTTAAGTTGTAGTAGTGTTTCTGCACAGTGATGGTGCACAGATGATAAGAATTGCAGAGTCCTCTTGGTAGATATTTCCTTTTATTAATATGTAGTGTCTTTCCCTGTCTCTTTGGCTCTTAAGTCTATTTTGTCAGATTTATTAAAGTGAACCCACCAGCTTGTCTTTTAGGTTGATTTGCTTTTGATATCTTTTTCCATATTTTTATCCTGAGGTGATGTCTATCCTTGATGTTAAGATGTGTTTCTTGTATGTAACAGAAGGGTGGATGTTGTTTTTGTATCCATAATACTCATTTGTGCCTTTTTATTGAGGAATTAGGACCATTTGTGTTGAGAGACATCAATGATCAGTGATCATTTATTCTTGTTATTTTGTTGTTGTCATTGTTGGTGGTGGGTTTTGTGTGTGTGTGTGTGTGTGTGTGTGTGCGCGCGCGCGCGTGCGCGCGCATCCCCTTTTTGATTTGCTGGTCTGGGATTATTTATTTTTTGTGTTTTCTTGGGTGTGGTTAACTTCTTTATATTAGAATTACCACTGCAGCACCTTTTGTAGGCCTGCATTTGTAGATATATCTATTACAAATTTACTGAAATTTGGTTTTATTCTGGAATACCTTATTTTCTCCACCTATTGTGATTGAAAGTTTTGTTGGGGATAGTATTCTTGGCGGCATCTGTGTCTCTTAGAATCTGTAGCATATCTGTCCAGGAGTTTCTGGATTGAAAGACTGCTTTGAGAATCCAGGTGCACATCTGCTCAGACCTTTCTTGGTTTTAGAAATTGCATTGAGAAACCAGTTGTTATACCAAAGGCCTGTCTATCTTTATATCTCACTTGATCTTTTTGCTTGCAGCTCTTAATATTCTTTCTTTGATCTGTACATTCAGAGTTTTGATTATTATGGGCCAAGGGGACTTGATTTTCTGGGGCAGTCTATTTGGTGTTTTGTGTACTTCTTGTGCTTTAATAGACATTTCCTTCTCTGGGGTAGGAAAATTTTATTCTACAATTACATTAAAAATATTTTCTGTGCCTTTGACCTGGGTTTGTTCTTCTATTCCTATTATTATTGGTCTTTTCATAATGTCAAATGTTTTCTGGATGTTTTATGCCAGAAAATTTTTAGATTTAAATGTTTTTTTTGGACTTAGGTATCCATTTTTCTGGATGACAGGAAGAAGAAGTAAAGCAATTACCCCACCTGCTTCTAAGGCCCAAGAACTTAATTTTAATTTATATTCTGGCAAATACTTTAAATAAACATGCTTATAAATCCAAGGATCTAGATTCAATAATACCAATGTAAGTATTGCATAGCTTTGCAATTTCAGTCGGAATTAACATTTTAGTTTATCTTAAAACCTGAACAATCCTCATTTGCTACAGTCAGACTCAAACTGTAGAACACTCACTGCAAAAAAAATCTGTTAACCTATGTCTTATCTCCCTAAACACTCCAAGGAATAGAACACCATCTTCATTTCCAACAAGAAAATGTCTTGCCTGACACAGGCAGAGTGTGAAATATTTGCCTTTAGTTATTTCCTAATACCAAGAGCTTAGATTGTTCACCCCTAGGGACAGGAAATTTTTATGTTATTGCATTAATGAGTGTGCTTCTTTCTTAATAGCTAAACTGTCTGTTTTATCAATATTTCCAGTGATGTAGCAACCTTAAAAGGATGAAGAAAAGCAAGTGGGTGGTGAAGGAAGCAAGCAAAGACATAGCAGAAGGGCAGGTGGCAGGGATACGGGCAAAACCTGACATAGGAGTTTAGCGGAATCCCATGAGGGCAGTGGGCAGTGGCAGGGCAGTGACAGGCACAGTCTGAGGAAGACATACCCCCCCACTCCCTGCCTATGGCAGTTCCATCCCAGGATTTTTCTAACAGCCCACCTGTGTCCTAACTGTACTCGTTATTGCTCTGGCTTGCTTCTGTTGCTGTGATCAACACCATGACCCAAGGCAACTTAGTGAAGAAGGAGTAAATTTGGCTTATATTTTTAGGTCCCAATTCATCATTGAAGGAAGTCAAGGCAGGAACTCTAGCAGGGACAGATATGGGAACCATAGCAGACCCCTACTTACTGCCTTGCTCCCTCTGGTTTGCTCAGCTAACTTTCTTATAGAGTTTGGGTTCACCTTCTGAGAGAGGGAGAGGGAGAGGGAGAGGGAGAGGGAGAGGGAGAGGGAGAGGGAGAGGGAGAGAGAGAGAGAGAGAGAGAGAGAGAGAGAGAGAGAATCACTGTCAAAGGGATGTGCTCTCCTGCATCATTTAAAGGAAATGTCCCACAACCATGTTCACAGGCCAGTGTGATCAAGATAGTCTCCCGACTGAAACTCTCTGAGTTAAGACGGTGTCAAGTTGAAGCTATCTAGGAAGCTTGCCTTCCTGTGCTGATGGGCAGAAATCCCAGGGTGATGCCCTGCATGGTTCTGGTATATGGTCCATCTCTCACAATTAAACCATACACTGCTCTCTGGGGCTTTGCCTTGTGACAGTTCAGCTGTGTAATGATTTATTAAACGTATTCCTGCTGTCTTTAGTAGACCTGGTAACACTTCTTCCACTCCTACCCAGGTGAGTCTTTCCAGGGAGCTTCTCCACGATGGCACCTGACTTTCTCCAGGAACTAGGTGGTCTGAAAGAATAGGAGTACAGCAGTGCACACAACCAAAGCCAAAAAATATCAGGACAGAAGCAACCCATCTCTTCAGCCATATGCTACCCGATAAGAATTAGTCACTAGGTTTCACTCAAGAGGAGGCCCTAGGTATCAGGAATTTCAAAAGAGGAAGGGAAGGGTGTGGAAACAGCCTCAGGCTTGAAACTACAGTTGCCATCCAAGCCACCCCCTCACTCCTCTGCACCGGACTGCTGAATTCAACATCTCTCATGAAAGTGATACCAGAGTGCAGAAAGAGCTTTTGCTGATGTTCCGTTCTTCACCTCACAACTCAGAAGACAACATCATCAACAAATGCCTTCTCAGAGACACAATTGGGATTCTACTTTAGTATTTAGGTTGTGAAGTTTGATTGTAAAATATCTCACCTCTCAAGGTTAGAATCTAAAAGAGGTAGGAATGCAGAGTGAAGGACTGTCAAACTAGAAGATGGATATTTTCTTTAAGCAAATCTCAAATACAAGGAGAGATCTAGTGAGCAGTAATTACTCAGAAAAAAAAAGTAACATCTCAGAAATATGTGTTTTCCATTTGCCCATGAAATACCATGTTCTATGGTCAGCTTCAGGATCCAAATAAAGATCCACTAGCACTAGGGGCTGAGTGTGTGGTCTTTGTTCTTTATCTCTGTAATGTCTGCAGATTGCCTTTTATGGCTAGAAGCTTGAGCTAGGATTCTTTGGTGAGACTATTATGTAAACAATTATGTGCATTTCTTTTCCTCTGAGAGCAGGTCCACCTGGGTAGCCTGTGATGATGTCTTAATCCTCCTTCCTGTATTTGGAGCTCAAACAGTCTAAAATTTCATTGTCTACTTTCTTGAGTATTCTGATAATTTCCGAGATAAGTTCTTTTACTATCTGCGGAACAATGGAAGTTTTTCTAATTAGATTATTTTCCAACATGTTGGAATTCTAAAAAGCATTATTTCTTCTCATGGTCTGTTTGGTTTCCCTGAGAGAAAGTTTATTGAGAAAAGACAAAATAAATCATGTTTGGCTTTTATTGATCGGTATCTCAAATTATTGGCCTCCAGCCCTGTGAAAATAATGATTGGGTTATATATACACTTTATATGATATATGATATGAAATATGAAATATATACAATATATGGTATACAGTATATGGCATATGACATATGATATGTGATATATGGTATATGGTACATGGTACATGGTATATGGTATATGGTATATGGTATATGGTATAGGTATATGGTATGTGTACATGGTATATGATATATGATATATGACATATGATTAAAACAATATATAATATACAAACTATATATTGTAAAATAAAAATATAATAGACAAATATAGATGATGTAACTTCATACATTTATTAAAGTCTTGGGACTTTCGTAAACCTCGCTTTCTCTTTGTTTGATTTTAACTGATTTTCCTGTCACATCTAACATACTACACTTGTTTGTCTTCTCTACCATAGCAAACATCCTCTCAGGGGCTTTCATTTCCTTTGTTAATTACTATATTCAGATCTTAGAAAAGCTGCGCATATTCCTCATATACTCAATAAGTGTTTATTGAAAATTAATTGGTAAAACGACATTTCTCTGTGTGTGTGTGTGTGTGTGTGTGTGTGTGCTCTATCTCTGTGGTGTGTGTCTCTGTAAATATGGTATTTGGTCTCTCTCTTATTGTGTGCATTATGTGTATAAAGATAGATAGATAGGTAGGTAGGTAGGTAGATAGATAGATAGATAGATAGATAGATAGATAGCAGAGATATGAAGTGACTGAACCACTGTCATTCATTCAGATTTTTGTGCCAGGAAGGAAATTACTCTGAGGAAGGAAAAGCATACAGTTTTGTTTTCAAAAAAAAAAAAGAGTAGAAGGATTTATAACATGGAGACTTAGTTATGTTTCTATTGGTGTGAAGAGACACCATCACCAAAGCAATTTACAGAAGCAAGAATTTATTTGGAGCTTACTATCTCAGAGGGTTAGAATCCATCAACACTATGTTGGGAGCACAGCAGCAGACTCAGAAAGGTACAAGTCTTTGGAAACCCCAAAGTTTGCTGCCAGTGACACACTTCTTCCAACAAGGCCCTACCTCCTATTCCTTCCCAAACATGTCCATCAAATGGGGAACAAATGTTCAAACATATGAGCCTATGGAGGTTATTTCCATTGAAACCACCACAAATGGAGAAGCAAGTGGAGTATTGGGCTAAAACAATTATATGAATTTAGCAATATATTGCCAGAACATTCCAAACCTGGGTATTTAGATAATTTGTCTTTCTATACTTAGCTCTTTGGCAGACATATCTAGCTATTAAACTAATTCATTCTCCCTCCCTTCTTTCTCCAGCTCCCTCTCTTTGTCTCTGAATCACATAAATTGATAAATACCTAAAATCCAAATATCCTAAAATCCTAAGCGACTCACCCAGGTCAACATTCTGAGATGTTCAATAAAGAGCTCAGTATTTGAAAAAATACCTCTCAAGCTGTTCAAGCTTTTCATACTGCTTGTGCTGTCAAACACTGTGCTTTCAAAAGTCAAGTGATTTTCCAAGTGCTTTGGGAAAAATGTGACATTTAAAGATTTTTACCATTATAAATTTAAACATTCTCTCTCCGTGTGTGTGTGTGTGTGTGTGTGTGTGTGTGTGTGTATTTTGTGGCAGGAGCTTACTATGAAACTTTGGATTCCCTGGAACTTCCTCTGCAGCCTAGGCTGTGAAGATTTGTCTGCCTCAGCCTCATGAATAATCGGATTACAAATGTGACCACCAGGGCTGGCCAAAAACCTTACAGAACTTACACATTTGGTGCTTTGTGACCAAATTAATTTACTGATCTAATAGCAAGACAGCTTTAAGTGTGACAACAGTATATTAATCTCTTTTCATTGTTGACAGTCACAAAAGTGTCAATCTTTGTGTCCTTAAATGTCTGTAGGTAGATTTGGGGAGGGAGAAATCCTCTAATTGCCTGATTACATTTTACTTTATATCATTTTGTAGGAGCATAAGTAGAATCAGAGCCTCATGTAAACTGGAAAAGTAGTCTTTGCTGAGTGTCATCTTTATGTCGTTTTAAATTGCTATTTACATGGCCTCATCAATTTGCCAGGCTGGCCTTGAACTAGCCATCCTTCTGGGTCAATCAGGGGAAGAGTTGTTACTGCCGGGTCACTCTACTATGTCTGGCACCCATAGATCTCGAAATTCCATATCGTCAGGTTTGTTGTTCTTGCACACGCCCATTCTGCCCACACTGCCCACGTTCTCCACGTTTCCTGTGCTGCCCTGGCTGCCCATACCTCTCATGCTGTTCAAGTTTTTTATGCTGCCCACATTGCCCAAGGTTCTGCCTGTGCTGTCATACACCATGTCAGTATTTCAGGAGTAGATGCTTTCACCCTGTAACCAGTGTGTATCACTGCCCTTGTGTTTGTTATTCTGAAAGTAATTTGCACTGGGTGGTGGCTTCTAGTGAGGTGCAAGATGATTGTTGGTGGAAAGTAGAGAAGACAGGCCCATCATGGGTCCATGTCCAGCCTGGTGAGGGTTAGGCTAGAGTGTGCAAGAAGATGAAGAACAGCAGACGTATTTCTTTAAAACTTCCTCAGGGTTGAAGAGATAGTTCAGCAGTTAAGAGCATGGCTACTCTTGCAGAGAACCAGAGTTTGGTTTCCAGCATCCACTTGGTTAGCTCACAGACAACTATAATTCCAGCTCCAAGGTATCTGATGCCCTCCTCTGGCCCCCATGGTCATTGCACTTACACACATACAAGCAAAGATCCACAAAAACATAAACAAAATCTTTTTCAAAAAAGACCACTAACAACTTCTTGTTGTGTGTATCTTTGTTACCCCACCTAAACTCTCGCAATGGGCCAGGCTACCGTCCCCACCCAGCTTCCCCTGAATCCATGTATAAAAGACCCAGACACACACAGCTGTTCAATTTCAAATTGCCTTTTGACACAATTGCTGAGTGCTACTTATCTCCCACCTGGGAAAGCATTCCCTTATCAATATTTTTAGTTCCATACCTCTCCACCTGCCCTAAACTTTATTTACTCAGTTAAACCTAGTCCCAGCTGAACACACCCAGTTGCCTGCCTCTAGGAGTAGTCTGTGTAGTCTGTGTAGCCACTCCATCCAAGATCTCACATGGTTGGTCACCTTTTCTCTCTCAAAATTATGGGGAACTTTGCTCTTCTTTCCTTGTGCCTGTTTGCCTGCCCCCAGGGACCTGGAAGTCCTGCCTATCCCTTTCACATAGCAATTGGCCCATGGCTTCTTTACTAACAGATCAAGAACCAACCAGTGAATAGGACCTTTGCATCAGAAGCACCTCTACACCTGTTGTTTGCTTTCCTACCCTTTAGGAAGTATCTACACAGCCTAGAAACACATGTTTGCTTCTCTGCATGTTTTGCATGCTTCTCATTAAGCCTGACTGCAGAGCCCAGCATGGGATTCTGGTCAGTGTACCAAGGGTGCAGTTTGAGAACATTTGCTCATCTTCATTTATGGCTACAGATTGAACTCATCAGTTATATAAAGAATAAATGATTTAACATGTAAGTGGTTATCCTAACCTAATTCATCTAATGTACTCACAGAATAAATTATTGTTGTTGGGAAATCATATCAGTATTAGTATCAAAGACCTGTTTCACTCACCAGGCCTTTGACACATATCACCTTTCCCATTTCTGCTCTTATGGTCAAGGTAGGGAGGGATACAGTTGAAAGACTATTCATTGCATAAACTGGAGATGTGATTGCTCCATGGTATGGTCACGGGGAAGCTATTTTTTTATTTTTGTCTTTTTGTTTTGGGGATTATTATTATTATTATTATTATTGTTATTATTATTATTATTATTATTATTATAGATATGAGGGAGAAAGAAGCCAGTGGCATCTGAAAGAGTCCAGATATGAAGAAGTAGACTGAATATGGCCAAAAGAGAAGCACAAGAGAGGACAAGAGAAACAATGTGGGCAAAAGAAAGGAAGACATAAAGAGTGAACACAGCTGAAACATCTGGATTATGAGAAGCTGGGAGAGGGAAGCTTCTGAGATGGAGGAAGTTCAGGATTAGGGTGAGGAGAGAAGAGCTGGGAAGAACTAGGATGCTAACATGGACTCTGAAATGTGCAGTAAGTACTTGTGATACTGATGGAACCTTGAGGCCAGTGTGGGCTTTGCTAAGCTAATAGCATTTGTCCCTTCTCCCAGTGATTAAGGAATGGCTCCTTTTGGTAGAGGGGAACTAACTTCAAAAGTTCCTGAAGATTTCTGGCTTTTGTCTAACTACCAAAATTTGGGAAATGAAGTTTTCTTTGACATTTATGTAGTTTCCATATATTTCTATGAATCATTGTTACTGTAGGCAGGATAAAGCATTAAACTGTGAAGTCTGTAATCAAATTCTTGAACCTGATGGTGAGTGAAATCATTGAGGCAAACCTGACCAAGTAGACCTTCACTGGAATTCTACTGGACCACATTATTTTGCCCAGCGCTTTATGAGTTCATTTTGAAAGGTTTCAAAGTTTTCCACATGTATTTTAAACCCCCGTTGATGACAGTTCCTTTAAAACCATATACTGTAACTTTTCTTTTCTATTTGTCCGTGGATCCTAAAAAACATTAATTCCCATAACAGATGTTTAATAAATGCTGGTTGACTGAAGAAATACAGATTAAAAATTGTTTCAGAAATTTCCTGCTTAATTTTGGTCTGTACGTGCACATAGAACATTTATTTATACTCTCATTTTGTTAAATAAAATAAGGCCATATCTACTGCCAGCCAGATAAAGTGTCCAAGGGAATCTCTGCCAATAGCATGCATACTTGATTTGAAATTTAACGCTGTTTAAACAAAAATTCCAAGACATATTGAGTAAATCTTTCTGACTGTTGAAGTTAAACTACCATGTCTCCACACTCAGTGAACTTGGATAGCTTTGGCTACAGCTCTTTCCTCAGAAAGGATGTGCTAAAAAAGCCAGTATAAAACAAACAATAATGAGAAAATAGAGATTATAAAGGGAATGTCATTTCATGATCAGGAGAAATAACTATTGTGGGTTAGCCACATGGTTCTCTGAGACAGGGATATCCTCACATATGGAGCCTTTTTGAGTTCCATTCATTGTCCCTCTAATAATCTATATCAAGATAAAGAGGCATTTGAGAAGTAACCAACAACTTTGGAATTCTATGTTATGACTGTACAGATACAACCCTTCATCTGGGATCAGTGTTTACAGAGCACAGAAGACATGATTAGAGAACAACACCACAGCTCTTAGTATTTTATTGTGTCTCTTCACTTCCAGGGAATCGAACTCACCATACTTTGTCATTTGATTGGTGCATAAATTCAATGTGTGCCCATGTATCTGAAAGGCTGGTGTTTGAGTGGTTGTGACAGAAGACACAGGTGCCATAACTGTTTGTTTGCTTGTTTGTTTGAGAAAAGCCATAATACAGAGAGTCACAGCATACATATAAGTAGACACTGGAGAATGTCATGCACTTTTGAGTGTGACAATGTCTTATGTTTCTGCTGAGACAGAGGTGAGCTGGTAAGATAGAGGATAACTGTTCACTGTGACTGTCTTAAACAGGACAATAGTATATTTTTCTCTATAACCCCCCAACCCCGGTGGTTAATTTAATATAATTTGCCTTAGTAGAGGGTCCAGTTGAATCTCATACTCTAGAAGAGCAATTATTTCCTCCATTCATTACAAGTAATTTAGAGAAGGAAAGGAATAGGTTTGGTTGTTTAGCCTCAGGTTTTCATCTTTTACTGGATGGTATTTCTGATACAGAATGGAGCTACTGTGACTTTTCAGCTATGGCGTTTTCTGATTCTACTTCTTCATTTGAAGATAAAAGAGAAAGTGACTTCAATATAGGTGGTTTAGTTGTCAGCTCTTAAAATTGGTTATAGCCATTAAACCACTACACACAGCAGACATAGGACAAGGAGAATAGAGAGTTTAATGTGACAAGTAGCCCCTCTAACTGCTGTGTAACAGGGGAAGGCGGGGCTGTACCACCTGCACAGCAGCCGGTGGGCTCTGTCAAGTTGAAAGGCCACCAGTGGTGTAGCTATCCAGTCCCTCAATCGGTTATTCTCTGAGAGGTGTGGAGCAGTACTTTGTCACTACAGTGGCACATTCTACAGTTATAACCCAAACGGAACTAATTGTGGCCATAAAGCTCTGGCCCCACAGGAATTGCTGGGCTTCTATAAACCCTGGGAGGGACAGACAATTGAAGATGGTGCTGCAGAATGGGGTTTGCCATCCATGACTTTTTCATGTGAGTAGCCTTAGCCGGTCCCCAGACACACCTGCAGTGCCGTGGCTTTGTCATGCCCCTGTTGCTCCAGTGGAAAAGCAAAGGAAAACATGGACCCACTCAGCTGGCTCCAGGAGAGGTGGTGGTGGGTGAGCAGTTCACACCACGCACAGGCTTATGGATTTGCTCCAGAGCTTGGTGTTGGGGCTGGTTAATAGTGAATCTTCTTCCTCTCAGTGTGCTATGCATTTGCTTTACTGTACTGCTTTGCATGCACAACACAGAAAGTATAGTCCTGGTTTGTTCCCCTCCCATGACCTTTGATGGGCTGCAGCATCTCTGTTTACTTCCAAATGAGCTGCAGGTGAACTCTGAAGCTCCCACTGCCTTTGCTTCTCTTATGTTTTTGTTTAGCTCTATTCAATAAACAGATTAAAATAGCTTGGCTCTTGTTTGAAGACCCAATACATGTTTGACTAGCTGTTTTAAAAAATTGAGTTTCTAAATAAAGGTTAAACAATACATGTTCCTTTTTTTCTTTATTTTTGTTTTTCATTTTATGTGCATTGGTGTCTTGCCTGCATGTATGCCTATATGAGGGTATCAGATCTTGGAGTTACAGTTTTGAACTGCCATGTGGGTGCTAGGAATTGAACCCCAGTTCTCTGGAAGAGCATTCAGTGCTCTTAACCTGATGAGCCATCTCTCCAGCCCAACAATTCATATTCTTGAATTGTATTGCTCTGGTCCCCAGTTAATCTATATTAATAGAGATCATTGAGCTGATGCAGTTTTGATATTTTCCCCTCCTCTTCTGTTTGCAATCTTATCCCCTTAATTGTCTATATCTACTGCTAGCCCTAGTTCATATCCCTCTGGTTTTTCCTTTACGATGTAGTGCCTTTGAGTTTCTGAATATACCTCTGGGTCATGGGAGACGATAGAATGTTTGGAAAATTTATCAGTGGGGAAGAGGGACTAGAACAGAAACAAACCGCATAAATTGTAACTAATAAAATTAATACATCTTTTCATCTTATGCCTACAATATGCAAAGATGTTATAATTATAGATCCTTGTGGCTGTTTACAGGTCAGGGGCTCCTTAGCTTGCTTATGTTACACACTGATTATTTGCCTACTGACAAGCAATTTTCACTAATTTAATAACTGACTGATTCACGGCTGTAATATATGAAGGGAATCCTATAAACTTACAGATTGTGACTAATAAGAAAAGCTTAATTGGTCTTTGTATACAACTAGGTAGAGCAGATTAAAAATCCAGCTGACTATATCAGCATTCGCATTTGCATGAAAAATTCAGTTTGTTTTCCTATTGAAAGGAAAGCAGAAGCATACTACTTACATAGGTGATATGAGTATTCTGCTTTAGTGGAAATTTTAAAAAAAATGTGGCCTTTATAAAAAAAGCATAACTCTCAACCTGAGAACAGACAAGGAAAACATAGCAAGGCAGGCAGATCTCAGAGGCCCCTTGAGTAACATGCCCCCAAGGAAATGAAGATGCTCTTATGAGGTTCTAATATCAGAGTGTTAAGACAAAGGACCCCAAAGAAATGGGAATTTCCTCATGAATCTCATGGTAAGAGAAGGAAAGGGCCCCAGCTTGTCCTCCAGAAAGAGATTTCAGCTAGCTCTAATTACTTGTCAGACCATTTAGAAGATGAGCCTAGCCCAGCTGAGGATGGGTTAGAGATGGGCTGACCACTTCTGGCCGGAAGTGCTTAGTCGTGCACATCCCTGGCCTTCTATTTACGATTTGATCTCACTTCAGGACCCAAAGATAGACTGGAGGGTCTTGCTGGACCTCTTTGTCCCTCTTCCCAATGTGGCCACACTGAATAATTCTCCTTTTCCTGTTTTCTGCCTTAAATTGTCTCTTTTAATTGGCCTACCGAGGACAAATGGCTACATCTTACTTGGGACACAGATTATTGGTTTCTAGGCAAACCTGGACTACTGATCGAGATTCTGCACCAAAAAGCCAAAAATAGCATCAACAAAAGTAAAATCCTGATCATGTTATTGAAATAAACCCAATACTGTTTATTAGCCATAATTACAATATAATGTTGCTTTCACAGATTTGGGTCCTGAGATAAATTAACACATAGAATTTTTAAACCTCTGGCATTTCGAAGGAGGCAAGTTTACAGTGGATGAGATTTTATTATCTGGTATTTGAATGTAGAGTTATGCTTTTAGTTCTTATGGTATAGAATACTGTTTTCTTTCCAGTATGATTTAAATAAAAAAAGAAAAGTGTTATGGTAGAAAATGATATTTTATAGCTACAATGAAAATATTTTCCCTAGCACATTGCTTCTTGTGGATCATGATAAAACTTTTAGTGATTCCTTCATTCCTTAGGCTTGGCTACATTTTAAGCAGAGGCCAAGCATTCTGTCACCATGTGCTGCCAATCTAATGGTGTCTTTTACAGAAATCACATCAAGCTATGCATATCAGTACTCCTCTAGAAGTGCTGGCAAGCTATCCTACAATGCTGAAGACCATGTGTCAACCCAGGGATTCTGCTATAAATGATGTGCAGCTATGTGGTGAGATCTTTCTGGTGCTTTATAACATCGTCATGAGGAGTGGCTGGAGTTTTGCAGCCATGATATGATACCCCCGTGGAGTTTTGCGACCATATGACATCTGTTTGATGTTTTGCAGCAATGCCATGGTATTTGTCTGATGCTTTGTAGCAAAGTCATTATATCTCCCTGGAGCTTTGTTGCAATGTCCTAATACCTGGCTAGAGTTTTGCTATAATGTATTTGACATCATCTTCTGAAATTAGTGAATTCCATTACTTCAGTTTTTCTCTTAGTCAAAAGGAGTTAATTTCCTTCATTCATTGTCTCAACAGTGGGAAGCTATCTTGTTGGTGCAAATGTACTTTTCTCTTAACCCAGCAAGCTCCTAAGTAATTGAGGCAGGACTATTTTATTTATTTAACAGTTTTAAGGCACAACAACTGAGCAGTATTAATCTATTCTAATCCTTTAAACTTATCTAACAATCTCCCAGCCAAAATCCCCTGAAATTCTGCTCCAGCTGTTTTGTTGTTTTGTTTTGTTTTTGTTTTGTTTTGTTTTTTTGTTTGTTTTTCGAGACAAGGTTTCTCTGTGTAGTCCTGGCTGTCCTGGAACTCACTCTGTAGACCAGGCTGGCCTCGAACTCAGAAATCCACCTGCCTCTGCCTCCCAAGTGCTGGGATTACAGGCGTTGGCCACCACGCCCGGCTTCCAGCTGTTTTCTTATAATGTCTTCTAGACCTGCCCCTCCTTCCTCTCTCTCCCTCCACCGCCCCTGGCTAGGAGGAAGTCCAGCCCTATCCTCTCCCCTGCTCAGTCATTGGCTGATCTATCTTTATTGGGGAGCAATGTTTACACAACATTAAGAAAGGAGACTCTCAGAATGAGGATTGCAACCAGATATGGGGGCACAGAAATAAGCATTTAAGTAATACAAGGATGTCTTTACACAGTGCCTCCATCATCTGAGATCTTTCTTCTGCATCTCCTAGTTCACCTTTTCTTCTCTACTCTCCTCAATTTTCTTTCACATAAGTTTTGCTTTCAGCCAGGTGGTGGTGGCACACGTCTATAATCCCAGCACTTCGGAGGCAGATGCAGGCAGATTTCTGAGTTTGAGGCCAGCCTGGTCTACAGAGTGAGTTCCAGGACAGCCAGGGGTACACAGAGAAACCCTGTCTCAAAAAAACATCAAAAAAAAAAAAGTTTTGCTTTCTAGCTTCAATGCTAGTTCAGCTGTACTGGTCGATAATCCTCCTGTGTTTGTTAAGTTAGTGACTCAGCACTGAGTTGAAGAGAGCTGAACAGAGCTGTGTTCTGTTGAATGGGCAGTGGGCAATCACAAGTTACTCAGCCAGGCTGTACCTGCCCCAAATCCACAAGCTGATGGTGAACTGTAAAAGGCCCATGTTAAAATTTAAGGCACAAGCTCTTGCTGACATACTTATTGGGATAACCTGAAACTGTAGTGATGAACTCTGTGCGCTGTCATATCAAAGAGAAAGAACATGTGTGGTGACTTACAGAAACAGAATGAAAGCACTGCGGGATTGAAGTAGCGACATCTACAAATCCACAATGACCTTTCACATTAACTGTTCACACAGAACCGTGAGCGTCTGAAACATTATTCACCATGGGGACAAAGTGCATCATTAAAATTTTGTTGGGACAGTAAATCAAAACTTCATTAAACAAACACACACACATACACACACACACACATACACACACTGCTGCTGTTGATTTTGTATTTTTAGGATCTTTGCTAACATTTTTCTCTAACAACGTATGGCTTTTCAATCTTTGATTATATTGATTTATTCTAACAGCAACCTCTATAGACCCCACAGAAAAATCTACTTTGTTTATTATCTAGTTAATTTTGAAACACTGAACCATCGTTTTAAACTGCCCCACCTCCTCTTTAGGTTTGTGAGATTCGACAAGGCTTGGCTCATTAGTGTTGTATGGACTCTGAGAGTTTTGGTCAGCTGAAAACACTTCAAAATAAATAAAAATCACTAATGACATCCTTGAGTGACTCCCAGGCTGTCTTTGAAGCACTCACTTTCTGGCTTCATCACCGCACCTGCTCACTCTACTTTCAGAAAAGGAAATAGTGCTTTAGAGAAAAGAAAGCAAACACTGGTGAACTGCCACTCCTTAAAGTGCTTCACATTCATGACAGAAAACTAACAGGCTATTCAGAAACTGTGTAGTGCTCTTCCCTTGGATTCTCTGTTGTGTTCCTCCCCACAATGGCCACCATATTATTTTCGATAGGACAAAGTATATTGGTTTTTTTTGTTTTGTTTTGTTTTTTTACATATTTGTCCCAAAGTCCTTGCTTGTGGATGGAAGCTGGCAGCTTTATTTTGGGGGAATCCATATCTGTCTCTCTTTCCTAAAGAGGCTAACAGCTTTTAACATTGTCTGCTAAATAAAGGAAGGGATACAGACCCCTTCCTCTCCCCGTCACTCTCTCCTTTTTGTTTTCTTGTTTCCCTCTCTCCATCTCCACTTTCCTTCTTTTTTTTCTCCTTTTTTGGTTAATATAGCACCAGCACTACAAAAATAGCAAAAACTAAAAAACAAACAAACAAACAAAAAACAAAACAAAACAAACAAACAAACAAACAAACAAAAAAACTAGAGCTTGCAAGTCTCCTGAATAAGATCTGAGGTCACTTATATGATTTTCAAGGGTCCCTAAGTCTATAAAAGGGTTGACTAGAGGAAGTTGGATAATTAGACTAGATTAGACTAGATTATTTACAGAATTTTGTTGGGCTAAGAAAGGAAACTGTGATGTAAATTTGGGGATTGGCTTTTAAAATAACTTGTTCTTGATTTCTGTTTCAATGAAAGAAGAAAATAAATGGTAAAGAAAAAAAGATTATGTATCTAGTGAACCTTCAAGAAAATTTTATTTTTAACTTTTATTTATGTGTCCGTGTATTTGCTGTGCTTATAAAGGTGGCTGTGGAGGTCTATAAAGGGCATTGGGTCCTCTGTATCTAGAGTTGGAGGCAGTTGTGAGACGCTTTATGTGGGTATTGGAAGCCAAACTCAAGTCCTCTGTTCCAAACAGACAGTGATCTCGACCACTAAGCCATCTCTCCACCCCAGCAAGTCTATTTTTTAGCTTTTGTGTTCAGTAAAATTAGCTTTATTATTTT
This sequence comes from Apodemus agrarius, assembly GCA_964023405.1. Taxonomy (NCBI): domain Eukaryota; kingdom Metazoa; phylum Chordata; class Mammalia; order Rodentia; family Muridae; genus Apodemus; species Apodemus agrarius. The sequence continues at coordinate 129,480,523 of OZ030007.1, read as the reverse complement.
TTGTTTGTTTGTTTCTGAAGTTATATAAAAGCTGTGGGAACCCTAGACCAGCGCTCCAGAAATGTCAGTGTCAGCAGAAGTGAGAAAGAATAAGCTAAGCATTCCCCTTCAAGCTAAGCATTCGAAAGCCCATGGCTAGGAGGAGCACTCCATTCGCCTAATCACCACCTCAAGGACAATATTGATTAACTGTCCTTGACTGAACATGTAATGAGTTCCTGTGAGCTTTAAGGCGAGAGAATTGTTCATTGCTGAGGAGATGAATGCACCAAAAGCCTTATTGATTAATTGTTAAGACAAAATTAGAATGGAAGTGTTACAAGTCTTAACTCTCTTCATATAAAACACCCAGCAAGATTTTACCTAAAGAGAATAGCTAGTTGGATCAAATTATTTGCCAATTAAATAAATAGTTTGCTTGTTTTACATCGAATTGTTCTTCTAATGTCAATAATTATATTTTATTTTATTAAAGGAAAGGAGAGAGCATTAAACGATGTGGATTAGAGTGGAGTAAATTGTTTTATAAAACATTTTTCATCACACGACGATATCAAGGCAAAGAACCTAAACCATGCCTGATTGTGGTGTTTGGGGTTCATTTCATTTGCACCGATTTCTATTATCAGGAAGAGCAGTGTACAGGACATAGAGCAGGCAACTATTCTTTGTCATATATATGTGTATATGTTTGAAGAAGACATCAGAGCTAGGACTGGAATTAAATGTGACTATGAGGGTGTCACACAGCAACAGATCTCTGTGACACCAATCACATGGTCACCAAATTTTATCAGAATAGCCCAGATGCTGCCTTAAGTGTCTTTGCACACGGTGTGGCCTCTCTCAAGAATAAGCTAGCACTGGATGCTCCTTACTTCTCTTGTTGGTGTCACTCCAGCTACTGCCCTTGATGGGCAAAATGGGAAAGTTCTGAGTCCATTCCTAGAAGACATCTTCCTATGGCTGGAGAGATGGCTCAGCAGTTAAAAGCACTGACTGCTCTTCCAAAGGTCCTGAGTTCAATTCCCAGCAACCATGTGGTGGCTTACAACCATCTGTAATGAGATCTGACTCCCTCTTCTGGAGTGTCTGAAGACAGCTACAGTGTACTTACATATAATAAATAAATAAATCTTTAAAAACAACAACAAAAAAAGAAGACATCTTCCTTTACCTACTATGGAGTCACATGTCACCCATGTTCAGCATTTAAACTGAAACTTGGAATTATTTATTCAGAGTTACTTCCATCACTAGTTTTCAAACATCTCACTGTTTATATCTTAACTTTCAGAACAATGTTTTGAGCATTGATGGTGAGCTAGGAAATATAGTCAAACGGATGTTGCACATCTGGGACTCACTACAACTATCCTGGCATAAGCAAAGCTATAAGTTAGCAGTCTGATGGCAATGGAGAGTGATACAGGTGACTCTCTGTAGAGTATCTTTTCACTAGGGCTGCAATAACTGATTTCCTGCATGGTTGAATCTGGAAGACACATTCCCTAGGGTTCCTACTTGAACATGAAAGCTCTGAATTCATGCTCAAGTAGGAACTCCATTCAATATTCCTTTTTCCAGGATTCTCTTTTTAAATCAAAGTATTTTTGTTACATCTGTATTCTTTTTACCCTTGAAGTTTTGATGCTCGGGCCTTCCTCTCCAGTAACCATTGATACTTTCTGGACACAGCTGTGCATGACATCTCTTTAATTGCTTTAATCTCTTCAATAACCAGCATGTTGTCTGAACCTGCTTTGTCTACCTTCCCATGGCTTTTAGTCACTAAACTGGACAGTTTCTCTATCTTCTGTTCAATCATGTTCTCTGGAGTCTCCATGTCTTCCAACTATAGAGGCAACTGTACCACAGCATGGATGTAAGGCCACCTTCTGATTCCTCCCTGAGAACACATTTATCCATTGTTTTGGGATTAGTCCTCATCTGAATTTTAAGCAAATTTGTATTTACTTGTGGTTTTAAGTAAAAGTACTTTGAGAACCTTTTTCTCCATACTTAAACAGCTTGCAGTGGATGTCATTACCAAGAGCTGTATACTAACATGCACAGAATCCATGAACTTAACCCTACTAGTTGGTTAAATGGGTAGACAAGTAGATAAACACTAAATAACTCCTCAGCTTATCACATTCACCCTCTTAGTTGGTACAAAGAAGTGGAAGAAACTGGTAGATGATTTTGCTTAGTGGTAAAATTAAGCCATGCGTGTCAGCAGAAGAATTGTGTACACACACTAAACATCACATAAGCATGTCTGGGAAGATGATGAGTTGGCCCAGGCTACTGACTTCCTCACGGAAATGTCATAAGCAGAGAAACCACAGCAGAGACCAAGGTTCATTTTGAGCACCTAAAAGCATTGATCTTTCACAGCAACTCACTCAGGAGAGATGTAGATAATGGGGAGGAAAAGGTTTCCAGGAATATGTACTTTCTATGCTTCAGTCTCCCATGTCAGCATTAAGGTCATTCTGCAGTCTCAGGGAATGTCTACAACAAATGTACCTAACTCTTCGTCTTCTTATTTCCTGTGAAGAAGGAAAATGTATCAGTGAGTGATGATTTCAGGACATGTCACAGCCTAAAGCATAGGGCAGGAAAGGTCTTTGCAGATAAGCATTTTGGAAGTGGGATGTCCTAGACCTTTAGTTCCTTCTCTGTTGACAAAAGCAACTTAGAAAAGAAAGCGTCTAAAAGAGCTTACTGTTTCAGAGAGTCGAGTCTATCCTAGAAAGCCAGAGTGGCAGCAAACAGCAGGCACAACAGCTGGAGCAGCTGGGAGTTCACATCATGATCAGTGGATCAGGGATGGGGAGACGAGTTGGGGAGCAAGACAGAATAGGACGGGAATGGTCAAAGTCTTTGGAAAAGTCAGAACAGGAACCCTGTAACACACCTCCTCCAACAAGGCCACACCTCCTAATCCTTCCCAAACAGTTCTATAATATGAGCTTATGGATGCCATTTTGGTTTAGACCACCAAACCCAGAGGGGGAACCAGTGTGCTCAAGTATTAATTATGGAAACTGGGGCTTATAGAATGGAAATTTTATATGAAAACTGGTCTGTTGGCTATAGCCAGCGTGGTGTTGATAGGGTTTTTAAATGTTTTACACCCAATGCAGTTCTAAGAATTCTGATATACTTTGGGTCAGTCTGTTAACAAAGTTAAAGCTGGTTTATATTTGTTTAGATAGAAGTCTTTTAAGGCTCATTTAGTTTCTCTAGGACCCGTCAACAAACAGAAAGCCCATTTCCTTTGGCAGAACTATTTTATTCTACTGAGAAATGCAACCTAAGAAATGGAGTAGAAATTAAAAAAAAAAGTGTCTCAAAACAATTTACACTAAATGAAAATTAGATTTAAATAATTGTTAATCTTAAACCAAACAAATTAGATTTAAGTTATATTAGAAAATTAGATTTAAGTAATTGTTCATCTTAAAGTCACCATCAGAACAAAAATGGTCATTTAAATCACCTTTATCATCCATAAAAGTTACAATATTAAATAAGAAAATTCCACACTGGCTTAGAGACCACTTTCCCCTCTTTACTCCTGAAAATGAGATAACCATATAACAAATTATAAGATTGCATTGTGTGTGTGTGTGTGTGTGTGTGTAGGTCACAGGACAACTTGTAGGAATATGGCTTTCAGGCATGTGGGTCTCAGAAATCAAACCTGCTCCTCAGGCTTGGCACCAAGTGCCTTTACTTTCTGAAGCATCTTGGAGACCCCGCCCCAGAGATTTTTGATATTTTGTTTCTCTTTCTGTTTCTGCAAGATCTGAGAAAGACTTCCAGTAAGTAAGAAGTGGAGCAAGCCCCTTGAATCATTCAGTTTAAATCATCATTTACACGCTGGCACAGACAAGCACCTGAGATGCATTTTCCAAGTATTTTTATGCAGTGGTCTTTGATTTTGATGACTTCAATCCCCTCCAAGTTTGCTGGCCTGCTATCAATCAGTAGCAGAGAACAGAACAAGCCTGGGATTCTCCGCTGGCATGAACTCAGGCACTGTGGAAAAATCATGTTGCCAAGTCAACAGAGCACTCAAAATAGAATTAAAATCTCGTGATAACGGCAACCACAATATGCCAAGAGGGAAACAAAAACGAAATTGTTCCCAAATAAGAGATGAGGGACGGCAGCATGCTACGGTGCCCCACCCCCCCATCCTTTGAATAACATGCATTATATCTTTGGGTGATTCATTTCATTTCCCTGGGTTTGGATTCCCCTCTGTAAAACGAGACCATTGGACTAAATCAGGAGTTTCCAAATTATGAACTTGGAATCGTTGTGAAGAGGCCTTGAATTCATATGCGTTATATACCCCTATGATCACTGGGGCCCACAAATCCAACTGCAGTCATGTCGGGGTTGGAAAAAGATTTTGACATTTTAAAAAAGCGCTCTTGTGTAGGACACTGGGTAAGACACATGGAATGTCTTCTCGGAATATAAAATGCAATCATTTCGGGGACTGGAGGCCCAGTCTTAAAGAGCCTCCCTCCCAATTGAAGTCTTGTCCCAAGCAGCCCTAGAGAGGAATTAGGACTCAGGCTTCCAGGCTTGTCTCCCTATTGGTTAACTCTGTGGCCTTGGGCAAATTATTTAAACCCTCAGTGCCTGCACTTCAGGGAACTATACAGAAAGACTTTAAAAGAGCTTAAAGTGTTTCTCAAATACAAGACTAGTCAGTGGCTTGTCATCAATCCACAGTATCCAGCCTTAGACACTGTAGAGTGACCACCAACCTGGCCATCAAGCCACTGCTCCATGGAGGCCCTGACCACTGCCGTGGCTTTTCTGTGTTCCTCTTGGGTATGCTGCTCATCATTCCAGTTCCTTTTCTACTTTAAAGCTGACACGTGAGTCAGGTTCTACGAATTTTTAGTGATTCTATAATTCCGCCATCAAAACTTACAAGTTTTGGAGGAGAATTGATCTGTCTACGTACAGTTGTTTGTTTATGTAGTAGGGTTTCATGTTACCCAGACTGGCTCAAACTCTCAAGGTCCTGAAGGTCTAACATGCCTGTCTCCACCTCTGGAGTGCTGGAAGGACAGATGTGCACCACCACCCCCAAGTTTAGAATCTCATAAACAATTTTTATCAAGCCAAGCTATTGCCAGGGAGCTATGTGCAGCACTAATTCAACCTTGTTCAAGAAGATGGAAACGCAGCCTCTTCTGTGTGTTCACCTTTCTTCTAGGCTCTTTCTGCAGTGGAAGCTGCTTACTGTGCTCCTGCCCTCATCCTTTCTAACAGGGCTGAGCTGGCATAGTCTTTTCCAGTCAGTGTTTACTCAACGAAAGTCTAGAGGAGCTCCTTCCTTTGTTGAGGTGTCCACGAAAGCCACTCTACAGTTGGAATCTGCTCCCAAGCTGGGGCCACCTCAGTAGATGCCAATGGAATGAGCTGTCAATGTGTTGGTAGGGGATTAGGGCACCACTAGCTGGAGAGGATGATGCCTTTGCTTTCAGAACTGTTGGGATAACCCAACCCCACAGATACTGTGTCTGGCTAGGAAGGTATGTCCCTGTATTCTCAATTGTTAATTACTTTTCCCATGGGGCCAGGCTGGCAGGATATGTAAATGTTTGTCAGTTCCTCACCTGCCCTAAAAGAAAGGCAAGCTACCTTGGGGAGAAATCGCTCCCATCATTCCAGTAGTTGTTTTTGTATGAGAAAGAAGTGTGACAGTTGAGCAATAAACTGTTGGTTACTGAAGCTGGGGCAGAAAGAGGAAGAGAGGGATGGGAGAGATTAGGAACAGAGCCAGGAGGTAGAGGAGAGAGAGATAAGTGGAAAAACCACAATGGTGGAGAAGTCAAGGTGCATTAGATGGGCTAGCAGAGGGACTGCCCAGCAAAGGAGCCAACAGCCTTCTAGTATGCAGATGTCTGTGTGTGTTTGTTATTAAACCCCAAGCAGGACCCCCAAAGCCCCGCAATAGGAACTATTGGAGATGCTCCCACAGAGACCTCCACAGAGTCCTCCACCTCCACACTTCAGACTCTGTGCTCACCTCCAGCCAGCCCTTCAGCCAGCCCTTTAGCTGCAGATGTGGGGCATGTTCTAAGAGTTCAACCCTGTAAAATGCCCTGCAGAGTACCAGACCAAGTACTGAGTGTGATTTTGTTTTTTCCCTGGTAAAACACAGGAGCTGGGTTAAGAGAAAGAGCCTGCCCCTAAGGCACATCCCGAGGATGGGCTTTCTCCAAGCCTGTGGCCAGTAGGTACTTGGTTATTTTGGTAACTCCATGTTAACCTTAAATAAGACTGCTTTAGAATAATAACACAGAAATGAAAGCAAAAACATCACCTAGAATAAAAAGGCTATTGTAAAATAATTTCACGATAGACTGTTTTAAAGAACTATTTTAAGGGAAATGCTCTTTTACAAAACTGCATGAACCAGAGCATTGTAAGGCAAACAGAATATTATAGGAATAGACCATCCAGGGATGGACTACCCTTATCCCTCTTTGTAATTTTTCTCTCCCAATCACCTGAACATGGAGTGTGGTTTTTGGATCTCTTGGGGTCATTTCCCCAGCTCATTGCTCCCATTTTGTTCTTCCTAAAAGAATGCGATGAGATCATTTGCTATATTTTGATCAGGTAACTAACACTTTTTTTCCCACAAACAACTTATGATTAACAAGATAGGTCCACAAGCTACCTTCCTAGGTCAATCAAGTAAATAAAAAAGGAAATTAAAAATACAGATGCCATCTAATCCCATATAGGTTATTGGCTCATCGGATACAAAGAACTGAAAACCTGGGAAAGTCACAATCTCAGGGCAGAGAAAGTAACAGCTGCTGGAGTGGACTAGGCTGGAGGTTAAAGGGATGCAGGCTCAGGTACATGCCAGGGTTACTGGGTCCCACTGTGCCTGCTTAAATTCCTGACCCATGTCTGGTGTTCTGTTCACAGTGTCTCCTGAGAACAAGAAACTACTGTCTCCAGGAGCATGCAACACTTCCTTTATCTGAGGATGACCTCCTCCTCACGCTCCTTCACCCTATCTGCCCACATGTCCCTCCTTGTGTTTGTATTTTTTCAAGAACAGTTTCTGCTTCCTTCATCCAATGTAGTCTCTTTGGAAACAGTCTCTTATGAGCTTACTAACTGAAGCTTAGGGTTTACTGTTTCTAGTAGACAAATGTTAGAGCCACCTGTCTCCACCCACTCCTACCCCCTCCCCCCATGCCGTCTCTCTTCTCCCATCCCCACTATCCCCTCCCCACCTAGTGCTGCCTCCGCACTCAGCTCTTAAGAGGTTGCTGGGACCTGAACACAGGTCCTCGTGCTTGCTCAGCAAGTGCTTTACAGGCAAAGCCATTTCTCCACTCCCCTTCGCTTTTCAATAGAGCATCTATTTCATATATTTTCTTCATTTTCTTCATTTGTGCCTCTCCACTGTCTAAGCGTGTGGGCCTTACAGGGAGTAGGATTTTAAAAAACCTTGGCTGCAGCCCCTCCTTGGATGGCACTTGACATTGGGGAGGCTCTGAAACTACTTGGTTAAATAAACGTGTGAGCCTGTGAGCCCTTCGGCTCTGACTTGCTCCCTATGGATATATGCAAATATCTTGGGAATGGGACGCTCACGCTGGCGGTGTACTAGCCTGCATTGTGTTTTAGCAGCCAGCTTTCTCGACATCTGTTTTGTGCCCCGCAGTGTGAGGAACAGCTTTCTTCTTTTCAGCAGCCAGTCTCCATTCTCTTCCAGACTTACAATGCTCCACTGTGTTTCAAGAGATGCTGATCGACGGCTGCAGTGGCCTTGAGATCTGGAAGCATCCTGGGTGGGAAACGGAGCCTGCTGTTTAGTCTTGCCCTCAGGCTCCATCCAAAGCATCAGGAGCTGATGCTTGGGCCTCTCAGTCCACTCCAGAGACTTGGTGAGCTTGCTCAGGCTTTAAAGATTTTTTTTTAATTTTTAGCAACAAACTCTATGATATTTAACTTTCTAAGTTTTTCTTCAGTGTTTTCTGTAGCTCTTTTCTTTCGCAGGCAGTAGCAAGCGAAGGAGGGAGGCGGGGTGAGGTAACAGCCCGACTGACTGCCTTCCACAGCCACTTCCTGTCAATCTTTAAGTGTTTCTGATCCTCAATGAGGATCAATGTGGTCCTCAAAGGCCACAGATAATGGTTCTGGTGCCCTCTTCCACCGGATACACAGAGTCACATATACTCACAGGCTTGCATGCAGGGAAGAGGGGAGCTACCCCAACTAGAATGACAATGAATATATGAGAAAGGGCACGTCTAGTTTCTAGATCTTTCTAAACAATGGACGTGCATTGTCTTTTATTTCTGGCCAGTGATTTGTAATGTCTAATGTCATGTTAGCAATGACATGAGATGGATGACATTTTTCATGATTCTCAGAGACACTGAAAAGCTCTCAGGGTATTGTTTGAATAAAACATTCAAAGAAAAAAATTTTTCTTTGCTCCACAGAGCCTTTGAGATGGGAACTACGTGCATCTCCCTTCTCTCAGGAACCTGGGAACCAAGTCTTTGCACATTTAGGTTAGTTCAGAGCTGCAGCCCTGGGGTAGTTGTGACTGTCCTTGCCTACAGGTTCCGGTAGCCCTAACTCTGCTATGAAGCCTTCAGAGGACGGAGCAAAGCTTTTGAAAAGACTGAAACTCTGAGAGAATAAGGAGTATCCTGCCGGATGGCTTTCATCGCTGGCGTGCAGTTGTTTAAAACATGTGTTCCCATTATCACGTTGGCATTTTGTAAGGACATTTTTATGGCATTGCACTTTCCCAAAGCAGGAAAGTGGAGACTTTTGTGGAATATTGGAATATGTAAGCTTGTGGGTTAAAAGGGTGGCCTGTGTCCTGGCCACTGGGTGAGGCGGATGCAGGAAGTTTGAATTTGCACACCCCACACCACCACTGGGCAGGCACTGGGCTGTGGGAAGCCGCAGGACCCTGTTCCAGGGATGGGGAAGCACAGTTTGAGGTCCTCCAGTGCTGGGCTTGGGGGGCTTGGGGGTTCTGTCAAGCATGGAGGTCAAGGACAACAGGTTCTCAGTCTTGGGTATTGTAGACATCCTTGGATGCTGAGGAAGAGCTGAGAATGGGGGGTGGGGGGGTTGTGGGGCTGGCTCTGGCCCTGGGGCTGAAGGGAAAAGGTGGGGAGGAGAGTTCCAGCTGGTTCCCTCGGGGAATATCCTTGGCTTGCTCTGCAGTCCGCTTGGCTTGGTGGAGACATGGCTGGGAGCACAGAGAGTTTTCTTGTGGGAGATTAGACGGGACTCTTTAGAGGAAGACCTGCTCCATTGCTCCAGCATGGTGGATCCAGATGAGAAGAGGCAGTCCATGGTTTTAAAAGTGTTTATTGTTGGCAGAGAGTTGGGATGAGTGAAACTGTACCCCACTTTCTCAGGGCAGGTCTGAGGTTAAATAGCTTTTGCAGGGAGGGGTGTTTGGGAAGGAGAACTTAATTGGCCAAGCCCTTGAGGCCTTTAGGTACCTTATTAGAGATCTGTGGTCATGTCCTCTGTGGAGGGGCTTGGGGTGTTGCCTTACATGACCTTAGACCTTTGGAGAGCTGAGGCCTCATGTCAGGAGCCGAGTGTCTGGGAGCATAGCAAAAGGCCTTCCGTCCCTTGCAGGAACACCTTCTGGGTCACTGGGGTTTAAACCTAGTTCAACCAGAAGACAAACTGCCTTTCACCGTCCCATATAAGCCTGCCCCCCACATCCTGTAAGGACACCTATAAACATACCCTGTTAGAGCCCCTATTCATACAGGCCTATAGGATTCCTCCCACACATATCCCCATACACACTTGATTAGGGCATCCCAATTCTCCCACATTTTGCTCTCGAACACCCATATATACAAGCACAATCCTCTTAAGAACCTCCTAAATCCTGTTAGTAGCCTCCACCCACAGTCTGTCAGGAACCCCCCACCAGCACCACACACATTCTGTTAGGACTCCCTCAAATATAGTCTGTCAGGAACCCCACCACCACATATACACATATAACCTGTTAGGACCCCTCCCACATACACTCTGTTAGGATTCTTCCACTACACACCCTAATAGGACACTCACCATGCAACACCCTGTTAGAAAGCTGCAATCCCCACATTCTGTTTAGATCCTCCCCAGACTTACTCTGTTAGGACCCCTCCCACACATCCCATTAAGATACACACACACACACACACACACACACACACACACACACACACACCATGTTAGGACCTTACATGTACCCTTTATGACCTCCACATGCCCTGTAAGGACCCCACACACCCTGTAAAGATACACACAGACCCCATAAGGACCCCACACTCCCTGTAAGGATCCCTACATACCCTATAAGGACTCCCCACACACTCTGTAAAGTCCCACACACACCCTGTAAGAACTACCACATTCTCTGTTGCTAGACCATACCCCATTCCCTGTTCACTCTGTAGCTTGCATATTGTCATCAGAAGGCTTAACACACATGTGTGATCTCAAGACATATTTATATGTAACTATATACATATGCAAATATGAATGGTGTGATCATTTTTATTAATGATATAAATGTAACACTTATATCAACAGAACATTATTCACACTTAAACTTTATGGGCACTATTTCATATCTCGTAGCTTCAGCTATAAAAGGCAAAGGAAGGGAAAAGTAATTTGTAGAACAGGCACAACCTTCTGAGGTACAATATTCTGAGAACATTAACCTTCAGCAGCAGGAATCCAAGCTGACTGACTGAGGTCAAGCCCGTTCCTTTGAACTGTAGAGTAAGAGTCCTGGCATATTGTGGTAAATATTATTTGGGAATTTTTACCCCAGATTATACCATTTAGTTCCCAAATAGAAGACACAAAACCTTATATTTATAATAGGCTTTGAACGCTCTAGAGCTGGGTAGATATCAACCCTCTGTGCTATTTTGTCTACTTCCTGTCAATAACCCCGAGATATCATGTCCTGTGATCCACCTGGGACACTCCTACTCCAACTGGCTGTCCCTCACTCCTTGCTCTCAAGATCCACCTACCTCATGGCATCTTCTCTCTTCTCCTCTCCCCTCTCTTCCTTGAGGTCTCCCCTCAGATCTGGGAGACTGAAACATCTCCTACTTCTCTTCTGCCCAGTCACAGGCCGTAGGCATCTTTATTGGTCAATCCGGGATAACTTTGGAGTCAAGGTTATATAGCATCACTTGCTGTACATGACAATCTGGGGCAACCAGATCTTGGTGGGGGGGGGCAGCATTATTTAGCATTATAATACATAGCAACAGATCAAACTTCAGCACTGGTAGAATCCAACCAGTAGGTTGTATGTCTGTCTTAGGGTTTTATTGCTAAGAAGTGACATCATGACCATGGCAATTCTTATAACATTTGATAGGGGCTGGCTTACAGTTCAGAGGTGCAGTGCATTATTGTCATGGTAGAAACATGGTGGCACACAGGCGGACAAGGTGCTGGAGAAGCAGCTGAGAGTTCTACATCCCAATCCACAGGTAGCAGGCAGAAAAAGAGTACTCCACTGGGCCTGGCTTGAATATCCGAGGCCTCAGAGCCCACCCCAGTGCTACATTTCCTCCAACAGGCCACACATCCCAATAGGGCCAGTTCCTATGAGCTTATGGGGGCCGTTCTTATTCAGGTCACCACAGTGTCTGTCTATATACTGACCACGACCCATTATGTTTTATTGAACATTTACTCACCACTTGGCACCATGAAAGCAGTAAGGATAGAGAGACAGCCACCTATTGTAAAATCACAAATGGAGCAAGCTAGTAAGCAGCACCCCTCCGAGGTCTCTGCCTCAACTCCTGTCTCCAGGTTCCCACCATGTTTGAGTTTCTGTCCTCACAGCCTTCCATGATGACCAGTGGTGATGACACATAAGCCAAATAGACCCTCTCTTCTCTAAGTTGCTTTGGTCATGGTGCCTTATCACAGTAATAGAAACTTTAACGGATGGTCATTGACTCTAACTCTATGAAGCTCTATGCAAGATCCTAATTATTTGTTTTCATGTATAAGTTGTCTTGGACATGGTGTTTCTTCACAGTGATGGATTCTAAGATAGCTTCAAAGCCTTTCATAGATAAAGTCACTTACATTCAGTGCTTCAGAAGTTACCCTGGAGAAAGAGGCTGCTCTCTGACCTTCTAGGTGCTATCTGCACCTATCAGTAGAACATCTTTGCATCTCCCCCAAAATATCAGTCACAGGCTCTTCACAAAGTCACTGGTTCAGATCTGGGGGGGATATGTCATATATAAGGGGGGGTCTTTGAACACAGAGAAAGGCCAGGTTTATGTTTAATAATTCAAAAAGAGCAACATGAAAAAATAGTGAAGATTTGTTTGAGTCACTAAATCCAATTATCCTGAAATACCTTAGCAGGCTGTTCTGAGACCCCCTTCCAACCCACACTGTAAGCTTCTAAAACTGGGGACACACTTTTTACACATGTGTGTGTAAAAAGCCAGCTCACACACTGGCTTTTTACACACACACATAAAACTCTGGAAGTCTTTGATAGCCAGAAATGAATCATAACAAATAAAATAAAGAGAATTATTGCAGCAGCATACAGTACTCAAAGGAGTCCAGGGTAACCTGTGAATTATTTATTTCTGGAACTGTCCTGTGTTTAGATCAGGTGTCACTGCAGGTCACAGAAGCTGCAGAGTGGAAGGACGAGGATGGAGGATGATGCATGTGGCCCCTGTGGGGGATGGTACATGTGGGGGATGGACGAGAGTCACCATGTCCTCCGGGCTAACGATGAAGTCCTCTTCCAAAAACAATGTGCTTCTCTACATGTATTTCTACGATGAGGCTCCTATTGAAAGTACCTTTGGTGCTCCCTCAATATTTTCAATCTGAGAAAAATGAAGAAACCCATGAATGCTTAGAACTGTAAGTAGTCATTAATGTCAAAAATTAAATATAGATTTTTTCTCCCATTCATTACTTCTCTCTCATAATCATCACAGCCAAGCTACCAGTGCCGAAGCCAAGAAGAGGACAGGGTAGCTGTCCTGTGATAATACGACCCTGGGAGAGCCATCTGCGGAGGTGAAGCCAAATCACATTTCTTTTATTAGATTGCTAGATAACTACATAAGCCATGGCATTTATAGTTAGAGGAAATTTTCCTCATAAATAGAGCTAGCTAAATGGCAGCAACACAAAAATTGAGGTAATTTTCATGGGAATAAGCATCGTATCAATTTTACGGCTGATTCTTGGGACATGAGCACAGTTCTGGAAACTAAAGCCCTTTAAGACCCGGGCTTGGTCCCACTCACCATTCAGCTCAGAGCCCGATGGTCTTCGCCATTTTTGTAGGCTTCACTTCACAGCCAACAGGAACCTAGTGAGATTTGTTTTCATCAAGATCCCAGACAAAAGAAACAGAGAAGACCGGAGGGTGACTTACTAGCCACTTTTAATTTTCAAATATTGTCAAGCCCAGAGGCAATAAACAAAACCAGCTGTTTCGTAAAAATGGATTGGAACCTTCTTGGCGTGAGGGGCATTCTAAAAAGAACGTGTTGAGTTCTTCCCTTGGGCCATAAGACTATCAAAACAATAGACCCTAAGGAATTAGGATTTCCTCCAGAAATATTTTGCCGAAGGCTGGTGCCTAGGAAAAAGGAGCTTATATCAGGATGAACTTTCACACAGTTGTGAGTTTGTCAGATTCTCTGCAGTAGAGAAAGACCCTAGATAAAGGCTACTCGAGGCTGCAGGTCACACCTTGACCAGGACTGCTCAGCCTGCTTAGCCCTGCCTTTTATTTACACCTAAGCTCCACGCCAGGACTCTAAAGGTGGACTTGCAGGGCTGTGGTCACGGGACCCCGGAAGTAGCCTCCTCAGTCTCCTTTCTCCGCTTCACACAGTCACTTGTTTTTTTTTTACTGATGATGAGGATGGATAGCAGAGTCTCCCTTGCTGGGATTACCCAGCCTCTCACCTTGGTAAACCCAGCAACACTATGGCCAGCAAGCATCACCAAGGACAAGTCTGTCAGGAGTGCTGAAGTCAAAAAGGAACCAAAGTTGAACTTAATCATTGAACATGAGCAATCCTCCCACTGGCATTACCCTGTTGGGACAGAAGGTGACGAGAAGGGGTCTACAAGAGTCGCTAGCAGTTTTTACAGCTTTCGGATGAAAGTTCTTTCTTTATCCTACTCCGGGACACATACCCCTCTCCCCTCCTCCTTGTTCCCTTTCCTTTCTCCTTCACCCTCTCCTGCCTTTCATCTCTTAGTCCCTGCTCTCTGACCCTCTGGGACGAATAAATCTCCTTTGTGCTGAGAATTTGGTCTTAGGTGTCCCCAGCCAATACTTTTCCCTTTCATGGTGAATGTTGATAAGACAGATCCTCTTCAGGCTGGTTTTCTACCCCAAACTAACTATAGAAGACTAAATTAGACTTCCCTGAAGCTTTGAGGGACTTTGAGTCAGGCCAAACTGGATTAGTGGCTTTATGCATAAAGTAATTTCAGAACCAACCAAATTGTGATGAAGCGAGCAGGCTTGGAGATTAATAATAAAGATATTTTAATATAGACATAAGCATGGGGACAGGAAAAGGGAGGCACTCTGGAAGAAAGACATATGTAATTGTGGATACATCATCTGAGAGGTTAAGGCACTAACTATTCCTACTTCCTGTTGCGTCTGTTTAGTTTCTCCTTTTTTCACTAATTAAACCAAAATGGAGGAATGTTATATTCCTTCTAGGCTCTGCCCAACAGTTATCTGGCAACAGCCAGGTGGGCCTGCCTGCCTTGCTATAAGAAGAACTGTTTGGCCCTTCATTGCTCCCCTTGCCCCCTTTCTCTCCCTGACTCCCTGACCCCTTTCTCCTTCTCTTCTCCCCACCTCACAAGTTCCTAGCTGGCCTCCCCTCATCCCCCCTCTCTCTGTCCCCTCTCTTTCTCTGCCTCTATTCCCTTCTCAACTCCCCTTCTCACGCCCTAAATAAACTCGATTCTATACCATACCCTCTGTCTGGCTGATACCTCAGAGGGAGGATGCCCCAGCATGGGCCTGCTGAGGCACCCCTCCCCCCCACCTCACATACCAAACCCCATCAACTATATCCTGCTCTCTCTCTCTCTCCTCTCTCTCTCTCAATCTCTCTCTCTCTCTCTCTCTCTCTCTCTCTCTCTCTCTCTCTCTCTCTCTCTCTAATAAAACACAACAGGAAAGGCCATGAAGGACTCTAGGGTTCAGGGGGAAGCATTTTAGGATTGGCCACTTAGACTCTTTTGGTGACTCTCAAGTTACATCTCAAAAAAGTTGCTAAGAAACTCTTTTTCTCGTCCCTTATTTGATTTGGAAGATTCTCTTGGGGCTCTGAAGTGCCTTGGGTGGAGTCACACTCCCACAAGGTAAAGCCAGGAGCCATTAGGAACCAGGTGTTTAGGACATGCCATTTCCCTGAGTGGGTTTCTAGTGAGATTCTTGAAAATATGCAGGTTCAGAGGTGAGAGATTTCTCAGCTTAGGGAAAGGGCTAAAACAGTTAGTGCTGCTGGAAGTCTTGTTTCAAAGCTGGCGGAGGCTGCACCAGGCTCCAGCATAAGAAACTCCTCTCCCTTTTCCTGTCCTCAAGATTTCCCCCCATATTTCTGTTACCTCATATGATGTACATCTATGTATATGACACAGTAACATTATATGTGGGCATGCATAAATTACTGAATCTTCATACCACTCATGTTTAAATTTTGAAATGTCCTAATGATTTTGAATTAGCATATGCAATCTTTTCCATGAATGTCCACTGAATAATTGATTGGCAAGAGTTTTTTTTCCCATACATTTAGGAATGTAAACCTTGAAATTCAAACAATTTCCTGCCCATAAGGATGACTTCTGCTTCACAAGGACAGTACATAAAGTTAGCACATCTGCCATTTGAGTGTTCAGTAGCCTCACTATTTTATCTTTTAGATGTAAGAGACTCTGAGCTCGTATTTTGCACCATTCAAGAAGCAGGTGGCGAAATAATGCTGCCTGCTTTCCTAAATGACAACCGTCATATCAACTTGTTAGCCACAAGCCCAGATATATCACCATCCTCCACACTCTAACTTTATCACTTAAGATTCAGTCCTATCAGGCACACTGCTGAGCAGTCTGCAAACTGGGGTAGTTCTCTGAGGATGTGGCACTTAGTAGGACTGTGAAGGTTTTAGAACTATTTTTACTATTTTAATAAGCCCAGTTAGATTTTCCCAGGATTCCTGTTCTAAAACAGTCCTTCTGAAGGAAAACATGTCTGCATGCCCTCATATGAGCGCGCGCGCGCGCGCGCACACACACACACACACACACACAGAGAGAGAGAGAGAGAGAGAGAGAGAGAGAGAGAGAGAGAGAGAGAATTTCCTGTAGCCCAGGTTGACCTCACACTTACTATGTAGCTAAAGATGACCTTGAATTTCTGATCCTCTTGATTCTACCGAAGTGCTAGGTTACAGGCATGTTCCACAACATTCAATTATGCACTGCTGGAATTGAGCCCACGGCTTTAGGTGACAGGAAGCCGAGGATAACTAAATTGGACAACATTCCATTAAGACAGATCCTGGGTGCTGAGAAGGTGGCTAAGTCCCACAGCACTTGTGGGACTATGGGGGCATGAGCTCTGATTCTCCGCATCCGTGGAATCCGCATGCATGCGAAGGCCTGCAGTCCCAGTGCTGATGGGTTGTCAGGAAGATACTTGGTCCTCATTATCCAGATAGTCCGGCTGAATTTGAGTTTGGTGAGAGGCACTGTATCAAAAGACATGGTGGCAAATTCTTGAGGAAGAAACCCAATGCCGATCTTCGGCTTCCATGTACGTGAACACATAAATACACAAAATGACAGCGAACCCCAGGCCAGCAGAGATTGTAACGCAGCCTTATAGTGTTAGTGGGATGTTTATGAATGGCAAAGATCTGACCTTCATATTTTCATGCAATGAAGAAATTCAGTGATTAGACAACAGCAAATTAAACAACTGGATCACTTTATACAGTCTGCGGTTGGACCATCTGGGTTGGGCACATCCCTTGTTCTCTTCAGTCCTAGCCCTTACTGCCTATCCTCTGCTCACAGGAGGAGACTCTATCATGATGTGTCCCTGCCCAAGGGGGCTCTCTTTGCATGCCTATTTCCTTTGTTCCAGTGCAAAACCAGCCCCCTGCTTGGGGAGAGATTAGGAAACCTGCAGAGATCCTTCTATAACAAAACATTTCCAGAAAGTATTGTGTTCTCCATAATATTTCTCAGATATATGATTTCTTGATTTTTAAATTGAAAAACATATTTATGTATATGCGTTCATGTATATGTAGGTGAAGTATGGTCAGGTGCTCACAGGGAGTCTGTCTGTGTTCTGAGACATTCAAAGAAATAAAAAAAGGGGGGGGTCACTCAAGGATGAATTAAGGTCTTACTGGTAGCAGGGAGACCCAAACTCTATGGACTGAATTTCAAACCAATTCGCAAAAGCATATTTATTGATTAACAAGTTCCTCATACCAAAATTCTTAATCTAATCTCTATGTTTTCTGAAGGAAAGCATCAACCCCTGCAATGTTGATCCTTACGGTGCACTGTTTGCAGTACTCAATCATGAAAGACATTCCAGATGTGCTAGGACTGTCTTGTGACCAAAGTCATGCAAAGCCTTGTAAAACTTCTTCAGAAAAACAACTGCATAGATAATAATAATGATAAAAAAAACAACAAGGATTTCTTCAAGATCAAAGTGCAGCTAGAAAACAACTGTTCGCTTTAATGTTAACCATAGATATGATTCTACTAAAATTCCAACTACGATATTTCTCAGATATTTGGTTTCTTGGCTTATAAATTTAAATATATATATTTATGCATATGTGTCCATGTGTGCTCTCAAAAGCCAGGAGAGGGCATTAGGCTCCCTGACAGTGGAATTCCAGCCATGTGGGGATCGGGAGTAGAACTCAGTCTTCTGGGAGAGCATCAAGTGCTCTTAACTGCTTTATTGCCTTCCCCATCCATGCCTCGTCCTTGCGTTGAGATATGAAGGAAGTGGGCTCAGTTTTGAGCAACGCTAGAAGAAGAGCACAGCTCAGGCTGCATTTGAATGCATGACAAAGTTGGCAACACACCTCCACTCCTCTCACATAGATGTCTAATTTCTGGTTGGTCCTGAAGGAGAAGAGTATAGCTTACGTGTGCCCACAAAACATCAATGTCTGGCTGCATGTGAGATGTCCTGGATCAGAGATCCAAAAGCAGATGTGGAAATGTGGCAGACATATGGGTATAAGGACAAGAATGTTCTCTCTCGGGCTTGTGCTGAGGCTATCTCAGCCCCTTTTCCCCTGAGCAGTTTACAGCAGCTTATACTGAGGTTGTACTGCTGTGAAACCCTTTTAAAACCAGCATGATCTTCAAGACATCTGGGCATTGGTATATAGACAGCTGTGGCTAAGGTGAAGGCGCAAAACACAGAGGTGTTTGTGGCCAAGGCCCAGAGCACAGTGAAATCTCCACCTCGACCCAGATGTGCTGCAGCCATCCACTCTGGCATGCAGGAAGTGGAATGTGTATTCTTTCCTGTCACCGGAAGTTCCTCAGTGTATCCTGCCGGTAGCCCCTCCCTCATCTCTGTCCTGGGGTCCTGAAATTTTACTCAGGTCTGCAACTGATTCAGGATGGCTTAAGTGTTTGGGTATTCTTGGCTTAGGTCATAAGGATGGGACTCATCTCACCACTGAACCACCCGGAGTAGACTCTACTCTGCATAACAAACATCCTACTTTCTTGGCAAGAGTATGGGGTAAGCAGTTTCCATACAGAGCCAAAAACTAACTGGAAAAAACTGGAGGCCTGGCAGGGGGCTCAGCCTGCGAAGCGCTTGCTGTACAAGCCTGAGGACTTGTGGTTGATCCCCCAAGCTGTCCTGTAAAAGTCTGATTACAAGTACATATGTGCAATCCCAGCACAAGATGGCAGGGAAGTGGATCCCTACGATGTGATGGCCTGGCAGCCTAGCACTCATTGAGCTCCAGGCCAACTAGAGAGACCTCATCTCAAACAAACAAACAAACAAACAAACAAACTAACAACAACAAAAAATCCCACCACACACATACACACACACACACACACACACACACACACACACCACAGTGGAAGGTGTCCAAGGAACAGCACCTTGTCCTTGTCTGTTGTTTACATGCACACATGTGTGCACACACACAAATGCTTATCTACATACACAAATAAAGACAGGACTAGGGTTAGTAAAAGAGGATTGAACAATATACCTTGGTTTATTGTGAAAAACAAAGAAAGAAAGAAAGAAAGAAAGAAAGAAAGAAAGAAAGAAAGAAAGAAAGAAAGAAAGAGAAAGGAAGAAAGAAAGAAAGAAAGAAAGAAAGAAAGAAGAAAGAAAGAAAGAAAGAAAGAAAGAAAGAAAGAAAGAAAGAAAGAACCAAAACCAAAGTAAGGCCGTTTTCTTAGGAGAACTGTTTTATTTATGAAGAACATGCAAGGCCAGTCAGGAAGCAACTATTAGTAATGCTACCTCCTGCCCTCCTCCACCATGGACATTAGCCTAAGTTTAAACCTATATATGACGTAGTTCCTGAGACTGGTATACTTCCAACGTATAAAAAGCAAATCAGGAAGAGGAACAACAGTGGGGGCCTGAGCTTCATTTAGCGCCAGATGCCGTCAAAGAACAAAGGAGCTTCTAGAATATGTCCTGTGAGGAGGGACGTAAGAGGAACTTGTCTGGATAGCTTCGAAAGCATAATTTAAAGAAGAAAAGAATACTTGCAAAGGTCCTGGACCGAGCATGGGCGAGTTAACAGGACTGGCCAGAGTGACTCAGACAGTAAGCAGACACAGTGCTGCTGCGAGCTGCACTGAGACACACCATGCATCACTTCCGTTGTGATTTAAGCCCTAGCCATCCGAGACAAGGATGCAAGGATGCAGGGGGGATGCTGGGATGCAGGGGGACGCTGGGCTTGCAGCCTCTAGCCCTGTTACTGCAGTCACACCAGTGCAGCATCTGTGTGTCAGAAACGGGACCGATGTCTGGGACCTCCCTGACTGGAAGCCCAAAGAAGCAGTGCTGCACCCTCCTGACAGTTCATCCTCCTCATCCACCATGCAGCCTTCTCACTGACGCTCCCACAGCTCTCACAACCTCCAGGTCAACACGCTGGTTAGAGAATCACTGTCTTAGTTAGGGTTCTATTGCTGTGAAGAGACACCATGAGCAAGGCAACTCCCATAAAGGAAAGCCTTTAGTTGGGGCTGGCTTACAGTTTCAGAGGTTTAGTCCATTATCATTACGGTGGGAAGCATGGCAGCATCCAGGCAGACACGGGGCTGGAAGAGCCCAGCTCTACATTTTAATCTTGAGGCAGCAGAGGGGGACTGCGTCCCACACTGGGCAAAGCTTGAGAGCTGGATAAAGGCCACCACCACCACAGTGATACACTTCCTCCAACAAGGCCACACCTCCTAACAGTGCCACTCCTTATGGGCCAAGCATGAGTTTATGGTGGCCGTTCCTGTTCAAACCACCACATTCCATTCCCTGGCCCCCAGAGGCTTGTAGCCATAACATAACGCAAGCTGTATGTAGTCCAACTTCAAAATTCCCCATAGTCTATAACAGTCTCAGACTTGTTTAAAAGTTCAAAGTTGGAAGTCTCTTCTGAGATTCAAGGAATCTAACTGTAAAATAAATAAATAATAATAATAATAATTATTATTAATAATAATAATCAGATCACATACTTCCAGCATACAGTGGCACAGAATATTCATTACCATTCCAAAATGGAGGACAGGCAGGATAGTAGGGGGAATCCTGGACCTATCAAACTCAGCATCTCCATGTCTCATGTCAAAATGCTCTTCAGATCTCCAACTCCATTCAGCTTTGTTGACTGCACTACACGCCTCTCTCTTGGGCTGGGGAGAGGAGCAGGCTCCAAATGTTCTCGAGACCTGGGAGGAAAATGCAGAGATAGGGCTTCCGGGAGGCTCCAATCTGGGAGCCCACTGACCTGGGGAAGGGGAGGGCTCGAGGCTGAGCTACAAGGGATGGTTCTTGTGCATCTTACATGGGAACAGGCCGGAAAACAAACTAAACTCCGTCCACGTGATTGCCGCCCTCCAGAGTCCCCAGCACGAACTCCTGGGGTGTCCGGGAACACCACCATTGAGGGCTGCCTCACACGTGCAAATTAACGTTTCCTTTTTAATGAACTCTTACCCTGCCTAGTTTTTGTCAGATTGGATCAAATTACCTTGGCTAATTAAGATGATGAAGCCGCATTAGGGTTAGGACCATAATTACTTTCCTCATTATCAGGCCGCACTGTCAGTGGCTCTCTGCGTGTCTTTCAAAAGCAAGCAATCTGACGGTGCAGATTAGAGTCTTCTGGCGTAAGCCAGCAGCCAAAATGGGTCCACGCTGCACTTTCTTTGAAGATAATTGCTCAATGAAACGGGAGGTCAGTGCCAGACACCCTTTTCTACTCCAAAAGCAGACTTTTTTTTTTTTTTTTTGACATTAACACATCAGGACCGCATAGGTCGTGGGGCAGGCCACCACGATCTGTGAGAGTAGAGGGAACAGTGTCCTGCCTGTCATGAGAGGGCTTTATGTCTGGTGTCCAGTGACCGAGAGAATAAACAATTTCACCATGGACGCATTTCTAAACACAAAAATCAAAGATCCGTCCCTGTGCCTGTATTCCTGTAGAAAAAGTTTAGGCCTCTGTTTTTTTTTTTTTTTTTCTTTGTTGTTGTTGTTGTTGTTCTAAATTTCCTGAAACTCTGTGGTGTATTTAACGACACTGGATCCCTGTAGATAAAACCATCCCAAGACTGCCTTGAATTAGAATAGAAACGGCTGTAACGGGATGGACGGCCTCTCTGAAACTGCTGACGTGGGAATCCGGTTCAAGGTCTATTCCTGTCTCTCTGCATGTGAGAACATATGGTCCTTTGCGGTGAGAGGCACGCAGTGACACTGCTGTTCCCGGTATGAAGGGGGCACGGCCACCCCATTGGAGAGGGTCCTTTTCTGGCACTTGCGGCATTTCAAATCCTTCACCTAAGGCCTGAGGGTGACAGCTGGGTATGTGGGGTCCCAGGAGCTGTAAGCAGCCTTAGCACTGTCCCCCCACCCCAAACACACACACACACACACACACACACACACACACACAGGCACACACACACACCCCGTACTGGAATCCTGTCACTGGGAGAGACAATAGTTCCGCCTCATTGCAAGCAAGCCTGGGAAATTGCATTCTAGAGAGAACGAGCCAACTGAGGAGAACATCTGGAAGCTTGGGAGGCAGCCCCTCCCTTTTGTGAGCAAACTCTGAGGGGGTGGGGTGGTCTATGAGGAAGGCTCCCACCCCAGCCTCCACCCCACCCCTGAGCTCCCACCCCAGCCCCCAGCCCCCAGCCCCCCACCCCAGCCTGCAGCCTGTGTCTTAATGACAGAGCAGCGGGATTTCGTATGCTGATTTAATTTGTGAAACTGGCCCACAGGATGCATGCTAAGGAGCACACAGAGGGGAGGCCCAGATAACCCTGTGTTAGGGCGTTGCTGCCCCTCTTCCTGCCCCGCCCATCCCTAGGAGACAGAGCTGCTCTGACAGCCTTGGCCTCTGGCCTTTCCCTAAACAGCCCCTGCGTGTGTTTCTTTCCTCATATTGTAAAATGAAAGATTTCAAATCTATGGACAAGAAAGCCACGAGCGTTGCTGGCGCTTGCTCTCCTGGTTCGGTAAGTGGCCATTTTGCCATCTTTGTACCATCTGCTGTTAAACAAGACACTGCTGATCCCCCTCTCTAATCCTTATTGATCCCGCCTCTTGCTCTTACATTGACATCATTGACATCGCAGACGCCCACGTCTAGATCCCTAAGGAGGTGATCGATCGCAGATACTTCCTTCCGAAGGAGGGTGTAACACGTCGGGTAACAGTGGCGGCCGCAGCATTGGTTTTAAAATTTTGTACATGTTGTCATACAACTACATTTTGCAATTTGCATTTTTTTCTTTACCCATGTGTGCATTTGTATAGTATAGACAAGTGCGTATGGTGTATGCGTGTGTTGTATGTGGTGCATGTATGCATGTGAATTGGTGTGTGTATATACACAGTGTATGCATGTGTGTGATGTGAGGATGTGTGTATCTGTACTGTGTATGCATGTGTGTATGTGATGCATGTATGTATATGTTTATGCCCTTGAAGTAGACTTGCCTATGCACACACGTGTGGAGGCCAGAGGTCTACACAGAGTGTTCTAATGGGCCTGCTCTCCTGGTTTGGTTACTCTTGCTTAGGAGCTGGGTTAAAATGTCCACATGTAGGGAGTGGGGAGATGGCTCAGTGGTTAAGGCCACATTCTGGTCTTGCAAAGAACCAGAATGAGTTCAAATCCCAGCACCCACTTCAGGCAGCTTTTTATTACACACGTGTGCACACACACATACACTCACACACTCACACACACCACATCATAATTAAACATAAATAAAGAAAAACCTTCTTAAGAAAATTTAGCGTGTTCTCTCCCTTCCGCAGCCTAGTAGGTATGTTGAGCACAGAGGTCTCAGGTATGTCCAATGACAAAGCCAATTCACCACTCCCTTGTGGAGAGAAATAAACACCACACTGAAGAGAAGAAAGACGCCCCTGTGGATGGCGCTGTGTAGAGGCAGAGGACCCCTGAGGACTGTGGAGTCGGGATGAGTGTCCCTGGGAACTAGAGGGCCTGCGGGGAACACGTCCATGTGGGGTGCTCACTGTGAATAAATGTAGTGCTTGTTCACGGCGCGTCGCCAGGTCCCGTGTTAAATTCCATTTCTCAGAAACATAAAATTGCTCTCTTAGAAAAAAAAATAATTAATTTGATTGATTTTGTTTCAGGGAAAATGGAACTTTTGCCTAGAGGCTTCGCAGCGCCATGAAATAATGACAAAATAAAACAGCAACGTGTAACAAAGACGGGGCACCAGCCCCACGGCGTGAACTGTGGCCTGGGTTGGCAGGCTTTGTCGTTTTAAGTCACTGGTTGAGAGATCTGTGCTTTCTGGTGTGTCAATAAGTTCGCTGTAGACGTGGGAACCGGAAGTGGGACTGAGGAGCTAAAGGAGCAAGCTAGTGAAGTCAGTAAGCCGGCCGTGGCCTGCACACGCCACACACTCCTCTCTGCCTGGTACAACTCCCAGCTCCCTCCTGAGGAGTCCTCTGTCCACAGCCAGGGCTCGGAAAATTCTTGTTAAGTCTTCTTCGTTCTCATCTTACTCTGTTTCCTGCCCCCTGATGACTGAATTCGGTTTTACAGTGTTCCGGTGTCTTAGGTATGGGTAATATTAAATTGTGGCTTTATGTTGTTTTACTTCAGGGAAAAGCTGACTCTAGAGTTGGGTTACGGCTCCCCCTTCTCTGGACCCAAGCTTGCTTGTTCACAGATTTCCTCCAAAGTCTCTGACCTGAGTCAGGCAGACTCCCTTACTACGGGACAGAGAAAGGAGAGCAAAGCCAGACAAAATGGTGGACTGCTCACAACGGGGATTATCGATCCTCATCTCCTACTCTTTTTGGTTTCGGTTTACTGTAAAACTTCTGAAAAAGTATGAATCCTATCT
Organism: Apodemus agrarius; assembly: GCA_964023405.1. Taxonomy (NCBI): domain Eukaryota; kingdom Metazoa; phylum Chordata; class Mammalia; order Rodentia; family Muridae; genus Apodemus; species Apodemus agrarius. Next base: position 129,455,752 of record OZ030007.1, on the reverse strand, counting down.
CAAGATTCGTAAAGCTATTATGCAAACGTTCTGCACTTCAAGATTTGTAAGCCTCTGGCTTCTGCTACTCCATTAATACTGGAACCTCACTGGTTCTCCTCTCGGATATCCTGTTGTTGCCCTGTGTCCTGGAGACCCTGTAGATCTGGATCTGTAGGACCCACCCCTTCCTTTGCTCCAGCAGTCCATCGATTGGATAGATGTTGGGGTGGACCAACTCAAAGTCCTGGATCTGGGCCTGAGAGGCATCTGAGCCGGCCAGCCCAGCAGCTGTCACACACTTTGGGCAACTAACCAGCAATCCCTGCATGCAGGGCCAGCTCTACCCTGCTGCCCAAGCGAGGTGCAGGGTCTGCTCTTCTGAGTGTTGCAGCCAGTGAGAGACGTGACCAGTTCCTTCACTCTCCCGGCCCCTGGGTCAGGTCTCCTGTCTTCCATAGGTGGTGAGGGATTGGGGGTGGGGGGCATCTCTCCCTCCTTTGTGCCACTACACAGCAGACAAGGTGCGGGTTCGCTTTTCTGCACTCACACTCAGGAGTGCTGAGCGGCCAGCTCTCCTGCTCTCAATATCTCAGGGCGAAGTTTCCTGCCCTGCTGCAGGTGGTGAGGGGCGAGGGGGGGAGGGGGCACCTCTCCGTCACCTATGCTGTCACATGGCAGACAAGTTGTGGAGGCAGATATGCCACACTCACCCTTAGCGCGCCTCACCCTCCACGCTGCCATCAGGGACAGCGCTACCGCGTTGCCCAGGTGAGGGGCAGCCTGCTCTCCTGATGCAGAGGATGGGCAAGGCCAGTTCTCCTGTTCTCATGACCCCACGGGGGTCAGTTCTCCCGCCTGCCACAGATCCGAGGGCCTGAAATGTATCTGAGCTGGTCAGCGCGCTGGCTGGCTCTCCCTCTCTCATGTCTTCAGGGCAGTCTCTGCAAGCAGGGTAAAGGACAGCTTTACCCTGCCGACCAGGCAAGGTGCAGGACCCACTCTCCCAAATACTGCTTCTGGTGAGGGAGGGACAGGGCTGGCTTTCCCCCTGACATAGACCATGAGGAACAAAGGAGCAGAGGAGGATGTCTTTCCCTTGACCAGGGCCAGTCCAGCAGTAAAGAGGCCGGGCCGGCTCTTCTGGGCTCATACACTCAGGCCTGGTTCACCTGCGACTCTCACATCCAGAGCTACCTGGGGCCATATCTGGGTCCACGGTCCTGCTGCAGCAGGGGACTGTGTTGATGCTTGTGGCTCATGTTACCAACACAGGCCAAGCTGATGTTCCTGGATATTGCTGCTGCCTGGGGCCATGCCAATGTTCAAGGGCTATGCACTGTAGGCCCCACCCCTCACCAGCCCCAGCACTCCATGGGTAGGGCACTTCTACTGCAGTCAAGCAGACTCTTTTTGGGGGGGGTGGGGTGGGGAGGGTGTTCAGATTATGATTGAGCCAGCTCTGCTCCTTGCTGGGGCAGTGCTGGAGAGCTGGCCCGGAAGGTGTGAGCATGGGAGAGCTGGTGGACTGATCAACTCAGGGACCAGCCAGGCTCCAGGCTCCAGGGATTTGAGGTGGCCCGTCCTAACATTACCCTATCTAAGAACTGCTGGAGGTTGAAGGGGCTGGTCCTGTAGAACTCAAGCCGGAGGATCTCCATGACACAGGGCAACAAACAGGAGATCTGAGAGGAGTACCAGTGAGGACACAGTATTGATAGTGTAAGAGAAGCCAGAGGCCTCACACTAGACCCCCAGCTCATTGCAATGAATACTGCAAGGTAAAGCTGTTTGGACAGATGCGTATACTGTGTGACTCATCGTGACACACCACAGCTTTCATGGAGAGAGACATTTTGGTTTGGGGGTATTTTGTTGTTGTTGTTGTTGTTGTTGTTTGTTTGTGTGTGTGTGTGTGTGTGTGTGTGTGTGTGTGTATGTGTTTAAAGTCAGATGTACTTAGTAGATAGCCTCCAAAAACTCTTCAGAGATCTGCTAAATATGGCATTTAAAGTGCTTAGTGAAAAAGGCTTCCCATGTTAGACAAAAAGGCCAGCTCCTAGAGGCAGCCCTCAGGTCTCCTCCAAGGATGCGCCTCCCTGGATTGTGGTAATGCTAACAATAGGCCCTGTGCCTCGCCCTCCTCCAGTCCCCCTCCGAGACTGTGGACAATCCGGACACTTGAGAATTGACTGCCCCTCTTTGCCTCGAGTCAAAATCTCTCAAACCCCTCACCTGTAGGAAAATTTCTCGGATTTTTGGTTCTGGCGGCTGAAGGCTGACCCTTTCCCATGCGAACACTGGGGCCACTCTGTCTCCCTGGAAGTGGCTGAGGAGGAACCTAGGGTAACCATCCAGGTGGCTGGAAAGTCTCTGTCATCTTATGGATACACTGGCCATTTGGTTTATATTTCCTGCTTAAATCTACCCTTCTCAGATCTCGGATGATGTTGACTGCTAGCTATAGCCTTATCAGTTTAGCAGCAGCTGCCTGGTCAATGCATTTGATATATGAAAAACCAGGCCTTGAATTTTCTAGAGCTATTAGTGTTAGTGTTTCTTTTAGGGTCCACCCAACAGTTACCTAGCAACAGCCAGGTACGAGCCTGGCTTACTATCAAAGGCCTGTTTGCTCCACCCCCTCTCTGTTCTTTCTCCCCCTGTTTTCCCTCCCCCTCCCCCCTCCTCTCCCCACTTCCTCTCCCCTTCTCCCTCTGTCTCCCAACATGTTCCTGGGTGGTCTCTTTCCTTCTTTTTCTCTCCTCTCTCTTTCTGTCCCTCTCTGTCCGCTTTCTTTCCCACACCCTCCTTCTCATGTCCCAAATTAACTTCATTTTTTATTTGACCTGCTAAATGGCTGGAACCTGGGGAGCTGGGTGTGTGTGTGTGGGTGCCTTGGTGTGGAGGTGCCTTGGTGTGGGGGTGCCTTGGTGTGGGGGTGCCTTGGTGTGGGGGGTGCCTTGGTGTGGGGGGGTGCCCACTGAGGTACCCTCTCCCGGTGCATCATGCCAACACATTACAAACATATTAATCAGGTTTCCTTGTAAGAAAGGAACCTCACAGAACAGACTGCCATGTCACTTATACTGTTCCTCTATTTAAAAGATCTTGCTTTGCAATGACCATTCTCAGTAATCAGCCACTTGTATCTCACGGTAAATGATTGAATGGAAAAAAGGTTTGAGACTTAATTAAGTTGTAAGGGTTTGAAAAAATAATTTAAGAACAAAACCTTAAAGACAATGTATCATTTTAAGACTTCAAAGGTTTAAACTCTTAATTATCATCATATTAATCAATGAAGTTCTGATATGTTATTAATGTGACTCTGATAAAGCACTAGCTGCTATTATAGTCACAAGTTCACATTTTACAATTTATTTTGGTTGTTTTATGAGTATAGACTAAAAGGTGCATATATGCACATACATACATAGACACATACACACACAGACACATACATATATAATTTTTGGGTTTCAAAGCTTTCACTACGGTCTGAAAGAATAGGTGTACTGATTTTGTTTCTACAATGTGGCTTTCTTTACAGTTTATAAATAGTAGAAATGCTAATGTATCTAAACCGTTTATCTCATTTTGCAAACATTAAATTCATATAAGCTTTAGGGAATTGAGGCTTGGATTCACCCTCCACAGTTCAAATGAACTCCAGATAAGTACTCCTGTCAATCAACAGCCTAAGCTTCCCTGCCTAATGCTAATTAGCGAGCCTGAAGTTCTAAATACAAGATTTTCCTTTAAGTTCCTAACTTTCATTCCTGCTTCTAGTCTATATCTGCCCCAGCAGGTTTCCTCTTAGCTGACAGACACCATCCCTGAATCAGCTGTGGACTACAGACTGCTCCAAATTGTCATGAGCCCTGGACTTGCTAAAAGCTGATGTAAACCTCTTCAGCCAATGGGACTGCTCCTGGTCTCTTCAGCTGGGTCAGCAAACCATCTGCTTCTGATGAATAGCACCCCTCCCCCCACTGCCTGAGCCCATGTCTTGGCCTAGTACTAGCAATTCAGCTTTTGTGGGTGCTGCTGCTATTCTAATCTCACTGAGAAGCACTTACAGAAGAGAGTACATAACCCTTATCCTCAACAAAAGACTGTAAGGTTAGGTCTAAAGGAACTGGGACCACCTCTCTGCAAGGGATCACGCCTTCCCATCTTGCCCACCCACACTGCTGTCAAGGCAGATGGCATCCGCACCTCATTACATTATTCCCCAGTCAGGCACATCATAAGGGGTGACGACCCAACCACAGAAAAGTAGACTATCACCCAGGCTTAGAAGACCCTCTAAATAAGTGACAGACATGGGTTATAGACTAACAATGCTTTTTCAGACTACATTCCCTCCTGCTCTTTCATGAAGTATATATCTAGATTCCGCAAATGCAACTTGCCATAAATGCCTCACAGTTCCTGGCCACCATTTTGTGGGCGTTCCCTCCTTCACCTCCCAGTTGAAATGGTTTGGTTCTCATGTGATGTGGATTAGATTCCTAGTTAGCTCTCTGGCATATTCATCAAGCCTCCAAATTTTGTATCATCGTATCCTCATTTCCGCAGACATGTGTATATGATGGTGCTGTAAGGATTTACACCTGTATTGGCAAATCTTTTCAGCCCCCCTCCCACCCCACCCCCCCCAGAGCTGAGAAAAATGGGCAGTTATTCCCCTCATAGTAAGCTTAGAATGAACAGGTACGGCAATGGCTACTGTCAACTCCAGACACTTAAGCTATCAAATAACCCAGGATTTATTTTTATTAGAAAACTCTACTGTAAAATTAGAAGAATAAGTTGACTCATTAGTGGATTAGTCTTACACCAAGGTAGGGCTCTCAATCTGTTTTGTGCAGAACGAGCAGGAGGTTGCTGTAGGGCCTTGGGGAAAACTTGCTTCTTCTAGGCAAACCACTCTGAAGTTGTCAGGGATTATCTGGCTGAACTTGGAAAATGCCTCAAACAGAGAGAAAAGACCCTGAGAGGAGAAATAAATGGCTTCCCATTCTTTTTGGGTTCTTCCTGGTTAGTGCCTCTGCTGTCAGCTGTTGTAGGGCCTTTAGCTCTCCTGCTTCCGCTGATTATTGTCAGCTTCTGAATCATTAATATCTCCTAAACCAGATATATAAATTCCTACCCAGGAGCTGTTAAGATAAGTGAACTGAAGTCCCCATATGAACAGTTACCCACCACAGAGTCAAGGATTTGGCTCAGGGTATAACTCAAGGTTATGTTTAAAGGTTTAAAAATCTCTGTACTAAAAGGAAAAGTAAATAAACAAGCAAATAAATAAATAATGCTAAACTGGACCTCCAAGTGTTAAGAACTGTTAAGGGCTGAATTTCTTATGTGTTTTTTGCTTCTGCAAAAATCATTGTTTGGCACAAGAGGTCAAAGAAGACATTCTAACTTGATGTTCTTTGCCTTTATACGCTCTTGGCTGAGTCTGCGAGGGACTGCATTCAGAATCAGAGTTCAGTGTAGACCTGGAGCCAATCATAGGAGTAAAAGCCTCTTTTTGTTAATATGTATTAATGGTCAGACTGGTGAATCTCTGAAGGACCACAGACTCATAACATTAGGAAGAATCCACAGGGCAGGTGGGGCAGAAGCACTTCTAGCTAATAGGTTTCTCCACATACATAAGAAGCCAATGCGGTCCAAATCAAAAGTATAAAGGCAGGGTTTATTGAGATGCAGCTCTCGGGTGAGTTCTCTGATCTTATGGGTGGGGGTCAATGGAGCTGCATGCCCAGGTTAAAGCAAGGGGGGTTATAGGTCTGAGGCATGGGGTGATGATGTGTAAGCTAAGATCTGAGATTGCACCTATGTATGGTAAAAAAGCTGAGCCCCAGGGTGGGCAATCATGGGTCAGTTGCTGGAAATGTTAAGATGAAGAGATAGAATATGTTAGCCTGGAGTTTTCTCCCTGTGGGCAGGTGTGGGGGAGAAAGAGCAAACAGGGTTTTCACAGCCTGTGCAGGAGATGAGCAGGAGACCCAACCAAACACAAACCGGTGTTGGACCAATTGTACTCAGCAGATTTATAGGGGATAGGGGACAAGTTGTTGTGTGAGAAAACTTTTCCTGGGAAAACCCAACACGTGTCTACTCACCCAGATAGCCCACACTAGACCAAAGTACAGATATCACCCAAATCCGAATACAACCAAAACCCAGCTTGGTTTTACTCAGGTTACTTACAGGAATATGGGTGAGGACTTACTTATAGGAACAGAAATGACTGAAAGACACGTGTGTCACTAAAGACTACCAGAGAATGGGTAACAGCTCACCAAAGCTGGGAACCTGGAGCACACTGCATGGCCTGCAGGCAGCTCAACAAGGTAACAAGTTAGAAAGTGTCTTCCCCAGGTGACTCAGTTGTGATTAAACTGAATCTTCCAGTAAGCTCAGCCCTTCTAGAAAGCTGCTCTCATAGTGTGTGTGTGTGTGTGTGTGTGTGTGTGTGTGTGTGTGTGTGTGTGTGTGCCCACGTGTGCTTTCATTGTCTAAGGGAAGCCACCTTCTATGAGGTTGACTTAAGTGTGACTTCGAGCAGCGTGGGTTTACTCTAGGAAGGATGTGCCTATTTCATGTGGTCAGTTTCAGGGACTTCCTGAAGCTATTGTATGCTGTTTACCTTCCTATGAAGGAGCTTCCATCAACAGAATGTTTTAATTTCAGAGGAAACTGTTACACAAGATTACACCCTTTCTTCTGGCGCTTGAATTCTTTTATATCCCCTATTTGGCGATGATTCCTGAGCTTTACAAGGGGTGACTGTAAATGTCTACCAATGGCTAAGAATCAGGCGTCTGTATCACAGCAGTCATCACATGTTTTGAGGAGTCTCACCAGTGACTATGAGTTGAGGTTGACAACAGTGGTGATCTATGAACATAAAAGCACATAGGCATCCCATCATCCACCTAGTAAGACATAGAAGCTGCTTCCTCTTTGTGACCTATGACCTCCCCAGCCACACGTTTTTGTTCTGGCTTACAGTACCAGATGTGAACTCCCTCTTGTGAGCTGGCTTTAAATCCAGTTAGAAGGCTGTTAGTCTTAACCGCTGGCAGCTAAGCCACCGTTGTACAAGTTAGCACCTCCTGTCTGGTGTGTCAGTATTTTAGCATGCAGGGTCTGTGGCTGAGCAGGAATGTTGGTGATAATTCTCCAGCAGCTCACATGGCCCCTTCTGGCACTGCAAATGCCAGCCAGCAGGCTGGAAAATTCCAGTTCAGTCCTAGATTAATTTCTCCATTTCCTACACTCAAAGCATGCACACCTGGTATCTTCAGCAATCGGGTCTTACCACATCCGTAGTTGGTAAATTGGTGAATTTGGTGTTCGGGATTGCTTCAAGGCTGTCACCCCTTAGCCACAAAGCTTTCCTCTGCTCTCAGTTGAGAGAGTTTAAAAAAGGTGAAATGAAGGACAAAAATGTATTAATCAGTAGAGAGGAAAATTCAATGTAATACAAATGACTTTAAAAAAATCTTTTAGATACAAAAATCTAAGCTTCACAACTAGTAAGCATTTTTATCTTGCTCTTTAAAGCACTCTTTGGCCTTTAGCCAAAGGTGGAAATTCCCCACTTCATAATTTAGCATTATCCTTTGACATGTTATGGAGAGAGAAAGATCAATAAAATATCTAAACTTTTCTGTTTTAACAATTACCCAATTCTACTTGGAAGTCAAGAGGTCATTTGTAATAATGTGTTAATTAGGCCTCTAATTCTTGGTATCATTACAAAAAAACAGCTGTTTCTATCTATAGTAACAATGAGGGTTTGTGTTTCCCATCTGGAAAACCCCACAAGCATTGGATTTGATCAGGGAATGTATGTGTGCTTGGAAATAGTTTCCCAGCCGATCATCAAGATAGAGTGGGAGGAGACAGAAGGAGAGGTCAAAGGACCATTCCCCGCCAAGCCCACGCAAGAAGGTCTTGACTCTCTTAAAAAATACGTGCCACAGTTAACATTACCAATAATGATTCATGAAGCAGAAATCATGTCAAAGGTCAAGGGGCAACCCAGATAAGGGTCCTGCCTCGGGTGCTGCACTGAGGAGGACCATTGTAATAGGAGGAGAAGGTAGAAGCAGAATCCATTCAGTTTCAGGGAGTGAGTTGAAGGAAGTCATGGAAAGGTTGTTCCTCACATACATTTGGCAAATGATCAGAAATAATGTAACCAGGCAATGGGAATATAGGGATAAAATAAATAAGTTCATTTATTTTTAAAGCTTGGAATGTAGTATAAATGACTGAGTTCTCAGCAAGCGGGCTCCATCTGGAAGCTAGTGGGGGTGGAAAGTAGAACCCAAACCATAGGTAGCCATGTAAGCTGTCGACTTTACCATCCAGAAACACAACAGCTCATTCTGTTCAATAGAGGACGGACACCCTTTGTTCTGTCCTCCAATGTCAACGCAAATGCCCACACAATTAAGACACCATTTTTTTTTATGTGTAGAGTTCATTCCTAGACTGGCTTAGACTTGTAAGCACTGGCAGTTTAAGATTATTACTTAAGATCATGTTACCAGTGTTAGTCAGGTAGAAAGAGCCCGTAGGTCATATATGGAAAAATATATGCCCTCTAACATCAAGGGAGGGGCCTACAATCATGTAGAAGCACAGATGTGTAGCACAACGTTAGCAGAATTGTATCTGGCTTGATCTCTGGAGTGATGGCACTTAGGCTTTGAAGTAGCCTTTTTCAAATAGTCAGTGATTGTTACCTGAGGTTTTATGGGGTTGTTCTTCCAAAGGATTCACAGAGCCTTAGCATAACTTACTCCTAAGACATATCTGGCAAACCAGGAAGTCTCATAGAGTTGAGAATTACTTATACAACAGTTCCTTTAGACAACTGTTAGATCAGATAAGAGGCTTTGGTGTATAGAAATTGACTAGCTAAAAGCAACTTTTATATCAAATAAAGAAGCTCTGTGTCTTAGTTAGGGTTCTATTGCTGAGAAGATACACCATGACCCAAAGCAGCTCTTATAAGAGGAAACATTTAATTGGAACTGGCTTAGAGTTTCAGAGGTTTAGTCCATTATTGTCATGGTAGGAAGAATGGCAGTGTCCAGGCAGACATGGTACTGGAGAAGGACTAGAAAGTCCACATCTTGATCCAAATGCAGCAGGAGATTGTGTGTCACATTGGCATAGCTTGAGTGTATATAAGACCTCAAAGCTGCTTCGATAGTGACATACTTCCTCTAGCAAGGCTACACATACCTCAATAAGGCCACACCTTCTAATAGTGTCACTTTCTCTGGGCTGAGCATTCAAACACATGAATCTATGGGGGCTACACCCATTTAAACCACCATACTCTGCAAATAAGTTCATAGTTCAGTCCTTGAGGACTGATCCCTCTGCTGCTTAGAAGCCCAAATTCATCTTGCAGTGTCTCTTTCTTCAATCAATCATTCCTTGCAACCTACAACACTGACACACAGATATACCTAACAGTAAGGTTGGATCTAGATAAAGGTAACCATTACCAGTCACCCCCACATATCTTAAACTTAGCTAACATCTTCATAAGGTGACAACAATACTATAACTTCATCTACTGTGGTAAATGGCTCATGGGGATACCTGAAGATTTGCTAAGCTCATAGAAAGGAAAAGGCAGCTACCATGGGATCCACAGTCTCCCTAGTTTCTCATAACCTAACTACTATCACCTAAAATTAATGCTGATTAATTTTATGGGGAAATATTATGGGAAAAATTCAGTATGTCTTGTTTCATGTGATAAATAAATAAAAAAGGAAAACTTCAAACAGAGAGAGAGAGCACGCACATGTGCACGCACATGGACACACACACACACACAGAGAGCTGCACAACACACACACATATTCATAGTAAAATAAGTAGGGAGTACTCATGACAATCAGTGCTTTGTTTTGTAGCTGGTTACATGGGCATACCAGTATTTGTAACAACTTTCTTCAATTTGTACTTCTGAGTTCCTATTGTTTTCAACAAGCCCCTGAACTTACCTTGTGGAGTAATATAAGCATTAAATTCAAAAAGATCATGCCAGGTTGTCAAACCTTATGACACTGCAAAATGGCATTTTCATTCACATACAAGGTGAGTTGAGTCATGTTGACGGTTGTCCTGGGACAGCTGCAGGTGGCAAACATCTGGTCTAGACCATTGGTGGTCCTCCCTGGAGTAGGTTTTTGTAGTTGTCTGTTTACTCTAGTCACAGGAGTTCTGTACACTATGCCATGTTGTTAAGAATCCTCTATTTCCACCACTGTGAGGAAGCAGTGTGATTTTGACCCTCTGTTTCCAGGCTCATTGTCTTAGTTTGTTTTTGATTGCTTTTAAAACTCCATGAGAAAAAAATAACTTGGAGAGGAAAGGGCTTATTTTAGCCTACGTGTCCCAGTCCCAGTCCACCATGAATCAGAAACCCGCAGACAGAAATTGATGCAGAGGCTACTAAGGAATACTGCGTACTGGCTTGTGCCTCCTGGCTTGTTCTGCTAACTTTCGTATACAATCCAGGACCACCTGCAAAGGAGTGACACCACCCACAGTGGGATGGGCCCTCCCACATCAATATTAATCAAGCTTATGCACACAGAAGCTTGTGTATGACACACTGTCGATCTCTTTGATCTAGAATAAGACCACTCTTAGAATTGTTGAACCAAATTTGAAGAATATTGGTTTAATTAAATACTGGCCAGGATAATGGGGTCTGGCCAGAACTGTTCCAAGGTTTCCAAGACATGGCCATGAGTCCCATTTTTCAGAGGGTTTAAAAAGGCAAACCCAGAGGCCACCATATTTCCCACCAGGTCTAACCTGGGGCAAGTATGTATCCTGGGAACATTTCCTGCCTACATACCTCCCTGCCGGCATGTGATTAAGCACATCTGGTGTAGTTGTGTCAAGCAACTTGTTTAGGGGAGTGAAAACATCTAGCTTGTTATCTCCCACAAACAACATCCTCAAGCATTTCAGGAAGTACCTGCCCCTAGGCAAAGGGCTTACAGGTCAGGGGCACTTGTGCTTCATGGATCTTTTAGGCACAGTAATTAAAACTTAAAGTATGACTCTGCCTCTCACAGCACCTGGCATGATGTGGCAAATAACATCAGATAATGCAGATGATGAATTTATATTCTGTTATCATATGCTGAGTGGAAAAAGCAAATTATCATTTCACAAAAACTAAGAAGAGAAATGTTGCCAGGGAAATTCAGATGTGAAGTAGACGGAGCTCAAGACAAAATAAAACATAAAGATCTGTGGACCTTCTTTCTCAGAGGATGAGCCTTCCTCAGGGACATGTTCTCCTCAGGGACAAGCCTTCCCCAGGGAACAAGCCTTCCCCAGGGGACAGGGATGTGACTTGTTGCAGACATGTGATTTATTACAAAATTTTATTAAAATCAATCAAGCCTCTTTGCTCTCCTTTCTCTCTAGAAAATGGCATACAAATGCTTTTAGCCTATACTGAGTTCTCCCAGAATAATTTTCTATGCTCTCCATGGATAAAGTAGAAAAATATTGCTTTAAATGGAAAAGTACAGAAAATATTCTTCCTCATGTGTTTGGATAGTTTCATAGTTTAAGAAAAGGAACAGTAACAGTGAAATGAACAGTAACACAAAATACTGGTTATTAGTTACCTTGGGAAAGTTCAGAGCCGAATTTTGGTTCTCTCTCTCTCTCTCTCTCTCTCTCTCTCTCTCTCTCTCTCTCTCTGTGTGTGTGTGTGTGTATGTGTGTGCATGTGTATGTTCTCACATACATATATGTGCATGCACGAGTACTTATAACTTTGCACAGATGCTTGCATATGTGTGCACATGCATGCCTCGGCCAGAAGAAAATCTTGGATATCATGTCTCAGGCACCGTGTATCTTGTTTTGTGAGTCAGATTCTCTCACTGGGAACTGGGCTTTGCCAAGTAGCTATGGCTGGCCAGTGAGATTCAGGGACTCACGTGACTCTGTATCCCCAGTGCTGGGATTATAAGACTATATCACCATGGATGGCTTTGTGCCTGGGTTGCAGGAATTGAACTCAGGTCCTCCAGATGGCATGGCAAGAACTGTACCCACTGAGTCATGTGCCCAACCCAAGTAGAGTTACTTTTACCATAAGTAACTCATTGGGATCTTGACGAGGCATCACCCATCCTGCCAGTTGGAACTGTCTCTTCATTCTCTAATGGGAAACATAAGCGCTCAGATTTTCTTAGGCCTTTCTTGCCAGGGAATTCCAGACCCTCAAAGTTCTTTGACAACCAAGCTGGAACTCGTGAGAGATCAAAGAAGTTCTGTTAGTGTGCATTAAACATTTCTGTTATCAATATTTGCTTTAGCTCTTGTAGATGATCCAGATAAATGTGTGTGTGTGTGTGTGTGTGTGTGTGCGTGTGTTTAAAAAAAGTCTTAATTGTTCAATTTTACCAAAGAAGACTTAGGAGCCAGTTGCTGGGGTAAAAGTCTGGTAGCTCAGAGAGGCAGAGAAAGCACCCAGCTGACCTCCCTCCACAGCCAACGCCCCATAACAAGCCCTCCCCCGCACTGTCTCAAAAACCCTTCAAACTGAATGTCCCTCCCTTCTCCTTCCTGGGTGTCTCTCTATCCATCCTCCTGACTTCCTCTTACTCTCTATAGTTTTTTTTTCTGTGTTCACTTTCTGTCATCTGGTTGCTTGGTCTACCTTTTGACCTATGGCTGACCTTATTTAATCCCATTTGCAATAAGCAGAAAGCTCTTGGATTAAAGGTGTGTGCTAGGACTAAGCCACACCACAGCTAGAAAGAAGGATTTCCAGTAAATTATACAATCTCAGGGTTCAGAGTGTAATCAAATGTCCCTCAACAATTATGAGTATTTTGCCTACACATATGTATATGAACCTCATTCATACAGTATTGTGGAGGCCAGAAGAAGATGTCACATGCCCTGGAACTGGAGTTATGGCCACTGTGTGGGTGTTAGGAACCGAACCTGAGCCTTCTGCAAGAGCAGCTTCTGAATCTTCTCTCCACCTTTGAAAAAATGGAGTAATTTCTTAATCCTGTAACAGCTCTAACACTGCACAAATGTCTATTACATTTTTAAGGAGATTTTTTTTCATCAAAATAGTTGCACATAGGAAGAAAAGTGTACAATTATTACATGTCCAAAGCATTTTATATATAACTGCATCAGGCTCTCATAACCCCATTCCAGTAAAATCTCAGGCCCTAAAGAAATCTCATTTTTGTCCCTTGAGCCATTACCCCCAGGCCACCTTTACTTGCATTCGCATCACCACTGATTTTATTTCCCCTTAATATTAATGGAAGCTAGCAGTTTCTCCAGCTATGTCTGGCTTAATGTTTCCATGTTACATTCATCAAATGCAGACATTGTGCATACTAAGAGCTCATTTTCATTGTTGTGTAGTATTTTGGTATAGAATTACAAGACGTTATTTGAGGAGTATTTAGTTCTCTCAGAGTTTGGTCATTTTGTATATTTCTCCACAAAGACCATCACAGCTGTTGTGATGGTTTGTATCTGCTCAGCCCAGGGAGTGGTACTATTAGAAGATGTAGTCCTGTAGGAATAGGTGTGGCCCTTTTGGAGTAGGTGTGTCACTGTGGGTGTGGGCTCTAAGACCCTCATCCTAGCTGCTTGGAAGCCAGTATTGTGCCAGCAGCCTTCAGATGAAGATGTAGAACTCTCAGCTCCTGCTGCACCATGCTTGCCTGCATGCTGCCATGTTCCCACCTTGATGATAATGGACTGAATTTCTGAATCTCTAAGACAGCCCCAATTAGATGTGGTCCTTGTAAGAGTCGCCTTGGTCATGGTGTCTGTTCACAGCAGTAAAGCCCTAACTAAGACAGCTGTGTTTCCTGTGCCTAAGACTCAGTGTGAGATGGCTGGGACAGAAGACAGGTACACGTTGAATTAGCTTTGATAAACATTATTAAACAATTCCACAGGTGGCTCTATTAATTTAAAATAAGCATTGTCCAAGAGAACAGTCACTCAACATTCTCTCTTATACCGAGCATTACCAGTCTTGTCATTTTACCATAAAAACTTATTTTTAAGTTATGTGCATATTTTTGTGTCTGTGTGAAGGTGTGTATAGGTACTCACGCATGGGAATGTCAAATCCTCGGGAGCTGAGGTTAGAGGCAGTTGTAAACTATCCCAAACAGGTGCTGGGACTTGAACTCAGTTCTTCTGCAGAGCAGCAAGCCTCTTAAGTTCTGAGCCCTCCCTCCAGCCTCTTATGTTACTTTTTCTAGAGGCGATTTCTGCCTTCCGTAAAAATTAGCTCTTTTGCAGGATTTGTTTTGATTTTTAACTTTTGCAGCCTTGGTATGCACTGTAAGGGTCAGATCTATTAAGCTACGAGTGGAATGATTCTATGGGAGGCATATGGACCTGAAGAAGATGGTTTTACCTGCTTGGTGCCAGCAGAAGTCAGTCTGAGACTCAGAATAGAGTCCTCCTTGGGGTTTTTAACTGCTCTTGGTTGTCCCCGAGGGAAGGGAAACAGAAGAGGGAGGGGACTCTGAGCGGGTGTGGACAGATGTGTGTGGTCTTCCCAAATGACTAAACGAGGGTGAGCCACTTCATTAGACAAGGACTCCTCGCTACATGACTTTTCTAGTCTTCAGTTTCTTTTCCCTCTTGATATCGATCTGTCTCTGAGTCTTAGGAAATGTGTTCTGCTTTAGATGTCAATCACTGGGCCTGCCAAGTGTGTGCATATGTGTGGCTGAGCGCTGGTGGTTCTGAAAGTATTTATGGGAAGTGCGAGTTTTATGGAAGGCTCTGGATTTCAACAGAAAGTCATCTTGTCAATGTTTCCCTTTATACTTAGTGTTTCAGATCTTGCTGGAGAAATATTTATGGGTCTGTTCCCTTGTTATCTTCTACTGGCTCTCTTCTCAGCTGGTCCCATTTGCGCTTAAAACACATACCGAGTTCTGTGCATGGTAGTACATAGGATTCCAGTTTAGGGTGTTTTTTTTTGTGCCTATATGTTCAACTCTGCTACAGAGCGGTTGGTTGCCTTCACTACTGGAGAGTAGTTTTGTATACTCTAGAACTTTAGGTAAATAAAGTTCCACCTGGATTCTTCTACCCAGTAGTTTCTGAAATTCACCCATATTACTACAGTCAGAAGGTCATACCTCTTCACTATTGCTAGGCAGAACTCTACTGTGTTGATATGTCACGTTTATTTACATATTTGTTACCAGTGGATATTTGGATTGTGTCTTGTCTCTGCTTAGTATGAGTAAATCCACTGAGAACGTTTGAATGCAGATTTTTGCATGGATTTCTACTTTGTTTTCTGGTCCACATTCTGCATCTCAGATGAAGAGATGTTTCAGTTTACAAGGGACTTTGTATGTCATGCTATTTTATAGACTAATAACACTGTAGTCTTGATCCCAATGCAGGAGCCTCAAGTGCTGGTCCAGCGGTTCCTGACATCGCCTAAACAAAGTTCATCAAGTCACAAGATCACAGCAAGAAAATGTTTGCTTAGCTCAAGGTCAACAGTATTTTACTCCACACTTATACATCTTCTATTTATATTCACGATGGGTTTTGAATTAAATATTGGCTATGGCATGGGATATGTATTGAAAATTAAATCTGTCATTTTCTCTCATCGAGTGGCAACAAAAGGGATGCACACAGCCTTCTACTTCTGAACCCTCAGTTCTGCCCCATTTGTCTATTGACCTAGTTCAGAGTTGGTGGAATGCTCTTTCTTACTCTCATTTTGGGATAAGACTTGAAACCAGTAGTCTAGATCTTCTGTCAGCACTGAACTGATGGTTTGTTATCTAGGCTCTCTGCATTTCTGTTTAAATGTTGTCAACCTGTCTAAGTACAACAACCACCCCGTATCAAAGAAGCATCTTTCTGCAATAGACGCAGACCAGTCAGAGATCTATAGTTGGTCAAAACATAAAGCTAAGTGACCGGCTGCCCATTCGCAACTGATGCATCCACAATACAAGCCCTATACCTACAGTCCAGAGAAGACCTCTGAAAACGATGGGGAGATTATGAGAGCCAGAACACCAGGATGTCTACTCTGAGACAGTGTCTTTAGACATACAGGAATCTCAACAATATGGTGAATAATAAACAAGACCTGCATGATGACAATGCCAGGTGGCATGTCAGCGTGGATGTAGGAAATCTTACAAGGCGTCACCCTTAGATGAACGACTATAGGCAATCAATGACTGTTTATGGCAGTTGTGAGAGGGAGAATAAGACTTTTTCAGGGACAAGGCCCTTGACAAGATTATTCAATCTCAAGCAGTCGGCCCTAAACACATGTGAAAATGAGCATGTGAGTATGGACTGACATATTGTCTTGTTGGGGTTTCTATTATGTGAAGAGACACCATGACAATGGCAGCTCTTATCAAGGAAAACATTTCATTGGGGGCTGGCTCACAGTACAGCGATCTATAAAGGAAAACACTTCGTTGGGGCCTGGCTCACAGTACAGAGATTTAGTCCATTGTCATTATGGCAAGAAACATGTTAGCATGCGGGCAGATGTGAAGCTGAAGAAGAAGCGAAGAGTTCACATCTGGATCCAAAGGCAGCAGGAAGGGAGCATGATACTGGGCCTGGTTTGAGCATTTGAAACCTTCAAAGCTCACCCCCAATGACATACTTCCTCTAACAAGGCCACGCCTACTCTAACAAGAACATACCTCCTAACAGTGCCACTCCATATGAGCTTATGGGAGCCATTTTCATTCAAACTACCACACACATTTATATCTATCTAACAATTTAAAAAGAGGTCATTAATTTGAGAGGAACTAGGAGGGTTGCAAGAGGAGTTGAGATGATGTAACTCATTTCACACATACTCAAGTATGGACTTCTTTTTTTTTAAAAAGCAAATAAACAAAATCAAGCAAAAATATGGATCTGCATACCTATCTATGACCTTTCTATCTGTCTATTATTAACTTTTATAGTTCTTGGGTCAGGAATCAAACCAAGGCCCTTAGTCATGAAAGGCACACTCTACCACTCTGCTGCACTGCACTTGAATTTTAGATTTAAATTAATTTCTGTGCACATGGAAAGCTCCAGGGGAAGAGTCTCTGGGATTGCACTAGGTAGAACAGAAACAACAATGAGGAGGCAATGTGCTAACATGGCTTTAGAGCTTCTTATCCATGAAATAGTTTCTCTCTTTTTAATCTGTCTTTTCATTCAAGACCAGAGAGTAGGTCTCTGGTCCAAGTCAAGGTTTTAAATTACAACCCGTCTCCCGTGCTAGTGAGTGAGTAACGTGGCTTGCTGCTAAGTCAGCGGATCTGAGTTCAGTCCCCAGAACGCGCACAGCAGAAATGCAGAACCAACTCCCACAAGTTTTTTCTTTGAGATCCACACGCGTGGCATGGCACTTCCCACCTTTACACATATTTTAAAAAAATATGAAGCATCTCTTCTGTCTTGTCTACACTACATCTATGTGTAGATGGCTCAGGTCCTTACACCATGGGTCTATCTGCAAACCTTCCCACTCACGTATAAGTTCCCTGAAATAACAACTCTGAGACTCAACTACCTAAGTCATAGTCCTAGGCTCATTCCCTTACTAGCTCATAACTTAATATTCCGTTGTGCCACATGGCTGGTTCCTTCCGCTCAGCTTCCATGCCTCCATCTTCCTTCATGTCCTGGGTGGAATCCTCCCATGCCTGGTTCTCTCCCAGAATCCTTTCTGCGTCCCAGATGTCCCACCTTCTATTCGACTCTTTCCTATAGGCGATAGTGTACTGGCTGGTTTTGTGTGTCAACTTGACACAGGCTGGAGTTATCATAGAGGAAGGAGCTTCACTTGGGGAAGTGCCTCCATGAGATCCAGCTGTGGAGCATTTTCTCAATTAGTGATCAAGGGGGGAGGGCCCCTTGTAGGTGGTACCATCTCTGGGCTGGTAGTCTTGAGTTCTATGAGAGAGCAGGCTAAGCAAGGCATGGGAAGCAAGCCAGTAAGAAACATCCCTCCCACTCATATCTTCTTGTACTAAGGTCAACTCCAAGTGGATCAAGGACCTCCACATAAAACCAGACAAACTGAAACTATTAGAAAAGAAACTGGGGAAGACCCTGGAGGACATGGGCACAGGGGGAAAGTTCCTGAACAGAACACCAATAGCTTATGCTCTAAGATCAAGAATTGACAAATGGGACCTCATAAAATTACAAAGCTTCTGTAAGGCAAAGGACACTGTCAGAAGGACAAAACGGCAACCAACAAAGTGGGAAAAGATCTTCACCAACCCCACATCCGACAGAGGGCTAATATCCAATATATATAAAGAACTCAAGAAGTTAGACCCCAAAGAACCAAATAACCCTATCAAAAAATGGGGTTACAGAGCTAAACAAAGAATTTTCACCAGAAGAAATGCAGATGGCCGAGAAACACCTTAAGAGATGTTCAACATCATTAGTCATCAGGGAAATGCAAATCAAAACAACCCTGAGATTCCACCTCACACCAGTCAGAATGGCTAAGATTAAAAACTCAAGAGACAACAAGTGCTGGCGAGGATGTGGAGAAAGAGGAACACTCCTCCACTGTTGGTGGGATTGCAAAATGGTAAAACCGCTCTGGAAATCAGTTTGGTGGTTCCTCAGAAAATTGGGCATGTCACTTCCAGAGGACCCTGGCATACCACTCCTAGGCATATACCCATAGGATTCCCCTGCATACAATAAAGACACATGCTCCACTATGTTCATAGCAGCCTTGTTTATAATAGCCAGAAATTGGAAGGAGCCCAGATATCCCTCAAAGGAGGAATGGATACAGAAAATGTGGTATATTTATACAATGGAATACTACTCAGCAATTAAAAATAATGAATTCATGCAATTTGTAGGTAAATGGTTAGATCTGGAAAATATCATTCTAAGTGAGTTAACCCAATCACAAAAGAATACATATGAATTGCAATCACTTATAAGTGGATATTTATGAGCCCAGAAGCCCTAAATACTCAAGGCACAATTAGCAAGTCAAATGATTCCCAAGAAGAAGAAAGGAGAGGACCCTGGGCCTGAAAAGATTGGATCCAGTTTTGTAGATCCAGAACAGAGAAATGGTGGGGGGGGGGTGATTGGGGAATAGTTGGGGGGAGAGGACTTATAGGATGTATGGTGGGGGGGGGAACTAGGAAATGGGAAAGCCTTTGGAATGTAAACAAAGAATATAGAAAAGAAAAGAAAAAAAAAGAAAGAAACATCCCTCCATGGCCTTTGCATCAGCTCCTGTATCCTGACCTGCTTGAGTTCCAGTCCTGACTTCCTTTGGTGATGAACAGCTGTGTGGAATTGTAAGCTCAATAAACCCTTTCCTCCCCAACTTGCTTCTTGGTCATGATGTTTGTGCACAAATAGAAACCCTGACTAAGACAGATAGTTTTTGTTTTTGTTTTGTTTTGTTTTTGACAGGTGATGTGTCCATGAAATACACAAGATATTCTCTCTCCACACAGGTGTATTGCAAGGCTCCAAAGATGACTTCCAACTCATCCAGGGTTGAGGACCAGAAAACATGTTCAGGCCATTGGTACTTTAGACTGTAATAATAACAGTATTTGTGTTCTTCATACAGTACATACAGGGTAATGAGACTTTCCTAGGTTAATCAAGGAAAATATAGATAGATTATTTGTCTTTCAAAATAGCAAGGTAGCGACTAGATTTTAAATATCAGACACTTAAACATATCAGAGTCTTCATTTCTCATTATTTATTAGATTTTCTTAATCTGTTTGGAAACTGAATATTCTATAACTAAATACAAAGAAGATAAATGGTCTCATATTTTTTCATTGTGAGATGCTCTTAATTTTAGTTGGTCATTGATAAAATAAGTGTAAACATCAGGGCAATTTGGGCATAGTCTGTTTTCTTTTGCAACAGCAGAACACAGCTTTCTGGTAGGTATTGTAGCCCTGAGATTTGGGGATTTATTTATTTGAGGAGAGGTTGAGAGACCTTGATTTTTTTTCTATGCCCTCAGTGTAAAGTGTAGATGAATAGAAAGGTGAGATAGACCAGCTGAGCAGAACAAAATCCTAAAACCAAACTGGGAAACAAGACAGAAAGAGAAAAATGCTGGTATTGATAGGTGTTTAGAGTGGGCAATGTCTATGGGGGGAGGAAGCCACCTAGGATACCACACAGTGTATGGATCTCCTTGTACTTTTATCAAAGGATGTTGTTGACTTAATGACATTCTCAGAAAAGATTTGATACCTGTTGGCTCAGAATCAAGCTGGTTTTCTGTCTGCCCTGACAGGAAGCCTTTCAAAGTTCACATTAGGCCTCCTTTATCCCCGGCCATTTGCAGAGGGGAGACTCTGGGTCTACTTTCTTTGTGCAGTGTGATGGTTAATCCAGACTGTGAGCTTGATGGTAGAGTAGCCATAGCAACAAATCTCTGGACATATGAGGATTATATAAATTAGGTTAACAAGATAGGATGACCTACCTAGTGTCGGAGACTCCATCCTCTAGGCTTGTGTCCTTGACATCAAAGAAAAGAATGAACTGAACACCAGGAGCCCCCTGCTTCCTGACTGCAGATGAACAGTGGCCTGCCTCCCACCACCAAGCCCTTCCTCCAAGGCGATCCTCTTAACTGTAAGCTAGAATAAGCCTGTCCAACATAAATTGCTTAGGTCAGATATTTTATCTCAGCTACAAAGAAAATCATAGACACAGATATGTTTAAGAGCCACCGTCTGAGGTTATCTTACAAAGACAAGCACATGACGTTAGTGATAGCTGCTGGCGTGATCCTCAGCCTGGCAGTGGATGGAGAGAACTAAGCCAGAGTAACTGTCAGCTAGGGAAGACCCCCACATTCTAGCTAAGACCATTAGATCTACACACCAGCAGAAATTAGGACTTAACCAGTTCTTGAAAATATTTCATGAAAAGCATTGTTTTTAACACATCATTTGGACATTATTACAGAATGTATGTACTCACATTTAAAGGTTGGATATGCCCTGGGAATTTTACAAGACATTATCTAAGTCTCCGTGGGACCAGAGCAGACAAAGTGGCAAGGGCGGGACAGCCCGACAGCACATCTCTACACTGTAAGCTCATGACTGCCCACGATACAGAGCTGCTGCCGCTGCCTGTCTCCATGTTTGTCTGATGAACACTGAAGGCAGTAGAGAGGCGGGGCAGGTGAGAATGTTCGGGAATGTAGGGTGTGTAGTCAGGAAGAGGGCTGGCCTGATATTGTATGTGCAAATGGCATGTCCTCTGTATTTAGAGCCTCTAGCGCTTTCCATGCTGCCGCGAAAACAGTGTGAGGTAAACATCAGATACTGTCACCATAATTAACAACTCATTGGCACCTTCACTGGAGTCTATAGGAACTTCCCTACCAGAAAGAATCCTAGCCAGGATTCAGTGCCAGGAAAAATCCTGACTCTCCTCAAGCACAGGACACTTTCTTCTCTTATGTTAAAAGAGCAACATAAATCTTGTTTATCTTTTGACTCTCACTGCCAATGAGTTAGTCTTAAAATCCAGCTTTAAAGTTCAATCTCAGATCTCGTTTTAGAAAGTATGTTTATTTTCATTCTTGCTCTTTTTCCATATTTTTCCTTCCACGGGCTGGCTTTCCTTTTCTTTAATGTATTAAAGACAAAGTTAGTACTGACGGGACTCCAGCTCTTAATTCTGAAGTAGGGGCATGCTGCTGTATTCACGAAACAGGGTGGTAAGGAGTTGATCTGTTGCGTCTATGATTGTTCTTCCACAAGCAGATGCTTAATTTCTCCAAAGCCTTTTATGAGAAAGACAAATGGAAAACCACATTTTGCTTGAACAAATAGGCCGTAATCCAAATGGGACATGAATGAAAAAGATTCACAGTTCATTGATAACTGAATAGAGATGTCACACAAATGAGAAAGAGTCATCGTTAGAGATCTACAAAATGTCTCCATGGACCTGGGTGTGGTGGTACAGGCTTCCACAGGTGGGAAGCTGAGGCAGGGGGATCACAAGGTCAGGGTTACACAGGAAGACCTGGTCTCAGACAGACAGGGAAGCACACAACAAACAAACAAAAGTAGTTCACGAAATTGCCACACACAAACACATACACGTACACACACACACACACACACACACACACACACTCACACCTCAGTTGAGTTACAATATTGTGATCAGGTTCATGC
The DNA here is from genome assembly GCA_964023405.1 of Apodemus agrarius. NCBI lineage: Eukaryota > Metazoa > Chordata > Mammalia > Rodentia > Muridae > Apodemus > Apodemus agrarius. The sequence goes on along the minus strand of OZ030007.1, from coordinate 129,433,463 downwards.
AGTTTCTGCTTCAAGTTTATCATGGCACCAGGACAAGGAGAGAATTTTCTTTAATTTATAGATTTTTCTTTTAGTGACAGAAAATGTTGTTTAATTTTTTTAAATTTGTAAATGTAATTTAATTTTTAATTCTGTATATTCATGTATGGGTATGGTTACATGAACACAGGTGGCTGTGGAGGCCAGACAAAGCCATCAGATCCCTTGGAGCTGGATTTACAGGAGTCTGGAACCTTCTGAAAGGAATTTAGCTTTTTTTCTGAGAAGATCTGAACTTTTAAGCACTGTGGCTTCTCCCAAGTCCCAGCAAATGCTAATTTTTGCTGGAGGCTGTTTAGATTCATTCCAACCGATTTTGGGGGGGAAAGCATCTATGCCTAATGCCACCATGTTATTGCATAAAACTAGGAATGTTGGCCAGAGCCCTATGAAGAAAAAAGGAAATACTATAAAAGTCCAGTGTCAAGTAACAATTAAAAGAATTAACATTTTAGCAAAGACACTATTATTTCTTGATGTGAATCCTTTTTAACCAGAAAACAAGTTGGGGGTTTACTAAGAAGTTCAGGGATGCTCAGATGTCCTCTGTAGAAAAAGTTCAAAGAATCACATTGCACTAAGGCTCTTCAGTGCTATCGGCTGTGTAGGCTAGCATTATATATGTTTAGCTGTTACCCCGATTCAAGTACAACTTCATTTAATTGGATTCAAATTTCAGGAAGTTCACAAATTTTATTTTAAAGTTAACTTAACAAATACTCTCTAATTTGGCACTCACTAATTAGTTTTCAGCAAAGAATTAATGTTCTCTGAGAGCAGTGAGGATGAATTAAATGTATTCAGTAGAGACCGGAAGGTATTATGGGCCTGACTCATGAGGCTCAGCTCCTGAGAATCCAAGCTGACCAGACTCTGAGGGTTCCTCCTCGGGGAATGTACTAAAGATTGTGCAGGCAAACACAGCAGGAGGACAGCACAGGGTCTGCCGGACCCAAGAGAAAACTGCAAGCACCCTGCCAGAGAGATCTGATGCTACGTGTTCAAAACCCTGAAAAAGAGATTTATCGACAGGCATATCGAGCACTCACATAAAGCTATTGTTCTGTTCTTAAGTGTACACACTCAGAGTGATCTCAAAGACCCCAACCAGAATAGTCAGTGAAGAGCTGAGGAGCTGTGGGTGAAACGTGAATTTTCAGAAAAGAGACAACGAGGACAACCTCTGTGAAGTCAAGCCTGGGCTAAAAACATAGAATATCTTTGCCATAAGAAAAGAATAAGTCTGACGCTAGAGATGGAGGCTGGGGAGATGGCTCAGTGGTTAAGAGCAGTTAATCTAACACCTTCTGATGTCCACTGGCACCTGTTCTCACATGCATGTGCATATGAGCACACACACACACACACACACACACACACACACACTGATGCTAAAATCAATCTTAAAAAATAGCAAGTTGGAACTGAAGTTCAGTTGGTTGGATCCTTGAAGCCTTTCATTCTGAGCCTTGCATAAATCAGTTGTCATGTCTTACCTCTGTAATGCCAGCCCTCAGGAGGAGGCAGAGTCACCAAGATCAGGAGTTGGAGGTTATTATGTCTTGTATCTCCCAGGCAGCAAGCCTGGGAGATATAAGACATTGTCTCAAAAAAAAAAATACCAATAAAAACCAACCAACAAACCAAACAACAGTCTGAACAACACTCCATGGTGAAGTGTTGTTTAAGGACACAAGACACTCCTGAACCAAACTATTTTATCAGAAATCAAATAAGAAGTCTGAAAGAAAGATACACCATGATCCTTTCCACAAGAAACAGATAACACTGAGACCTGCATTTAGAATACACTTGCTCACAAAAGTCTGATAAGATTCTAGTTGAATTCATGACAATAACAGGCTGGTGAAATTTTTCCAGTTTTTTTTTTTTTAAACAAGGTTTCTGTCTATTACAGAGCGCTGGCTGTCCTGGACACTCTTTATAGACCAGGCTAACGTCGAACTCACAGCAATCCTCTATTTTTTTTATTTTCTATATTCTATGTTTACATTCCAAAGGTTTTCCCCTTTCCCAATTACCCCCCCACCATATGTCCCATAATTCCTCTCTCCCCCCCTGCTATTACCCCCTCCCACACACACACACGATTTCTCTGTTCTGGGTCTACAATACTGGATCCAAACTTTACAGGCCCAGGGTACTCTCCATTCTTCTTCTTGGAAGTCATTTGACTTGCTAATTGTGTCTTGAGTATTTAGGGCTTCTGAGCTCATTAATATCCACTTATGAGTGATTGCATTTCATGTGTATTCTTTTGTGATTGGGTTAGCTCACTTGGGATGATATTTTCCAGATCTAACCATTTACCAACAAATTGCATGAGTTCATTATTTTTAATTGCTGAGTAGTATTCCATTGTATAAATATACCACATTTTCTGTATCCATTCCTCTTTTGAGGGATATCTGAGCTCCTTCCAATTTCTGGCTATTATATACAAGGCTGCTATAAACATAGTGGAGCATGTGTCTTTATTGTATGTAGAGGAATCCTCTGGGTATATGCCCAGGAGTGGTATGCCAGGGTCCTCTGGAAGTAACATGCCCAATTTTCTGAGGAACCATCACACTGATCTCCAGAGCGGTTTTACCATTTTGCAATACCACCAACAGTGGAGGAGTGTTCCTCTTTCTCCACATCCTCGCCAGCACCTGTTGTCTCTTGAGTTTTTAATCTTAGCCACTGGTGTGAGGTGGAATCTCAGGGTTGTTTTGATTTGCATTTCCCTGATGACTAACGATGTTGAACATCTCTTAAGGTGTTTCTCGGCCATCTGCATTTCGGCTGGTGAAAATTCTTTGTTTAGCTCTGTACCCCATTTTTTGATAGGGTTATTTGGTTCTTTGGGGTCTAACTTCTTGAGTTCTTTGTATATATTGGATATTAGCCCTCTGTCGGATGTGCGGTTGGTGAAGATCATTTCCCACTTTGTTGGTTGGCGTTTTCTCCTTCTGACAGTGTCCTTTGCCTTACAGAAACTTTGTAATTTTATCAGGTCCCATTTGTCAATTCTTGATCTTAGAGCATAAGCTATTGGTGTTCTGTTCAGGAACTTTCCCCCTGTGCCCATGTCCTCCAGGGTCTTCCCAAGTTTCTTTTCTAATAGTTTTAGTGTGTCTGGTTTTATCTGGAGGTCCTTAATCCACTTGGAGTTGATCTTAGTACAAGGAGATAAGAGTGGGTCAATTCGCATTCTTCTGCATGTTGACCTCCAGTTGAACCAGCACCATTTGTTGAAAAGGCTATCTTTTTTCCACTGGATGGTTGTGGCTCCTTTATCAAAGATCAAGTGACCATAAGTCTGTGGGTTCATTTCTGGGTCTTCAATCCTATTCCATTGATCTACCTGCCTGTTGCTGTACCAATACCATGCAGTTTTTAACACAATTGCTCTGTAGTACTGTTTGAGGTCAGGGATATTGATTCCCCCAGAAGTCCTTTTATTGTTGAGAATAGTTTTAGCTATCCTGGGTTTTTTGTTGCTCCAGATGAATTTGAGAATTGCTCTTTCTAGATCTATGAAGAATTGATTTGGGATTTTGATGGGGATTGCATTGAATCTGTAGATTGCTTTTGGCAAGATGGCCATTTTTACTATATTGATCCTGCCAATCCAGGAGCAAGAAATATTTTTCCATCTTCTGAGGTCTTCTTCGATTTCTTTCTTCAAGGACTTGAAGTTCCTGTCATACAGATCTTTTGCTTGTTTGGTTAGAGTTACGCCAAGGTACTTTATGTTGTTTGTGGCTATTGTGAAGGGTGTTATTTCCCTAACTTCTTTCTCAGCCTGCTTGTCCTTTGAGTACAAGAAGGCTACTGATTTGCTTGAGTTGATTTTATAACCAGCCACTTTGCTGAAGTTGTTTATCAGCTGTAGAAGTTCTCTGGTGGAGTTTTTGGATCACTTAAGTAGACTATCATATCGTCTGCAAATAGTGATAGTTTGACTTCTTCCTTTTCAATTTGTATCCCTTTGACTTCCTTATGTTGTCTAATTGCTCTCGCTAGAACTTCAAGTACTATATTGAAAAGATATGGAGAGAGAGGGCAGCCTTGTCTAGTCCCTGATTTTAGTGGGATTGCTTCAAGTTTCTCTCCATTTATTTTGATGTTGGCTACTGGTTTGCTGTAGATTGCTTTTACTATGTTTAGGTATGGGCCTTGAATTCCTGCTCTTTCCAAGACTTTTAGCATGAAAGGATGCTGAATTTTGTCGAATGATTTTTCAGCATCTAATGAGATGACCATGTGGTTTTTTTCTTTTAGTTTGTTTATGTAGTGGGTTACATTGATGGATTTCCATATATTGAACCATCCCTGCATCCCTGGAATGAAGCCTACTTGATCATGGTGAATGATCGTTTTGATATGTTCTTGGATTCGGTTGGCAAGAATTTTATTTAGTATTTTTGTGTCAATATTCATAAGAGAAATTGGCCTGTATTTCTCTTTCTTTGTTGGATCTTTTTGTGGTTTAGGTATCAGTGTGATTGTGGTTTCGAAGAACGAGTTGGGCAGTGTCCCTTCTGTCTCTATTTTGTGGAATAGTTTGAAGAGTATTGGTGTTGAGTCTTCTTTGAAGGTCTGGTAGAATTCTGCACTAAAACCATCTGGTCCTGTACTTTTTTTGGTTGGGAGGCTTTCTATAACCCCTTCTATTTCTTTGGGGGTTATGGGACTGTTTAGCTGATCTACTTGATGCTGATTTAATTTTGGTATTTGGTATCTGTCTAGGAAATTGTCCATTTCCTCCAGATTCTCCAGTTGTTTTGAGTATAGGCTTTTGTAGTCGGATCTGATGATCGTTTGAATTTCCTCCACTTCTGTTGTTATATCTCCCTTTTCATTTCTAATTTTGTTAATTTGGATATTGTCTCTGTGCCCTTTGGTTAGTATAGCTAAGGGTTTATCTATCTTGTTGATTTTCTTGAAGAACCAGCTCTTGGTTTTGTTGATTCTTTGTATGGTTCTCTTTGTTTCTACTTGATTGATTTCAGCCCTTAGTTTGATGATTTCCTCTCTCCTACTCATCCTGGGTGAGTTAGCTTCTTTTTGTTCCAGGGCCTTCAGGTGTGCTGTTAAGTTGCTAATGTATGCTCTCTCCAGTTTCTTTTTGGAGGCACTCAGGGCTATGAGTTTTCCTCTTAGCACTGCTTTCATTGTGTCCCAAAGATTTGGGTAGGTCGTTCCTTCATTTTCATTGAAGTCTAAAAAGTCTTTGATTTCTTTCTTTATTTCTTCCTTGACCAAGGTGTCATTGAGTAGAGTATTGTTCAGTTTCCATGTGTATGTGGGCTTTCTGTTGTTCTTCTTGCTATTGAAGACCACTTTTATTCCATAGTGATCTGATAGGAGACATGGGATTAGTTCGATCTTCTTGTATTTGTTGAGGTCTGTCTTGTGACCAATTATATGATCAATTTTTGAGAAGGTACCGCGTGGTGCTGAGAAAAAGGTATATTTTTTTGCTTTAGGATGGAATGTTCTATATATATCTGTTAAATCCAATTGGTCCAAAGCTTCAATTAGTTTCACTGTGTCTCGGTTTAGTTTCTGGTTTCCTGATTGGTCCATTGAGGAGAGTGGAGTGTTGAAGTCACCTGCAATTATTATGTTAGGTGCGATGTGTGCTTTAAGCTTTAGTAAGGTTTCTTTTACAAATGAGGGTGCCCTTACATTTGGCGCATAGATGTTCAGTATTGAGAATTCTTCTTGGTGGATTTTCCCTTTGACAAGCAGAATGTGACCTTCTGTGTCTCTTTTGATGACTTTAGGTTGAAAGTCAATTTTATCTGATATTAGAATGGCTACTCCGGCTTGTTTCCTGGGACCATTTGCTTGTAAAACTGTCTTCCAGCCTTTTACTCTAAGGTGGTGTTTGTCTTTGACACTGAGATGTGTTTCCTGTATGCAGCAAAATGTAGGGTCCTGTTTCCGTATCCAGTCTGTTAGTCTGTGTCTTTTTATTGGGGAATTGAGTCCATTGATATTAAGAGATATTAAGGAATAGTAATTATTACTTCCTGACATTTTGGGCGTTATTTTGTTTGTTTGTTTGTTTGTTTGTATTTGAGTGGTTTTCTTCTTTTGGATTGGATGAGATGGGGTTTCTATCTTGTTTCTTCTGGGGTGTTGTTTCCCCCCTTGTGTTGGTATTTTTCCCCTATTATCCTTTGTAGGGCTGGGTTTGTAGATAAGTATCGTGCAAATTTGGTTTTGTCGTGGAATACCTTGGTTTCCCCATCTATGGCGATTGAGAGTTTTGCTGGGTATAGTAGTTTTGGCTGAAGTTTGTGTTCTCTTAGGGTATGCATGAGGTCTGCCCAGGATCTTCTAGCTTTCATGGTCTCAGGTGAGAAGTCTGGTGTAATTCTGATAGGTCTTCCTTTATATGTTACTTGTCCTTTTTCTCTTGCTGCCTTTAATATTCTTTCTTTGTTTAGTACATTTGGGGTTTTGATTATTATGTGACGGGAAGTATTTCTGTTCTGGTCCAGTCTATTTGGGGTTCTATATGCTTCTTGTATATTCATGGGTATCTCTTTCTTTAGGTTGGTGAAGTTTTCTTCCATAATTTTGTAGAAGATATTTGCTGGCCCTTTAAGTTGTAGATCTTCATTCTCATCTATCCCTATAATCCTTAGGTTTGGTCTTCTCATTGTGTCCTGGATTTCCTGAATGTTTTGGGTTACCAGCTTTTTGCACTTTGCATTTTCTTTAATTGTAGAATCCATGGTTCCTATGGTATCTTCAGCATCTGAGATTCTGTCTTCTATCTCTTGTATTCTATTGTTGATATTTGCATCTATGACTCCTGATTTCTTCCCCAGGTTTTCTATCTCCAACGTTGTCTCCCTTTGCGATTTCTTAGTTGTTTCTACTTCTGCTTTTAGATTCTGTATGGTTTTGTTCAGATCTTTCAGTTGCTTGTTTGTGTTTTCCTGTAATTCTTTAAGGGATTTTTGTGTTTCCTCTTTTATGACTTCTGCTTGATGACCCATGTTCTCTTGTATTTCTTTAAGTGATTTTTGTTTCTCCCTCTTATTTGGATTCATTTTTTGCTCTATATTCTCCTGGATTTCTTTAAGTGATTTTTGTGTCTGCCTTGTATGGGCTTCTAGTTTTTGATCTATTTTCTCCTCTATTACTTTAAGAAATTTATCTAAGTGATCCTCAATCTGCATCTTTACCAGTGATTTTAGATCTGAGTCTTGTTTTTCTGGTGTGTTGAGATATCCGAGGTTTAATTGTGTTTGCCTTGTAAGGGCTTCTAGCTTTTGATCTATTTTCTCACGTATTACTTTAAGAGATTTATCTAAGTGTTCCTCTATCAGCAACCTGACCAGTGATTTTAGATCTGAGTCTTGTTTTTCTGGTGTTTCGGGGTATCTAAGATTTATTGCTGTCAGGGAACTGGGTTCGGATGCCGCCATACTGCTTTGATTTCTGTTAGTAACGATCTTACGTTTGCCTTTTGCCATCTGGTTAACTCTGGTGTTTGTTGGTCCTGTAGTTACTAGCTGGTGCTTGACCCTCCTGTGGGCTCGAAAGACTATTTTCCAGCGTCTGGGACACCTTAACTACTGCCCTGTAGGGCTCCTGCTCACAGATTGCTGACAGGTGGCCTGAGTCTTCCGAGGTCTTAAACTCAGAATATCCCAGGTACTTGGTTCTGCCTGTTGGGCAGCTGCTCTGCACTGCTCCTGCTCAGGGTTTGCTGTTTGGTATCCTGTTTCCCCAGGGGTCTTAAGGTTGGGATATCTCAGTTATCTGGTTTTGCTGGCTGGGTCTGAGCCCCTGGCACGCTGGTTGGGTCTGGCTTTCCTGCCACCGGCTGGATGGGATGCTGCAGGCAAGATGGTGCTGCCTGCAGGTGGTTCAGGGTCTGGCCTGCGAGCGCAGAGCACAGGCATGGCCGCTGTACTCCAAACCGCTACTCTGTGCGCAGCTCCTGCTCCAGACCTGAGTCCCTGGAGGTCTTAAACTCGGGCTGTCTCGGGTACCTGGTTCTGCCAGCAGGGTCTGAGCACCTGGCAAGCTGGCTAGGTCTGGCTTCCCTGCTCAATGTCATTCTTTCTGAAAGCAGTTCACAAGGAGGCTCTATTTTATTCTGTTTCTCTCAGTGCTGGTCTGTGTTGCACTGTCCTAAGGGTGTTTGGTAAGTAGACGAGGCTTTTGATTTGGACTGCTTGCTTGTCTTGAGGCATCTGTCAGAGTGTTCTTGAGACCTCAAGCTCCATACACTTCTGATCAGCTCCACAGAGAACTCTGGACTTGATTCTTACCTTCCTACTTAACAGATTCTCACTGTGAGCCATTCTGACTGATAAATATTGACTTGTTTTGTCCTCTACTAGAATACAATGGTAACGCCCTGTGGTTATGAGTAAATGCTTTTGCTTCAAGCAGAGTTTGTGCATGCTTAGTTAGGACCAGTGCCAGCCTCCATGGTAATATTTTATATGAAGCCAATATGCCCAAGGAATCTCTAGCTTTCCAAAAGGGGAGTGGGGTGGGGAGCATTTGTCACTAATTTGTAACTAACTGCTAGTGACTGATATATTTATCTGAATGAACTAGGATCAATAAAAAAATATCAATGCTAAATTGCTCACAGTTACACCTATAAGACTAAGGTGTTTCTCACTATAGAGAACTTTAAAAAATTATACATAGTAATTTAGCACAGAGAGGTCCCATTTTCCCATTACTAAGTGCCAAAATATTAGCACGTAATTCCACACGTACAGTTTCTCACTGTTATAGATTTTTGTATTGCTCAAATCTTTTTGAGAGACATCTGTTTGTGTTGTTCTCATGATTATAGATTAAAATCAATTATTCCCCAGAAAGGAAAAACATATATCACTACAGACACAAAACACAGAATTATTGAATGTATGCTGCCACCAGGAAGATGTAAAATAATCTCTGAGAAGTCAGGCATGTTTAAAGTCAGGTCAGTGGGTCTCAACTTTTGGGGTTGCAGCTTCTTTAGGGTTTACATATTAGATATCATGCATATCAGATATTTATATTACAATTATATCAGTAGCAAAATTAGTTATTAAGTAACAGTGAAGTAAGTTTGATTGGGGTCACCATAACATGAGGAGCTATATTGAAGCATTAGGAAGGTTGAGAATCAGTGTTCTAGATGAATCTCAGTGCTTCAATACTATCATGCTAAGAAAATAATCCTGCATACAAAGCTGAAAATAGTTCCCTTTTTTCCTAAAAACAAAGACTAAAAAGTTATATTTTCTCTATTTACCATAATGTTATAATTCAAAGTAAGAATTTGGTTGGAGTAAAATACTTTTAGATAAACTATAAGTAATATTATCTGAGCTTAAAATTTTTCATCTCAGCTCATTTTAACAGCCAGTTCTTCTAAAGTATAAGTGGTTTATGCTAAGGAAAAACTTAATAATAAGAAATGAACACATCTCTGTATTTTTTTTAATGTGTTGAGGTTCTCATTGTATTTGTACATTTTCTGTGTATGTACATGAGCGTGTGTGCATGCACACATGTGGGGGTCATTCACACACTGTCAAAGGCAATTTGCAGGAGGAGATTCTCTCTTTCTACTCTTAGGGACTTAGGACTGAACTTGGGTTGTCGGGCTTGGCATCAAGTATATTTTTTTCCTGCTGAGCTATCTAGCTGACTCTCTGTGTAATTTCCTTGTTGTAAAATACACCAATTTTACAGAGCTACAAATCCCCCGGGTTTATGGGCTTTGAGAAATAATGGTCTCCATTAGGGTTTATAATGCATTCTGGGAAGTATTATAATTTCACCCTCAAGGTTATCACCTTCCACGGATAATAGATCACTTGAATGTATTGATAGAAGATGTTCCGCGGGGCACGTTAAGATTCATCTTCTCATACCATAACTTCAAAATGGTCAGAAATGAAGATCTTTATATTCATGACAGACTAGAGATACCACATACAAAGTGCTTCTGCGTTGAAAGGTGCTCTGTGTGGTGCCAGGGGTATCTGTCAGTGTTCACGAGGCTTCTGACTACCAACTTAGTGCAAAGTCGTCCCACCAAGGTTGCTAAATTCACCTCTGCAATCACAGCAGCCATCTAGGCTTATCGGGCATCCTTTGTGCTTATATAATGTGTATTGAACTTGTTACATTGTTTTTCACTGGGTCATTACTTATGCAATAATAATGGAAGATAAAGCTGTATAGAACAATGCTGATAATGAGTTAATGAAAATGTTATTTGTCCTTAAGAAGCATTTTAAAGATCTATGAGAATAAAGGAACTATTTACATGGCATGGAATAAACTTTTAACTCATATATTAGAATATTAGAATGTAATGATCACTATTACCAATTTTACTGGTCCCATTCATTCGTGGAAATACCAGACAGTGAATGAAAATACAAAGTTCCTGTAGCTGCCTGTGGGTATTCAACCTTACTCAAGGAATATACCACAGAGGTTCACCTTCTGAAGGGATTCTGACATTAAAAACTACCAATGAGTGTCTGTGGGTTAAGAATGATCAGGTTTAGAACTTCCAGACATCATATCTCACTGGTTTCATTCTACACATGTAAAAGGCTATACTCACTGTATAAAACATCTAATGCCGGGAACAAATTGCATATTGTAAATGAGTCCACACCCTAGGAGGGGGTTCCTGCAGACAGGGCCTCACCTGTCCCTCCACGCTGAGCAGCAGTGGTCTTCACAAAGCAAATGTTGACAAATTTTAAAAATCAAGGATTCAACCAGTACGTCACCATCAATTTCTATTACTTAAATGTCAAATACGTAATAACAGTTTTTTTGTAAAGTTATTTTACTTATTTTGGACAAATCCATAGGAAGCCACAGACAAGAATGTTTTGATAAATAATTCGTGTTAATTATCATCTCCTAATTATATTCTAATACCGCATTTACTTTTATTCCCATTTGGATAACAGATTGAAAGTTTTATTTTGAAAAGGGAGAACCATATAATACAGATCTTAAAAGTAAAATGGTTTAACTATTTACCTTGAGAAAACAGTTAATTGAGTTCAAGCAATTGGAAGTAAATTTGTTTCTGGCATTCAGTACTTAAACCTGACCAAGTGCTTTTTCTTGGACTGAGTGAGAATCCATTCTGAGGTTCCTACCCTGCTGTGTTAAAGTCAGCTTAGGCCAGCTGACCAAATCCAGAGCTATCAGAAGGTTCCTGTACCATCTTGCACACTTGCATACAAACACACGCGCGTGTGTGCCTGTGTGTGCGTGCGTGCGCGCGGGCACACACACACACACACACACGCACACGCACACGCACAGTGGCCAGTTTTAAACACAATTTGTTTAATTAAAAAATATATGCATGGGTATTTTGCCTGCTTATAGGTATCTGCATTTTGCCTAGGCTCTGCCCCACTGTTACCTGGTAACAGCCGGGTGTGCCTGGCTCACTATAAAAGGGTCTGCTCACCCCCTCCTCTCTCTCTTGCTTTCTTTCTCTCGCTCTGTTCCCTTGTTCCTGCTCCCCATCTCTCTCCCCTGCTCATGGCCTCTCTCCCCTACTCCTCTACTCTCTCTGACTTTCTCTGTCTCCTCAATTCCCCTCCGCATGGCCTGAATAAACTTTATTCTATACTATACTGTCAGTGTGGCTTACCCCTCAGGGGGGAAGGGATGCCTTAGCATGGGGCCCCTTCCCTCACACCTGACTGCACATCCACCAGACATATTTTCTTTCCCCTTATCTTTTTATAAAACACAACAATGGGACTGAGTGCCAACTCTATGTCTGGCACCAATGGGTGCCAGCAGAGGCATCAAATCCCCTGGAATTGTAGCTACAGAGGGTTGTGAGCCACCATGTGAGTGTTGCCCATTGAACCAGATGCCCTAGAGGAGTAGCCTGTGCTCTTAACTGCTGAGTTACCTCTCCAGTCTACAGTATTTGTTTTTATGGATGTCTCTCCCCAGTACTCTCCCATTCCTCAACTCCTTTCCGTATCTTATGCTCTCTTATCTGCTTTCATCTCTCCTGTATCTTCCTCCCTCCCTCCCTCCTCATTCTCTCTCTCTCCACTTCATGATCTCCTGTCTAAAGAAATAGCTCCTTGAAGATAGACTGTTTTATTTTATTTTCAGACATGAGATTAAAGATCAGATTAGAGTTTTGAAGAGGTAAACTGATATCATTCGGGTTCCACGTAAGGAAAATTATTTGCAGTCAGATTCATATAAAAGCTTTAAAAACCAGAGTGTTCGAGCTGGACAAGGCTGTGGATGAGCAGGAAGCAGCCCTACGCTTTACTAACTAGTAAAGAATTCAGGAGATTTTCAATAATGATAGAAATGGCCAGGAGTACTAATAAGCCTGCCTTTAATGTGATCCTGGAGAAAGGCTGTGTTTACTGGGGACATGCTGAAGTCACATACATCTCCATTTAAAAGCTGCGGCTTTTGCTTCAGATGTGATTATGTCCCACTGTGGCCATAAATTAGGGGCAGTGACTATTAAATTTAATTACTTTCTATGGCTGCACGCAGCTGGGGGAAATTGCAGCTCTCGGGAAAGGTGATTACAAAGGACCCCTCCACCCGAAGGTCTTCCCCAGTGCATGCCCCCGACAAGACGCAAACATGGAGCCACGTAAGATGCGCAAGGGTTTTGGCTGAAAGTGACATGGACTGAATGCCCAGAGCACAGAGACATGGCTGCTGCTTAGGAATTCTGTGCTTCCTTTGTGGAGATACACTTTGTGCTTCCCCCCACAGCGACCGTCATTTGATATCTAACGAGCTAGAAAACAAATGACCGGATTTCTCCCAGTCATAACGAACACATAACAAATGTCCTTGACTCAAGAGCACACCATTCTCTCAGCTCTTAGGTCACTAGAGCCTTGGAGGGATTCATAAAAATGACCACCGACAATATTAACAATGCGCTTGGAGCAATGAGGCTTTCTTTGCAGCTGTATTATGCAGATGGGAGAAAAAAGTCCACAGGGAAGCGTTGAAATGCAAAGATGCAGTTAAATCAAGATAAAGGTGAATTAAGGGTGGGATTGTGAACACTGCAAGTGCTGTGGATGATCCTGCTTGTAAAATGACACTAGATGCACTTGGGCTGGGGGAGGTTTCCCGACGGGGAAGTGCCTTTCTATCAGCTTCTCAAAATCACCTAGTTGTCTGTGTTTCAGTCCCAGTCAACAAAACAAGTATGGCTCACATAATGATAACTAAGCAGCCCTTGTTATATGGAAAGGCAAGAAAAAAATCCCTATTTACAAAATATATATTCAAATACTTACATTGAATAAATGCATTTAATTGTCTTGCATATATAAATGTAAATCCATAGAGGCTTTGTCCGGCCAGGCGGTGGTGGCGCACACCTGTAATCCCAGCACTTGGGAGGCAGACGCAGGCTGATCTCTGAGTTCAAGGCCAGCCTGGTCTACAGAGTGAGTTCCAGGACAGCCAGGGCTATACAGAGAAACCCTATCTCGAAAAACCAAAACCAAAACAAACAAACAAACAAAAACAAAAAACAAGCAAGAAACATAGAGGCTTTGTCCTATGCATTTAATAGAAAAAGCAGGATCTGCCCACTCGTGAGCCTTTCCACAGCAGTTAATGGATGAGGTCCAGACAGAAACCAAAACATAAGAAGAAACACTCAGGATCAATTGGCTTGATTCTTTCCTCTAGGATGCTGCTGGGCACTCCTGTGTGAATCGGTTCCCCACATGACCCAAAAGAGTTCTCAGTGAATGAGCAGTGATGAGCAGTTCCAGTAGAAGAAAGGTGGGGGAGGAGCTAATCAACATGTAGTACAGACATACAGGAAAACACCACAGGGAACAACATTAATTTGCATAATTATTACATGCAAAAATGATACAAGTTTTAATTACATTTACTTTCTGCTTTCAAGACAGTGGTTTTGAGATATTCACAAAAATCCAATTCATCAAGGCACACCAGGTTGCAACTACATAGTAATTATGAATTTAGTGAATTAATTTTTTCCTGCACAAAGTATTTTGCATGCCCCTGTCACACAGGGAAGAGTCTCTTACAGAACATCAGGATTCCCCTTTCCCCTTTGTAAATGTCAAGATGAATTCCCCATATAGTCAAGTATCAGGTTTAACTGAAAAAGTTGATGCCTCTATACTTTATATCGAATTAAGTGTTTCAAGAGGCTATAGAGATTGCTCAGTGGTAAGAAGCATATGCTGTGCTTCAAAGAACCCAAGATCGTTCGGTTCCTGCTGTCCTTAAAGCCAAGTTCAATTCCTGCTATCCCTGTGGGGTGGCTAACTGTAACTCCATCTTCACAGATTACAGCACACTCTTCTGGACTCTACCCCGCACCCACCAACATGAGCATGTGCCCTCCACACACACACCCACAATACACATAATTAAAATAAAAATAAATCTTTTAAAACTAGATATTTCAAATACTGCTTATATTGGATAGAAGATGCTAAATTAATACAAATATATACAAAGAAAATATCCCAAAATTGTACCCAAATTGTGCAAGAAACACAAATTGTAAGAGCATAATTCTCTTGAAATTAAATACTAGAAAATAAAAACACTTGGATCACCTTAAGGTATGTTTGAAACATTCTAATATTTCCTAACACCCCCTGCCGATAGACATTAATAAACTTACCCTGGCCATCATTGCTCACATATGCCAACGCTGTTTTAATAAATATATTGTCATTTAAAATCTGTTGGCAATATTTGAAAGACCCATGACAACACCTGCAATTAAAGTTAAAAGAATTTAAAATTTCCAAGATACTTACATTTTATTTTTATTGATTGACTTATTCACTAATACATTTATTGTTTATTTTTGCGTTCGTTCTTGTGACTTCCTGATGTTGTGTGGAGGAGGGGTGGAATCTATACATGTGCGAGGAGGCCAGTGGAGACAGGATTGGGCATCATCCTCAGGAGCTGTTTACCTCAGTCTTTCTAGACCCGTGTCTCTCACTGCCCTAGGGTTCACAGTGCAGGGGAAGCCACAAAAGAAGCCCAGAGTCTGTCATCTCTTCACTGCCAAGGTGGGATTCCCAACACAGGCCACCATGACGCCTAGAGTTTTGGTTTTAGTTTTGTTTTGTTTTAATGTGGATTCTGGAGACTTACCTCGGGTTCTCATGTCTGCAAGGCAGACATTTGCTGCTTGAGCAATGTCCTCAGGCACTGCTTAGTTAGGCTTTGATTTCTGTGAAGAGCCACCAGGACCACAGGCAACTCTTCTAAAGGAAAACATTTCATTGGAGCTGGCTTACAGGTCCAGAGGCTTAGTCCATTATCTGCCTGGTGAGAAACATGGCAGTATTGAGGCAGATGTGGTGCTGGAGAAGGAGCTGAGGGCTCTACATCGTGATCCACAGGCAGGAGAAGAGAACGGTGTCCCACACTGGACATAGCTTGAACATAGAGACCTCAAAACCCACCACCACAATGACACAATTCCTCCAACAGGCCACACCCACTTCAATAAGACCACACCTCTTAGTCATGCCACTCCCTATGGGCCAATCATTCAAAGACAAGAGTCTGTGGGAACCATTCCTATTCAAACCACTACAGGCCCTAGACTCTAATTTCTATCATATTATTATCAATGTTACAAACTAATTTAGAATGATCACCATAGCTGAAACAGCTTCAGTAGTTGTGAGAACCACTCTGGTCTTGTCTCCAGGCCAACCATTCACATTTTCCTATATAAATGCATCATATTTAATATTTGTATTAATATCGAGTTCACCAGAATTTTCTCAGGTTGGTAATAAGTATTTGCACACAGCAGCAGAAAAGTGACTAATACATTTACCTTTCTTAGTTTATCCTGAAGTCCAGATTTTCTGCTACCCCTTCAAGAAAGTGTTCTAGGTTGGCTCCCCATTGATTATTACACCACATCTATAAACCTATGAATAGGCTGAGTTTGGACATTTAAAGAATGGTTTACTCCCCAGAGTGGAACCGAGGCAGTTTGAGCTGCAGAGTAGCACTAAGCTTTGTTTCATTAGATGGTTTTCCTGGTTTTTTTGTTTTTGTCTTCTTTTTCCAGCTTTATCCACGGATTTAAGTAAACTATTCTGAACTACTGTGTTATTTTACAATTCTACTCTGAGCATTCTGTAAACACTTAGAAACATCCCACCTATCACTGATTTCCTTTAAAATTATATGAACATTTCAAAAATATTTAACTAGATCTGTTTTTGTTGGGTGTGATTTATAATTTTGAGACATAATCTTGCTATGTAGTATGGTCTGACTTCAAAGTCATGAACCTCCTGACTCAGTTCCCCAAGTGCTAGGATTATAGGTGTCTGCAACCACAAGTGGATTAAATCTGTCCTTGCTACTTTATTGGCCATCTAATATAATAAAGAATGAATTTTTTAAAGCAAAAAAAAAAAAAAAAAGAATGGTTTACTCTTAAAAGTTTGAAATGAACAGACTCAGTTCATTGTATTAAACATTTATAAAATTGCGTTCAGAACCATCTCTAAGAAAATGTTGCTAGACTGTCTTTAGCATGAAAAGGTAGGTGACCACGAAGAGGTAGCTTCTTCTCGTTTGCAGAACACAAGTGCACACACTGACGATGATGAAGGCAGCCAGATGTGCTGTAGTACACAGAATCTTTTCTCTGGTGTTTTCTTATGTCATGTTGTGTCTGACACACGGTGTGAGAAAATCACTGAAGTCACCAATCAGTAGTAACAATGACTGGCAGGCAGCTGTAAGTCACATGACCCCACACGTGTAAGTTCATGAGGAAAGCTGTCATGTAATATATTGCCTAGCTAGCTTTTTCTAAAAATGGCTTGACAGGCTGCTAGACTAGACATAGGAATGCTTCAATCTGTTCTGAACTTTGGACTGTTAGCATATCCCGGTTTTTGGACAATATTAGATTTAATTATTGTTTTACATCATGGGAGAGATAAGTCCGGTCTATGGTCAGATGGTAACTCCAGGCTTCCAGCCACACAGCATGATCTCAGTCAGCAGCAGCAGGTACAGTTCACCTGCTGGTTGTTAAGGAGCTGAAGAGAAAAGGATAACGGAGCAGAGAGTGGCTGCAGCTGGTCTTGGTCCCTCCTCTTCTGCCTGTGAAATGTAGGAAGTTGTGTATCAGAACAGCTTCTGATGAGTAGTGATAGAGGTGGAAATAAGAGGACTTATTCCTGACATGAGGTTTTAAGGATGGAGACAAGTATGTACTTGCTCTTATTCATGCGTTTATCAGATACTGGATTTATTGAAATGAGCACTGTACCCATCTTTGTATCTTTTACTTCTATGGCCACCTGTTGCTGCATTCTTTCACATTTTGGAGGAAAACAAGACAACCAATACGAGTCTGTGTGAGTATGTGGTTAACTGTCACAGAATATCAACCTGAGCTTGAGTCTGATCTTGGCGGACAGAGAGAAGTTCCTCAGCAAACTGAGGAACCTTGCTTGGAAGAGCTGAGGGAAAGGCTCGGCTTTACCTTCATTGCTCCTTGAAGTTCAGTGCATCAGTTTCCAGTAGACAGAGTAGTCTTGACCAGGACTGCATGTGATGGTTTGAGCGGGAAGGAGAGAGGATGAAGGGCCTACCAGGCAAGCGGCCTCACCATGCGTAGCATGTAACAATCAAAACCAATTGTAGATTCTCCGAACCCAAACTGTTCTTGTGTAACAGATACTCCTTCTAACTGGTATCCGGTTATCGATTGAGTACGTAGGCCAGTGGGACACTGTCTATCTCCAGATCTGAGATAGGCAGATCGATGATGATATAGAGTTTAGACATGGATGGCAGAGGTTTGATTTAGCTCTATAAAAGATAGATGGTTGTAGATGATAGATACAGATATACAATAGAGAAAAGGAATGATTGATGTGCAATAGATATACAATAAGTAGATTGATAAGTAGATATCTACTTATAGACATCTATAATATCTTTAGATATTAGATAATAGATAAACGGCTCTCAGATAGCTGATAGATTATGGATTAATAGATGATTGATGAATGATTGATGGCCAATGGATAAATACATCGATAGCTGAGATAGAGATATGGTTGTGGATTGGAAAGGAGATAGAGAATTTAATGCCAGATCAATTTCATTCTTGAGAAATTGGCATTTTAATATTATCTGGGAAATAGCTTCTCAAGGGAAAAATCCCCCCAAAGTAACAACAACAACAAACAAACAAACAAATCAGCTGCCCTTTAAGCCATCCTTTAACTACTCAAAAAATAAAAACAACAACTAGAAATCTACTGGGGAAGAACGGAAGGTTTGAATGTGGAAGCCAGAAGGGACCGCTGAAGCCACTCATGGCACCCTTAGGGAAACTTATATAAACAGAGGAGGCTTCACAAAGCTCACACAGCTGGTGACAGATCCTAAATTGTGATGACTTAGCTCACTTCCCAGACAACTACTCACTCACTTGTGTATACTCTTAAAACTAGAAAGAACAATCTCATCTGTCAGTAAAGCTGGAATTATCCAAAACAGTTGTACAGTTTGGCTTGCGGGAGTAAATGTAAATTACATTATCGATGTTGACAATGATCAATCAGTGTATTTTTCATTCTGTCAACACTTGAGGAAAACCCCAAACTAACTACTTGCAGGCAGTTGTTTCTTTTTTCCTTATAAGGAGTTGAATTTGAAGAAAGTTGCCCTAATGGTCCATGCATAGTTCCCAGAGCAATGCATTCTTGCATAAAAATAAAAGAAGCGCTTGATAGAATACAAATTCTGTAAAAGCGCTGACTCTTCAAACAAAGATGCGTACTAGGTAAGAGTGGGCAGCCCACGCAGAGGTGATATTTGTAAGCGATAAATTGGGTTATAGCATCTTTATAGGCACAAACTCTAAAACCTTGATATTTCTCGGTAATTCCTCTGACAGGCAGAGGCAAAGAGCTCAGCGTTTGCTATTGTCATCTGTTTCAACATTGCTCTTTCCATTTTAGTAATATCCAGTGGGCTGTAGAGAACCACATCCGCTCAGGTGAAGAAGGGTCTTTTAGCTGTCCTGAGCTCATTGTACATGGCCACTGAATCACCAACAAACACTAATTCCATGCTCCAAGTCTCTTGTGTCCAGAATCATAATATATCAGTCTTTCCAATGAGTGACTTGGCTTCAAAAATATAAAATTTTATCCAACATATCACCCAGAAAAATACAACGGTATCACACAGATTTGCACTCTCTTTTCTCTTTATGTCTACTATTATTCTTCTCCTTTACAATTTATTCAGGTCTCATCTATATTCCTCCAGCAAGCCCTACATAAAAGAAACTCCCATTATTCCCATATAGTTGTGGGAGCTGTTTTAACAGAAAGGGGAGAAGGGGAGGGGAAAGGAAAGGAGAGAGAAAGGGAAAGGAAAAGGGAGAGAGGGGGAATAGGGAGGAGGAGGGGGAGGAAGAGGGAAAGGGGGAAAGGAGAGGGAGGGGGAGGGGGAGAGGTGGAGGGGGAGAGAGAGGAAATCTTGTTATCATGGTTTCTGTCCTGTGAAAGGCCAGCAAGGACTTACAAATCCCCTGCTATGTCTCATTTGTCCTGGTCAGGATCTGTATGCACTTTAGACATGGCCACCTTCATCATTTTACTTTGGAGAAGTTGCCCTTCTGTTGTGGGTGACAGAGTGAAAACACAGGGAGTGTCTGTACTACGGATGTCTAGAACACTAAGCCAGAAAAGACTAAAATAGTCACCTTCGAAATCTAAGAAAGAACGGCTAACATATAGAACAATGAGAGACAGCCTTAGACCCCTCTTTCCTGAACCCTCCCCCTGCTTGTGAAAGATGGGCCTATGAGATTTTTGGGCCATCACTGCAGATAAGTACATGCAAAGAAAGGGGACACTCCCTTCCCATGGCAAATGTGGCCTGGTTCACTCTTCTGGCATAGCTGAAAACAAACATATAAGTCAACACTGAAACAGGAACATTGCTCAGTAGCACGTCACAAGAGGTTCACCGCCACACCGTTGGCGTAAGATGGGTAGCACTCTACTTACTTCTACCTTCCCAACTTTTAAGTGTTATATTGGGCTTCATAGTCACCTCCTTAAATTTCCTTACCACATTCTCTTTATCCCTCTTTAAAAAACATTTAAAAAAATAAAGGATATACCAGTTTTATCTAGTGCCTACGAAATACAACAAAATTGAAAAGTAATGAAAAAGACAATTGGTCACTGTACATTACTCTATTATTTATATTTATGGTTAATATAATGCGTACCCTGTGTATTCCTATGCATATGTATTCTTACATGCATGTATGGCTGAGTACTCTCTTAAACTCATGAGCATCACAGGCCTAATGGCTGAGCCTACAACATACCTAGGCTGTAGGTCAGGCCTGCTGCTCCTAGGTACCTGTCCATTATTGTAAACTTACAACAATGGCACCTTCTAGCTACTAAATTGACTTCATTACACATTTTTAAACTTTGTAGGCATTTAAACTTGTAACATCAGTTCTTTAAACACGGTCTGTATAGCTATGTAAATAATCCTGTCTTATATCTTTTTTATAAACATTTTTATGTTCACAAATTTTTCAATATATCTGTATACTTTAATCTGAAGCACAAGTATACACATTCACCTCAGTGTACACATGGTGGAAACTGTCAACCTACTGTCTCCCTCTTCTACACAGTAAGACTAGTGTCTTCAAGGGTGACTACACACAGGTATCTGCTGGCAGAAGGACATTTCAAATGCTGTTTAACAAATTTTTGGTTTTTATTTTTTTGTTTGTTTTGTGTGTATTAAGGACTATTAAATATTCTTGATATTTACATATTTGTCACTTAAATTGATTTGAAGCTTATTTTGTATATGGAATGATAAGATTATAGCTTCTAATGGTGAAAAGAAATTCCTGTGGATGCAAATAGGGGTATTTCTTGTTTTTCTTGGGTAGCCCCTGATGATGGGGTCTGGTAGTTTTATAGTAAGGAAATAGATAAAAATGAACAAACTGGCTGGGCGTGGTGGCACACGCCTGTAATCCCAGCACTTGGGAGGCAGAGGCAGGCGGATTTCTGAGTTCGAGGCCAGCCTGGTCTACAGAGTGAGTTCCAGGACAGCCAGGACTATACAGAGAAACCCTGTCTCGAAAAACCAAAAAAAGAAAAAAATGAACAAACTGAATTACAAAGAATCAAAGGTCTTAATCAATGATGTTGAGAGCAGACACTGCCTTGAACAATTTTGATAGCAATTCAGCTAGAGAGTAGAACTGTTTGTATCAGTTAAAAACTTACAGGGTCTGGTGAGTGATAGTAAAACAGGAAGAAAGATGAAACACACACAGGGTAGCAGGTGATGTGTTTACTGAGGGTGGAAATTAACAATGAAAATGAAGAAGAGAGGGAAAGCCTTTGGCAGAATGATAGGTTGTGAGCTTAAAGTTATGTGAATAGATGAATAGAGAGACTACTGGAAATTGCATAGAGATCAGGTCTCTTTGAGAAGCAATAAATATAAACCACAACATGTTGGCAAATACCTACAGAGAAAGAGCTGGCTCATGTGAAAAGCAGACAGCACTAGAACCGTATACTCTGTGTCAGCATCCTGGTACTGACCGTGTCACCTGATATCTTAGTTACTTTCCTATTGCAAGGCAACTTATGAAAGAAAACATTTAATTGGAGGTTTACTTACAGTTTCAGAAGCTGAGTTTATGGGCATCATGGTTGGAGCATAGCAGCAGGCAAGCAGGCGTGGTGCTGGAGCAGCGGCTGAGAGTTCACATCACATCTGCAACTTGGAAGCAGAAAGGGGTGGGCTGGGTCTGGTGTGGGCTTCAAAATCAAAAAGTCCACCCCCTAGTGACACACTTCCTCCAACAAGGCCATGCCTCCTAATTCTTCCTAAACAATTTTCCAACTGGGAACTGAGTGTTCACACAGGTGAATCTATGGGGGCCATTGTCATTTAAACCACCACTCTCAGTGACCAGGTTTGTAACAAGAGAGCAATGCCTCTTTGCTGAGAAGGGACAAGTATATTCATGAAGGCCATTTTCTGGTGTCTTGAATATGCAGAACACATTAAAAAAATAGGAGCACCAACTCCAGAGACTATCTACATGACTAAACTGTCCATGTTTAAATGAGTCTGTAAGAGTTCTTTATGAAAACATACATTTTATTAAGAAGAAAGTTCATGATAAGATCAGTGGAACAGCTGAGACAGAAGTCTTCCCCCCACCATTTGCATCAGGGAGCCAGGAGATTCCACAGCTTTTTGTGCACAACCCTACAGGAGAGAGTGATCTCCCAGCAGTGCTTCCACTTCTGAGTGCAGAGGTGAGATCTCCACCTTCTCTCTGGAGGGGACCATCTAGGAGCACACACGGCATAAGATCAGTGGAGCAGCTGGGAAAGAAGTCTTCTCGCGCCACCATTTGCACCAGGGAGCTGGGAGACTCCACAGCCTTCTGTGCACAGCACACCAGGAGAGAGTGATCTTCCAGCAGCACTTCCACTTCTGAGTGCAGAGGTGAGATCTCCAGAATTCTCTCTGGAGGGGACCATCTAGGAGCACACAAGGCATAAGATCAGTGGAGCGCTTGGGACAGAAGTCTTCCTGCTGCCATTGGCACCAGGGAGCAAGGAAACTCCCCAGCCTTCTGTTCATAGCCTGCCAGGAGAGAGAGATCTCCCAGCAGTGCTTTCACTTCTGAGTTCAGAGGAGTAACAACACAGGCTTACAGGCCCACAGGAGGAACAAACTCCAGCCAGAGACAAAATACCAACTAGCACCAGAAATAGCCAGCACAAGAACCCTACCAACAGAAACCAAGGCCACATGGCAACATCAGCACCCAGTTCTCCTGCCACACTGGAAAAGCAAGAGTTGGATTTAAAATCATATCTCATGATGCTGATAGAGGGCTTCAAAAAAAAAAGACTTAAATAACTCCCTTAAAGAAATACAGGAGAACATCGGTCAACAGGTGAAAGCCTTTAAAGAAGAAACACAAAAAAATCCCTTCAAGAATTACAGGAAAACACAAATTTGCAGTGACATGCAAAATCTGACTGGCACAATGGGGCAGTGTGACGTTCCCATGGCCACAGGAAGTATATGCAGTTCATTGGTCAAATGAGTGAAACACTTCACCTTATTTTTACTTATGAGTGATCTTCTGGTTAAATGTAACTAGCATAAGGGAATCAAGACTATACTAACTATTAAGGCAAAGTAGTAGATGTATGGGATGAAGACGCTTAGACACAACACACACGCCTACAACCGCCTCATCTTGAATACTAAGATATGAAAGACACTTCCATAAAACCAGACTGGCTGTGGTGATGTCAGAATGTTTGTCTGAATTGGCACATTACTAAAAAGAAAATGTATAACCATAAAAAGATAATAAAAAAAATGTAGCTAAACGGTTGATTAGGAGGCAATGGGTTGGACACACCCTGATTCAGCAGCTCACGCTCTGACATTTTCAGATAAGTAAATATGTCTGATACAAAAAGATCCAAGTTTAAAACCTGGAAAGCAACCAGAACAGTGGTTCTCAACTTTCCTAAGGCTGTGACCCTTTAATGTAGTACCTCATGTTGTGGTGACTCCCAACCACAAAATTATTTTCATTGCTACTTCATAACTCTAACTTTGATCCTATTAGGAAATGAAGGGTAAATATCTGGGTTTTCCAATGGTCTTAAGGCAACTTCTCTGGAAGGGTTGTTCACCCTCAAACAGCTCACCAACGGTTGAACAAAGTTGTACTAGAATGAACATGTCATTTCTGAAAGCTGTTGATGAAGAAATGGCAGCATTTTGTAAGATAAAAAAATAATTTAAAAAATCCTTTTTTCCTTTAAATATTTTATTAATTCTTTGAGAGTCTCGTACCATGTGTTTTGATCATTGTCATCCCCTTCCCCAACTCTTCTCAGACACGTGCCCTACTTCCCTACCCACCCAACTCTACATCCTATTCTTTTAAAACCCTCAAGACCAATTTGGGTAGCCCCAATCCCCTTGGATGGCTGGTCTTCCACCAAAGAGGGTTAGACTCGCTCGCGCTCCTCATCTCAGCAACTAACGATTACCATTAGTTCCATGGCATAAGATGGAATTGGGGCCCAGCTTCCCTCTCCATGATGAGATTTGGTTCAGCTTGAACTCGTAAACGTTTTAAGCATGTTGTTGTAATTGCTGTTGAGTTCATATACAAACAGCTCCCCCGCTGTGTCCAAGTTTTAGATATAAGTTACATTCTAAAAGATGAAACCCATACATGGATTTATTAGACATCTACCACTTCAGCCTCCTATGCTCTTTCTACCCCTTCATCTTCAGTGATTCCCAAGTCTTGGGAGGAGAAGATGCAATATATTATAAATCCTGAAGTCTCTACAGATTTTTTTTCAGGTGAAAGTCAAGTTGTATTGAGCCATAGATATAACAGTAAGTTATCAGGAGTCATTTTACTACTAGTTCCACTTAGCAAATTAGTAGTAGTTTCTCCCCTATGGTACATTTGTCTAGCCATAAGTCTTAAAGCCAATGAATCCATGTATGGGTTTCATCTTTTGGAGTATGACTGATATCCAACTACAGAGTAGTTGGTTGCTTTCATGATTTTCATGACACATGGCATTATACCAATGGGCGTGTCTTTCCAGGCCTGCCACTATGGCAATACATAGCGTTCACAGCTGTGTGTGACTGATGATCACTCTTCCCCTCTAGCAGCATGCACAGCACTTTCCAGCACTGTTGATAACTAACTAGTAGAGATGAGGCTTCCAGGTCCGTAGCAGTTTGAGTTCTCCATGTTCTAGGAATCAAGCATGTGGCGTCTTTAGCCATAACCTTTTACCATCAAGTGCTGCAAGACAACTAAGAGCCACGGCAATAGTCTGTAATGTTTCAGGTCTATGTGCCCCTCTAGGCAACAAATACCAAAGAAGTAACTCATTCCTGCCACTGGAAATTTTTTTAATTTAGCAAATATGGTGATTTATTTAAATCTTCTAAAAGGAGCTCCAGGATTTGGTTGGAATATCTGTTCTCCCTGTAGAAGTTAAGGGTTTCTTAATTATTTTATTTATTTATACTCTTTATTTACATTCCAGTTGCTGCCTCCCTTCCCAGTCCTACTTCCACAGTTCCTTCTCTATTTACACACACACACACACACACACACACACACACACACACACCTTGCCTCCAAAAGGGAGGGTGCTCCCCTCCCTGGCTCTCCTCTTTCCCTTAGGCCTCAAGTCTCTTGATGATCTCCTAGCTTCTGCCTCTAAGGCCAGACCAGGCAGACCTCTGCTATATGTACCAAGAGCCTCAGACCGGCCCTTGCATGCTCCTGGTTGGTGCCTCAGTCTCTGGGAGCTCCCTGGAGTCTGGGTTAGTTGAGACTGCTGTCTTCCTATGGGGTCACTCTCCTCTTCAGCTTTTTCTGTCCTTTCCCTAATTCAGCCATAAGGGTCCCTGACTTCAGTCCAATGGTTCTGTCTGTCTCAGTCAGCTGCTGCTTGTGCCTCTCAGCCATGCTAGGCTCCTCTCTGTAAGCATCAGTAATAGTGTCAGGCCTTGGGCCGGTCATTGGACCATCTTTCCTTTAGTCTCCATTTTTGTCCCTGTAGTTCTTTTAGACAGACACAATTCTGGGTCAGAAATTTTGACTGTGGATTAGTAACCCAGTCCCTACACTTGAGGCTCTGTCTATCTACTGGAGGTGCATTCTTCTCCTCAATATTGGGCATTTTGGCTAAGGTCACCCCTACTGAGTCCTGGGAGTCTCTCATCTCCTGGCTCTCTGGTACTTTCTGTAGGGTTCCCCTACCTCCAACCCCCTGAGGCTGCATATTTCCATTCATTCTCCTGGCCCTCTGGGCTTCATTCCTGTTTCCCTCCCCTCATACCTGATCCTATTCCCTCCCCTTAACCAGATCTGTCCCTTTCTCTGCCTCCCATGATTATATTCCTCCCCCTTCTAAGTGAGATTGAGGCATCCTCACTTGGGCCTTTCTGCTTGTTACATTTCTCATGGTCTGTAGGTTGTATCCTAGGTATTCTGTACTTTTGGTTAATATTGACTTATCAATGAGTACATATCGTGCATGTCCCTTTGGGTCTGAGTTACCTCACTCAGGATGATATTTTCTAGCTCCATCCATTTCTAGATTCAAAATTCATCATATCCTCATTTTTAATAGCTGAATGCTATTCCATTGTATAAATGAACCACATATTCTGTGTCTATTCTTCAGTTGAGGGACATCTTGGTTGTTTCCAGCTTCTGACTATTACAAATTAGGCTTCTATGAACATAATGGAGCACATGTCCTTATGCTATGGGAGAGTATCTTTTGGGTATGTGCCAAGAGTGATATACCTGGGTGTTCAGGTAGAACTATTTCTGCTTTTCTGAGGAACCCGTAGATTGATTTCCAGAATGGTCATACCGGTTTGCAATCACACCAGCAATAGAGGAATGTTTTTCTTTCTCCACATCCTCATCAGCATGTGCCATCACTTGAGTTTTTGATCTTAGCCATTCTCATTGGTGTGAGGTAGAATCTCAGGGTCATTTTGATTTGCATTTTCTCTGATGACTAAGGACTTGGAACATTTCTTTAAGTGCTTCTCATCCATTAGCAATCCTTTTGTTATGAATTCTCTGTTTAGCTCTGTACCCCAATTTTTTAATTGAGTTATTTGGTTTTATGGAGGTTAACT
Source organism: Apodemus agrarius (assembly GCA_964023405.1). Taxonomy (NCBI): domain Eukaryota; kingdom Metazoa; phylum Chordata; class Mammalia; order Rodentia; family Muridae; genus Apodemus; species Apodemus agrarius. The sequence continues at coordinate 129,406,574 of OZ030007.1, read as the reverse complement.
TCTTGACTTCTTGCTATATTTTGGATATTAGTCCTCTGTCAGATGTAGGGTTAGTGAAGACTATTTCCCACTCTTCAGGTTGCTGATTTGTCCTATTGATAGTGTCTTTTGCATACAGAAGCTTTCCAGTTTCATGAGGTGCCAATTATCAATCGTTGATTTTAGAGGCTGAGCCATTGATTTTCTGTTTAGAAAATTTCCCCCTGTGCCAGTGAGCTCAAGGCTTTTTCCCACTTTAGCTTATATTAGGTTTTATGTTGAGGTATTTAGTCCACTTGGACGTGAGCTTTGTGCAAGGTGATGAATATGGATCTATTTTTATTCTTCTAATTCATACCTCCAGGTGGACCAGCACTATTTATTGAAGGTTCTTTCTTTTTTCCCACTGTATGTTTTTGGCTACTTTGTCAAAGATCAAGTGTCCATAGGTGTACGGGTTTACATCTGAGTCTTTGATTCTATTCCATTGATCGACCTGTCTGTCTCTGTACCAATACCATGCAGTTTTTATGACTATTGCTTTGTGCTACAGCTTGATGTCATTGATGATGGCACCATCAATGATGTCAACTTCTACCAGAAGTTCTTTTACTGTTGAGAATTGTTTTGGCAATCCTGGGTTCTTTGTTATTCCATATGAAGTTGAGAATTGCTTTTTCCCATGTCTGTGAAGAATTGTGTTGGAATTTTGATGGGGATTGCTTTGATGCTTAGATTGCTTTTAGTAAGATGGCCATTTTTCCTATGCTGATCTTACCTATCCATGACCATGGGATATCATTACATCCTTTGAGGTCTTCTTCAATTTCTTTTCTCAGGGATTTGGAATTCTTGTCATATAGATCTTTCACTTGCTTGATAAGAGTTACACCAAAATATTCTATACTATTTGTAGCTATTTTGGAAAGTATAGTTTCACTACTTTTTTTCTCAGCCTGTTTATCATTCATATAAAGGAAGGCTACTGATTTGTTTGAGTTAATTTTATATCCAGCCACTTTGCTGAAGTTGTTTACTATAGGAGTTCTCTGGTGAATTTTGGTGGTTGCTTATATATACTATCCAAAATCATCTGCAAATAGTGATACTTTTCTTCTTCCTTTCCAATTTGTATCCCATTGATCTCCTTTTGTTGTCTAATTGTTTCAGCTAGAACTATGATTACTGTATTGAATAGATGGGCAGAGAGTAGGTAACCTTGTCCAGATTTTAGTGGGTTTGCTTCAGGTTTCTCTCCATTAATTTGATTTTGGCTGTTGGTTTGCTATGTATTGCATTTATTATGTTTAGGTATGTGCTATGAATTTCTGATCTCCAAGGCTTTTAACATGAAGAGGTGTTGTATTTTGTTGAAGGTCTTTTCAGCATCTAATGAGACGATCATATGATGTTTTATCTTGAGTTTGTTTATATAGTGTACTACATTCATGGAGTTCATATATTGAACCATCCCTGCATCCCTGAGATAAAGCCTACTTGATTGTGGTGAATGATATATTTGATGTGTTCTTGGATTTTCTTTGTAAGAATTTTATTGAGTATTTTTGTCAATATACTGATATAAGTGAAATTGGTCTTAAGTTTTCTTTTCTGATGTCTTTTAAATTGGTCTTAAGTTTTCTTTTTTGATGTCTTTGTGTGGATTAGGTATCAGAGTAACTGTGGTTTCTCAGAATTAATTAGGTAGTGTTCCCTCTGTTTCTATTTTGTGGAATATTATGAGGAATATTGGTATTATCTCTTCTTTGAAGATCTGGTAAAATTCTGCACTAAAACCGTCTGGCCCTGGGCTTTTTTAGATTGGGAAGGTTTTTTTTTGTTGTTGTTGTTGTTTTTGTTTTGTTTTTTTCTTTTCGAGACAGGGTTTCTCTGTGTGGCCCTGGCTGTCCTGGAACTCACTCTGTAGACCAGGCTGGCCTCAAACTCAGAAATCCGCCTGCCTCTACCTCCCAAGTGCTGGGATTAAAGGCGTGCGCCACCACCGCCCAGCTAGATTGGGAAGTTTTAAATGTCTATTTCTATTTCCTTAGGGGTTGCAGGACTGTTTTGATCATTTACCTGATCTTCATTTAACTTTGGTTCTGGTATTTGTCTAGAAAATCATCTATTTCATCTAGATTTTCCTGTTTTATAGAGTAATGGCTTTTGTAGTAGGTTCTGGTGATTTTTTTAAATTTTAAATCTTTTTTAAAAATTTCCTCAGTTTTGTCTCCCTTTTCATTTCTGATATTGTTAATTTGGCTATTGTCTGTGTGCCCTTTAGTTAATTTTGCTAAATGCTTATCTATCTTGTTAATTTTCTTAAGAAAAAAACCCAGCTCTTAGTTTTGTTGATTATTTGTATCATTTTCTTTCCTTCTTTCTAACTGGTTGATTTCAGCCCTGAGTTTGACTATTTACTGTCATTTTCTCCTCTTGCGTGTGTTTGCTTCTTTCTGTTCTAGAGCTTTCCTGTGTGCTGTTACTGCAGATTAGACAGAATTACCTCTTAAGACCCTAAGAAAAGACCCTGAAAGACCAATAGACATTCCAAATCCCTAAAGCAGCTCATGTGTGCAGAATGTGTTGTCTCATTTTTAAAGTGACTGACTTTGTAATCACTAAGGATACATCATTGAGTGAATCTATAAGGTGTTTCCAGAGAAATTGGAGTGACAAAGTACCACATTGAATGTGGGCAGCACCACCCTAAAGTCTTGGGAGCCCAGACCCAGTGAAAAGAAGAGAATAAGTTGAAATCATTGCTCTTTTCTTGATTCCTGACTGTGAACTCAGTGTGATGAGTCACCTTGCACCTTTCACCGCTATGCCTTCCTCCCTACGATGGACTGTGTCTCTTTAAACTGTGAGCCCACACAACTTGGCTCCCCCTTTAATATATGTCAGGAATTTTGTCACAGAAACAAGAAACCTTACTCATACAAAGCTGAAGTCTAAGACAAAATACTCAATGATTTTTCTCAGTTCTTCATGTTTGTATCTATTAACTGTTTATGATTTTTATGGAAAAATTCAAGATTGTGTTATAGGACACTTAACCCTGGAGAGATATAGATATACTAATATTCCTTTGATTTTATTTTCACCAGAGAAAAATGAAGCCTTGGGAAAACCTTTTCAGAAAGAAGCATCAGTGGACAGCAAGCATGACTTCAGACTCTCAAAAAACAGCACAAATGACAAAATTACCTCACTTCTACTCTCTCACCATGCACTCAAAGCCCTACTAATGGATGCAGTCATCCTAACCCACACAGAGACAGCACCCTCATTCACTAACTCTTGTTAACAGCATTATCCCCTGCTCGTCTGAGTCCAGGACAGAGCTTAAAGACAGGATTTAAACACGGTTTAGCAATTTATAGCAGAGTGCGCAGGCAGCACTATCCATCCTCCTTGATACGGTGCCTTCTTTAGTTGCTGTATAAATCTCACAGGGTCAGTTAGATGTGAATTCATCATTATTAAAATTTATGCAATCAAATTAGTGGTCCTGTCTTCAGTTACTAAACTGTATATTGGCTATTTGGTTAAACAGCTCAACAAATGCCTTTCTCTGCAGGCAGGTTAAGAAAAAGAATAACATGGTCTTTGGGGAGAACACTTGGCTATCGCTTTGTTGTTACTAGGCAGAATATAATGATGGGCTTAGTCTTAATTTTCAAAGTTTATTTATAATTATGGAAGTCAATGCAGTCGTGTTCCACTGATGGCACCTTTACACCAGTTCCAAGAACTGTATCCAGAAGAAAACAGGCTATATGACACAGGATTGGCGGGCTAGGAGATGGCTCAGCTGTTACGAGCATTGCTGCTCTTGCAGAGGACATCAGTTCAATTCCCAGCACTCACATCAGGTGACTCTAAGTCCTGCTTCACACGCACCCAATTCCTCTGCCCTCCCACGCACCTGCCTTTACACACACACACACACACACACACACATACACACTTACACATTCACACACAAGTACACACATGGACACACACAGAAATGTACACAATATGTATATGTATATACCTATATAACTACATACATACACATAATCAAGAAATCAGATAAATCTTTAAAAGGTACAAGATTAAAGGAGATTTTACAAAGACGTGCTCCCAAGTAGAAATGTGACTAAGTTGGTAGCATGCATCCCCAGAAGGGACCGACTCATGAGTGCAGTCTCCAGCAGCACATAAAACAGGACACAGTGACATGCACCCGACATCTCAGTGCTGGGGAGGTGGAGGCAAGAGGACCAGATTCAAGGTCATTCTTGTTATATAGTAAGTTTAAGGCCAGCCTGGGCTATATGAGACCCTGTCCCAAATAAAACAATAAAAAAAAGTTTCTAGTCTCACAGTTCACCTTCATCTTCTGCTGGACTTTCCCTTTGTGACACTAGGCTGTCTGTAGGAAAAATTTAAAAGAAACAGCTGGAGAAATTGCAAGACAGGTCCAGGTGAGGGAAACGGCTCACCAGGATCATGAGGCCCGGAATGGGTAAGCTGTGTTAGCCACACCAGGCTGAGCCCTCGATGCCTCCCACATTGCCCTGTGCTGCTGAGTCCTCCTGAGTCAAGGGTAAGTTTCCAATGATTTATGTGTTCTTACTCTGCTCTACTTTCCCCATCCCAAATATCTTCCAGAATCATCTGTTCTCCCATTTCTCATTCCGTCCCATTGACTTTTAATTTGTTTATTTTTCCACTTTATTTCAGCTTCTTCCTCTCATGAGCAGCCATAGTATGCTGTGAATCTCCCATGTTCATCTGAGTCCCACCGGACATCCAGGTCACTCATTTCTCTGTGTGCAGAACAGCATCCTGGGGCAGAACAGCATCCTGGTGCAGAACAGAATCCTGGGGCAGAACAGCATCCTGGGGCAGAACAGCATCCTGGTGCAGAACAGCATCCTGGGGCAGAACAGCATCCTGGGGCAGAACAGCATCCTGGGGCAGAACAGCATCCTGGGATAGAACAGCATCCTGGGATAGAACAGCATCCTGGGATAGAACAGCATCCTGGGACAGAACAACATCCTGGTACAGAACAGCATCCTGCAACCTATGTGGAAAAGCAACTCAGCAGGTGCGCAGGGCCCAGACCCCTCAGTGTAACTGTGAGTCAGTCCTCTGTTCTACTTGCATTGACAGCCTCTTCAGAAGCCTTACCACTAATTGGTCCTGACAAGGTCAGCCTCTCACCTGGAAGCAGAGCACACTCCTAGGTCAGGTATACCCTCCCCCAGAAGGTGCTCTGCATGCTAATGAAATGTCACCCGCAGCAAAAGCCTTACTGAAAAGACAAAAAGGTGAGGACAGCAACAATTACATCTTCCCTATAGTCAGTTGCACAATACACTAAACACCTGGTGACAAAGAAAGTGTATATACTCCCCCATCCCCCCCAATACATTAGGATTAAAAAAATGCTTCCTGGCGGCCACTTACAGAAGGAAATGCAGGGATTACCATGTACCCTTTTCTTTTATGTGTCCTTCCTTGCCTTCGAAGGGCAGACAGGATCAAAAACAGCTGAGTGGCTGCCTTTGTGGTGGCAGTAATGAGCTGGGGTGGGACCAGATAAGACAGACTGTGGATTCGGGGTCACGGAGGTGCCAGCCTTCATGAATTTATTCATTGAGTGCATGCATATCTCTGCTGGTAACTGCGTGCGGTCCCACCATCATAATGTGAGTGCTGTGATTTGCAGCATTGCTGTGTCACTACAAAGGGTGACCCAAACAGCATTACATATCTGCCCCCAAATGCATAAATTATTAAATCTTAAAGATCATATCATATGGTCACAGGCTCACTCACCAAGATCTACATTTTGTTGGTTTTTTTTTTTTTGTGTGTGTGTGTGATTTTTCTTTTCCAGAACATTGTAGGAATAAAAACCTATGTTACCAAGAAACAGCTGCATAAGAAAGACATAGATAGAAATTTGTGATGAATTAGGAAACTGTTGCTGCTTTAAAACTTTCTGATCTCAAGACTTAGTTTAAAAAAGGTTGCCCTGGTTTGGTGCCCAGGAGTGCATAGGATTTCATTTATGCAATATGGTCAATCCTTTGCTGACCTCTGGAAATGTCACTTTTTATTATTATTATTATTATTATTATTATTATTATTTTGTTTTGTTTGTGTTTTAAGGGACAATTTCACGTAAGCCAATGAACATGATCAAGTACCGCTACAGATCATAAACAAATGCAATTTTCAGATAGGAGAATGTGTTCTACTGCGAGGTCACAGCCCTGACGTTCAAGCCCGTGGTTTCATGAGACGATAAACCTGTGCCAAGGCTGGTCACTGGCTTGGATCACAGCTCTCCACTTACCTCCCGTGTCATCTTGTGCTTTACGTTTTTGTGTGCAGAAGGAGGCCATCAGAAGTTTTTATGGTATGCAGCCCTTCAGAGAAGGCTTTGGTAAGAAAAAGAAATCAATCAATAAATATCAGATATTTGTCTCTTTCTGACACTGAGTTTCCATAAACCTGCTTTCATTTGCGTTACTGTTATTTGGAGGCTGTATTACAATGGTTTCACTAGTATCCTCTTTAAACCTATTATTTCTTGCTTTCCAGTTTCTCACATGATGACTTATTTGAGTTGTCAAAGTGACTGCAACTGCAATCAATTAATGCCCATGCTTTTGGGATCTCCTGTGATAGACTTTGTTATCAGATTATTTGAAACAGTACAACCCACTCTAGACATCCGCAATATTGTCTGGTGGCAGCCCAGATAGAATGACATAGAAGGAGGAAGCTTTATTCTTTGCCTGTTTGTTCTAACCCATGCTAGCAAGTTTATCTCCAGTGTAGACTGAAAATCAGCAGCCATCTTGGAATCCTCTAAGCCTTTGAGCCCCGATTGGGACTGCAGAGACATCTAGCCTTGAGAACTAACAGAATCTTGGCCTCTCAGTGTGAGATGGGTATTGTTGGGAGACATGGACATTATAGTGTAAGCCAAGCTGCTGCTGCTGTGTGTGTGTGTGTGTGTGTGTGTGTGTGTGTGTGTATGTTTTCATCTTCGGTAACTACTTGTGTCAGCATGAGCTTCCCTTCCTGATCCCTGGCTCCTGCCCTCACTCACTCACATACACACGCACATGCACACGCACACGCACACACACACACAGAGACGTATATATTCCTTCTTTCAACTCTGTTCCTTTAAAGAACTCTGAATAATAAAACCTCTTTGTCTCTTTGGGAGGTTGCAAACTTACGACTCTTCCTGTATTTGTATACTAATTATAACTTTGAATTCTTAGCAACTGTCTTCACATTTTATGTTTAAATATGTTCAAGTGTATATATATATATATATATATATATATATATATATTTAAAAAGTTATGTCTAAACTTAAATCAGTTGTGGTTTTAGTTTAGTTTTTTTTTTCTTGATGCTGTGACTTAAAAAAAATCTTATAAAACCATTTAAAGCACATTAATTCAAGAATTGATGTGTGCATGCCAGTGTTCAGGACTTCCTGTCTAGGGAATGGTGCCATCCAGCATGGGTATATATTTCCATCTCAAGTAGGAATCAAGATCATCTCCCGCAGATAGCTAGTGTGCATGGCTGGACTGCAGACAGGAGTCTTTCTGTATGGGACGTTGAAGCACACACGCACTTTGGTAAGTGCAGGGACCAAGGGACCTGCAGAAAACGCATCAGCAGAAACACTATCAAAATTATGAAGAGGCACAGAAAGACTGGAATGAAGGTGGACTATTGGATTGTAAAGCAGGAAGGAGGCTTCAAAACACAAAGATGTTGCTTTTGCTGAGAAAACATAGTGCTTAGAGAGTAGAGCGAGAATCCCTGGGGATTTGAAGAGCTGTGACCCTGACATCTAACAAGAAATGTTTCTGTTCTGATCGATATGCTTTACACTTGGGGTTGAGCAGGGGCTCCCTCAACCAGGTCTCCTTTTTGGTGCGTAGGATGCTGTCTGCAGCTGTCATTCTGTGCGCTGGGCGGTACTTGAGTTAAATGACTTCTCCCTAGCTTCCCAACCTGCAGAAGCCACTAGGATAGACACACTGGTAGAATTCTGTACGGTAAGCTCTGGGAACACTTTGACCTGAAGCAGATGGAGGCTCTGAACTTCAGTTCCATTATCTCCTGAGAACTGTTTTTTTTTTTTATCACCTCTCCACTGCTTTAGTATTTTTTCCATTAAAATGCACTCAATAACGTCTGTGTTCTCATCCCTTTGTTCCTGTCTCAGTGTAACCTGCCCAGCTCCTGTTAAAGCATCAGCGTTGATTCCATTATAGACTATCTTTACATTCAGTGACAAGTATTTTAGAAGATGCTTTTCATGTGACTTTTGCATGCATGTGCACGTGGACGATGGATAGAACCCAAGGCCTTGTGTATGCGAAGCAAGTGCCCTCTCGGTGAGCCACACCCCTCAAGCCCTTTAAACAGTTTTAGAAATACCATCTGCATTTTCTGGTTTTGAACGCTGCCTTTTTATTCCTTATTATTTCATGTATCTCGATAATCTTAGACACATGTATACTCAATTACCTTTCACCTTGTTTATTATTTGGTGTGACGGTTAAATAGAAGATTTGAAATTGTGTGTGTTTTCATCTTCGGTAACGGCTTGTATCAGCGAGAGCATTCATCCCTGATCCCTGGCCCCTCACTCACTCACTCACTCACTAGCTCCTTATCCTCTTTTATCTTTTAATGCAACTTCATTTTCTCTCTCTCTGCATCTCTCTCCCTCTCCCTACCCTGGCCTTGGGATTCCGCTGTGACCCCTTTCATCCACAGCCAGGTCCACCAGCTGCTCAGCTCATGTACAGAAATTGTATTATAGATTTCAAAGATTCAATAACCAAAGGACAGAAATGCGGTGCTAGCTGTGGTGTAAGGTCTGTGTTGTAAACCCAAACTTAGATCTGCACTAGACATTTCTAGCAAACTCAGCCTGCTGGACTTCATGACTCCTTTCCTGTTTGACCCTTGGTCTCACAGCTGGAAAGTGCCAGATCTTATGCAGAGCCCTTACGGGCTCCTTTCCTGTTGGAGCAGAGACCCTGGTCTCCTTCCTCCCAGATTTGACAAAATCTGAACAGCTGTCACCCATGTCTGCTGGATGGAGCTGGTTGCCTTGTTCTGAACCTTACAAAAATATTCCACCTGGTTTTGCACTTTATATCATTGTTATTTGTGCTCTTGAGAAACGACCCATCCTAAGCATGGTATGTAGAAGTACAGACAACTTTTTCAACATCCATGAAGTATTATAAGGGCCATATTGGTTAGTTTTATGTAAATTTGACACAAGGTAAAGACATCTGAGGGGAGGGAACCTCAACTTAGAAAATGCTTCTATAAGATGAGGTGTAGGCAAGCCTGTAAGGCATTATCTCAATTAGTGATTGATGTGGGCGGGCCCAGCACATTGTGGGTGTGTCCATCCCTGAATTCCATTAAAAATATCAAGCAGAGCAGGCTCTAAAGAACAAGGCAGTAAGCAGCATCCCTCCACAGCCTCTGTATCAGCAGGGCTTCCAGCAGGAGGTGTCCAGGTTCCTGCAACAGTTACTATCATGTGGAAATGTCAGCTGAATAAACCCTTTCTTCTCTATCATAATTTAGTCCGTTTCATCCTGGCAATAGAAACTCTAACTAAGATAAGTGGAGAGAAGAGAGAGGTGAAAATTGTATGTCATTTTTATTTTTATGGTTATGTAAATTGTCTCTACTTTAAGCATCTTTATCCTTAGGTTATATGAATGCTCACCATCACATATCAATCTAGATTGTTCTATACATACTTTATGACTGTTACATGGTTAAAATAAAATGTCTAGGCTTTCACAGATGGGTGTATGAGGACATAAAGGACAGTTTTCTAGAAGCCCCAGGAGATCGCATGCTTCTTGGGGCTCCAGGTGACCCCCAGCAGAGCTGCAGAGTAACTGTGGAGTGGTCTCCGGGTGTCTTTTGACAGTTCCTTCCTCTCTCTGCAGGGTTTGAGACAGAGAATGTGTTACCAAGGAAAGATGGCTTATTTTATTCTCATTTTTCTGCTGATGGAATCCTGCACTTATAAAACAAGAGCTTTGCTTCAGTTCATGAAAGGCTTCTCATGGTATCAGCAGGGCTTCCAGCAGGAGGTGTCCAGGTTCCTGCCACAGTTACTAAATCATTCTAAATCATTTCAAGGTCATTAAGTTGTTTTTTTTAAATACAGTATCGATAACTGTAGTGTTATCAGATATTCTTAGGTATTTGTTAGAATTTCAACCTAAGGCACACTAAAAATATTCAGTATCTTGACATTTTTTTAAAAAATATTTATTATATGTAAGTACATTGTAGCTGTCTTCAAACACTCCAGAAGAGGGCATCAGATCCCATTACAGATGGTTGTGAGCCACCATGTGGTTGTTGGGATTTGAACTCAGGACCGTTGGAAGAGCAGTCAGTTCTCTTAACCAGTGAGCCATCTCTCCAGCCCATATCTTGACATTTTTACACTTATTTATTTGTACGTATGTGTGTGGGTTCACATGCTATGGCCCCTGAGTGGAGGTCAGTGGACATACCTTTTGGAGTTGGTTCTCTCCTTCCACCATGTGGGCTCTGAGGAGGGAATTCAATTCATCTGGCTTGGTGCCAAGTACCTTTATGCATGGAACCATCTTTAAAAATATTTATTATTTTTATTCTATGTGTATAAGTGCTGTCTCCATGTATGTATGGCTGGCCACCACTTGTATATCTGTTCCCCATGGGGACAGAGGACAACTTCAGGTCCCCTGCAGCTGGAGAAGCTGGGAGTCACTATGTGGATGCTGGGAACTACACTTGGTCTCTGTGAGCATGGCTTGTAGCCTGTGTCCTTATCCCTGAGCCACCTCTCCAGGTCCCACACATCAGGATCTCAGGCACACACTTTCTTTTCTCTTCCAGGCCCAATGGTAAGTTCTGACTATAGCTTAGTGACAAGCATTCAGAGAAATGGGGGAAAATGATACTTCATTTATGCATTAATTGTATGGATCCAAGACCTTCAAGTGATTTAATCTTCTCTGCATTCTCTCTCTTTTCAGTCTGGTCTGTTGGCATTATTGATGCTTTCATTCTCTCTGCCTGAATTTCCTGTGAGAGAGTTGATTTTCTTAATCAGCTGGGGAAAGACTGGTAAAAGACTTCACTTTTATCGCCCAGGAAAGCATTTACTGTACAGTGAACTGCCACGGAGAGGCATGCAGATTTCTCAGTCAGAGAAATGTGTCGGGTATCCCCAGAGACATATTCTCTCTCCCAGCAGCAAGCCTCAAAGTCCAATACTATATACTGTGTTAGCGATTACTCTGCCTCCGGGATTCCAGGAAACAGATCTTCACTCTTATTGAACCATGATTTATAGGACTTAAAAATCTATTCAAAACTGAACTCCAAATTTAGAACTCATAGTGAACTCCTTAGGAATGCAAAAAGATCTGCAAGAAGGAAATAGACTATATTCTGATTAAATGACTCACATATTGGCCACGGATGATTAAATTCAAAACTGTGGTTTTGGAAACAAACGAATTAAAACTACTGCATATAGTTGACTCTTAGGATGCACATCCCATGATGCTTCCATTCTAGATAAAATATGGATGAAGACTTTTCGCAGGTGTCCTTGTCTATTCCATGAACTAAGAGTAATTGTTGAAAAGGTCTAAGACAGGCTGGGATGGTGGCAGATGGCATAGGTGGCATGAATAAAGCCTGAGACATGTCACAGGGGACAAGAGGAAAAGAAAAACAGATTTGTGTTTAATACACGGCCTTCCATGCAAAGAGCCAGGGAGACTGCATCTGTTTTAGATTGGGGTCTTATAACTGCCAGGCTTCAACAACTGCTTTGATAACCAGAGAAGACTGAGACTAAAGATCTCAAGACTCTGATTTCTCCCACACTGGCTGGAGTCAAAGGAGCTCCTGTTTCTCTTACACGCTTTGCAGAATCCAGTGTATACAAGACAAGCAGATGGGGTGCTCAGTTTCTGCAGGAGCAGCCGTCTAGTTTTCAGAAGTCTTTTTGGTCAGAATAGCGTTCCTCAGATGTTCACATCTGAGTTTACATCTCATGAGCATCTGAGTCGAGCCAGCATTCTGATTTCTGGGCTGATCCTGGTCAGGGCTGTATCTGCCTCCATTTGGGAGGCCCCAGGACAAGAGGCAGCTTCCTTGACCTTTGACCAGCCCTGCTCACCATGGGCAGCTCTGTCAGCTAGAGGAGGGAGCCTGATGCCTCACTCAGAGTGTGCATTAAAAGTTCTACATCACACCAACCAACTGGGCTTTCCTAGACATCAACATCATCTGTGCTTCTATGATTTCCTTCTTCTATCTTCTCCTCTATTTTTGTTTGCTACTTCTTAAAGAGTACTGCTGTATAGATGGCAGACAGAAGAGGTAAGTGGTGAGGGGATTTCCTTCTATCCTTCCATCCCTCCTTGGCTGCTTTCTTTTTCTTTTTAGTTTTACTGAGGAAACATGATTCTACCAAAATGACCTAGGGAAATCGGAAGGCTACTCCTATAGTAGCTAACTTCACACCCTAGCTATTCAAGCTGTAGAGATGGAGTCTTACAGAGGGAAAAAAAAGAGCGCTTGTCACTCCAACCTTGTAGAGCTGCTTAGGGAAGGGTGAATGTGCAACACTTTAGGATTAGAGCCATGCATCGTGGTGCCAGCTTCTAGTTAAGAAATTGGCATATCTCATGAATACCACGGCTGTGATATTCCTCACCAGGGTGGCCATTCTTTCTTTTGGAAATGATTACTGTGAATCCTGCCCTCTTCCTACACAGGGGGCTACTGCTCTCTCTTTGTTGGCAGCTAGCTCTCACCGGGTTCCTGTTTCAGTACTCTCTGCCAGTCAGGACTCTGATGACCTGCTCTGGCCTAGTTTCACAGATGCTGATGTTGTGGAAAGCTCTGGAAGGTGAGAATGTGCCACATCCTCAGGTCAAGATCAGAGTGGATTCTGCCTTGAATTACACAGTGACAGCTGAATGAGGAGGGTTAAATGTGTAGTTATACATTTATATATACATATATACATAGATAATATACATACATATTATATTATATAGATATTAAATATACATGCACATATTATTAAATATATAAAACACATATATAATATATTAGATATTAAATGTGTTATATAGAGAGAGCATTATATATATGTGTGTATATAATATATATTTTTTCCTTTGCTTTTTTCTTTCTTATTATCTCTTCTCACGTTCCCATGTAATTCTAGGCTGACCTCGAATTTATTGGAATTCTTATTCACTGATCTTTGTTTGATTTAATCCACCTGTTAAATTCCAAGACTGCAGCATTTTTATTCTAACAATTTTTGCACAGTTTATTTTTTAGAACAATTTTAGGTTCACACAGAATGGAATGGAAAACCCAGAGATTTCCCATGTCCTCTCTTTGGACTGGAACCCACCTACTCCCCAGTTACCAATTGCTACATTCCTAATCAGAGTGGTCCATTTCGGTTCAACCAATAAATCTACAGGAAGACAAATGTTTATACTTTATGTCAGCACTCCCAGGGTTGTGTGATCTAGGCATCTGAACACATTTAAAATGTACTGTCTGCACCATGATCATATAAAACAGATTAGTTTCGCTTTGTTAAAAAAAAACATTCTTGTGTTCTAACTCCTCTTTCCTTGCTCTACAGACCTTGGCAGCCAATCTATCATTTCCTCTACATTTGTAACTTCTCTAGAATGTCATAGAGTTGACGCTAATCCAGTGAGTGACCTTTCCACACTGGCTTCTCTCATTAGCAATATACATATAAGTTGCCTCTATATCTATGGCTTGAAAAGCTCATTTCTTTTAAAAGATTATTTTATTTTTATTTATGCAAATGTGTGTATGTGTTTGCATATGTGTGTGTGTGTGTGTGTGAGAGAGAGAGAGAGAGAGAGAGAGAGAGAGAGAGAGAGAGAGAGCATGCAGAGAGGCCAGAGGGGAGTTTCAGATGCCCTGGAGCTGGAGTTTCAGGCAGCTGTGAGCCTTCCAACATGGATTCAGGGACATCAGCTCTGTTGCTCTGCAAGAACAGTGAGTGCTCTTAACTGCTTAGCCATTTCTCCAACCACTGAGCTTCTCTTTTCTTAACAACAATCTTCTATGCTGAACACATAATTGTTTGATTTCTTCATATATGAAAGTTTGGAATTATCTAGGTTAGCATTTTATTATTAAAATTAAAGATCATTTTATTCTTACTTAAAAGTTTAAGGATCTCAGCACTTTTCCCAGGCTATCTTCCTTCTCCCGGCACTAATCAATATTCTTCCTGAGTAGTTGGAACTGCAGTGCTGTGTGATCTCACATAGATCCAGTTCTTAACTAAAACCTAGACTTGTGTCTATTTGGAATGAAATAGTTTCAACACTCAGAGAAAATAATGGCTTAGTAAAAGCTAAGAATTACTTCAATGATGAAATGGGTTCTCCAGTTATTTGGAGAAGGTTGCCTAGTAGGCTTGGAAAATCTGTGAACGCTGAGATTTATCACATGGAAAACAAAGAGAAGGTGAGACATTGAGATAATGTCTGTACACAGATCTAGAAAGAGAAAGTTACTTTAGGGTATTCAGAAGGAAAGAGAAGAAAGAAAGAAAGAAAGAAAGAAAGAAAGAAAGAAAGAAGGGAGGGAGGGAGGGAGGGAGGGAGGGAGGGAGGGAGGGAGGGAGGGAGGAAGGAAAGAAAGAAAGAAAGAAAGAAGGAAAGAAAGAGAGAAAGAGAGAAAGAAAGAGAGGAAGGGAGAGAGGGAAGGATGGAGGAAGGGAGGGACAGAAGGAGGGAGGGAGGGAGGGCAGGAGGAAGAATGGAAGATGACTCACCAAATTTAAACAACAGAATCCAAGTTAGCACTGAGTCCTGAGATGGGAAAGGGGAGAGAAAAACTCTAGCTGAGTCTCGAGAAGAGAAGCATGAGCAAATGTTTGCTCATTCAGAAGGGAACTGCTGACAGACCAGAGACTTGATACCACTAAAGTCCATCTCGGTGAACCAATGAGTTTGTTGGGTTACTTACACAGAATATGGACAAGAATCTCTTACAGAGGTGTGGACAACTCAAAGACAGCATCACTGAAAGCCCAGTGTGGGTGATGACAGTCACAAAGTTGCTAACTTGGCACTCTCTGTTCAGCTTCTAGATGAATACTAATTTTAGAAGTAATCTTCATCAGGAACTTTCCCCCTGTGCCCATGTCCTCAAGGGTCTTCCCCAGTTTCTTTTCTATTAGTTTCAGTGTGTCTGGTTTTATGTGGAGGTCCTTGATCCACTTGGAGTTGAGCTGAGTATTAGGAGATAAGAATGGATCAGTTCACATTCTTCTGCATGCTGACCTCCAATTGAACCAGCACTATTTGTTGAAAAGGCTATCTTTTTTCCACTGGATGTTTTCAGCTCCTTTGTCGAAGATCAAGTGGCCATAGATGTGTGGGTTCATTTCTGGGTCTTCAATCCTATTTCATTGATCCACCTGCCTGTCACTGTACCAATAGCTTATGCTCTAAGATCAAGAATTGACAAATGGGACCTCATAAAATTACAAAGTTTCTGTAAGGCAAAGGACACTGTCAAAAGGACAAAATGGCAACCAACAAATTGGGAAAAGATCTTTACCAACTCTACATCTGACATTAGGGAAATGCAAATCAAAACAACCCTCAGATTTCACCTCACACCAGTCAGAATGGCTAAGATTAAAAACTCAGGACAGCAGGTGTTGGCAAGGATGTGGAGAAAGAGGAATACTCCTCCACTGCTGATGGGATTGCAAGATGGTACAACCACTCTGGAAATCAGTCTGGGGGTTCTTCAGAAAACTGGGCATGATGCTTCTGGAGGACCCTGTTATATCATTCCTGGGCATATACACAGTGGATTCCCCTGCATGCAATAAGGACACATGTTCCACTATGTTCATAGCAGCCTTATTCATAATAGCCAGAAGTTGGAAAAAACCCAGATGTCCCTCAATGGAGGAATGGAAACAGAAAATCTGGTATATTTACACAATGGAATACTACTCAGCAATTAAAAACAATGAATTCATGAAATTTTTAGGCAAATGATTGGAACTGGAAAATATACTAAGTGAGCTAACTCATTCACAAAAAGAACACACAGGGAATGCAGTCACTGATGAGTGGATATTAGCCCAGAAGCTCTGAAGACACAACTCATGTAAAAAATCACTCCTGAAGAAAGTCTGCAGTCATCTTGCCTCGGGGCACTGGCAAATGTAACCAGGTGCATGGACAGAGTCTTGGCCTAGCATAAACTACCCCATCAGGCTCTTGCCAGCACCCAAAGCCAGAGCAGCTCGGTGGCGGGTGGTCTGTGCACAGACAGCTCGGCAGTGCACCCAGAGCCAGATCAGCTAGGCGAGTGGTCTCTGCACCCGACCTGGGTGGGCACCAACTTGCTCAGAGGTCTGTGCCTGGAGTACAGCAGGAGGCTGACATCTTGCCTCAGGGCACCACAGCTAACCAGACAGAGCCCTGTGGACTGGGAGCACCACCATCTAGGCTGCTCCAGAGCTGAGGAGGTTATTTCGGAGCCCAGTAGCAGAAACCTTCTGGTCTCCACCTCGGGAGCATGGACGCCCTCTACATCGGGAGCATGGACGCCCTCTACAACAGATGCGCCAAACCCCAGGCTCGCAGGAGCTTCAAATACCAACCAGTAAAAACAAGACCAACTAACTCTAGAGATAAACAGATGGCAAAGGCAAACGTAGGAACATTACTAACAGAAATCAAGGAAATATGGCAGCATCTGAACCCAATTCTCCAACCACAGCAAGTCCTGGATACCCCAACACACCAGAAAAACAAGAGTTGGATTTAAAAGCACTGGTCATGATGCTGCTAGAGGAACACAAAAAAGACATAAACAAATCTCTTAAAGAAATGCAGGGGAACATCAATAGGGTAGAAGCCCTTACAATGCAAACACAAAAATCACTTAAAGAATTTCAGGAGAATATGGATCAACAGACAGAAGTCAATAAAGAGGAAATGAAAAAAATCACTTAAAGAAATGCAGGAGAAATTGAGTCAGCAGACAGAAGTCATGAAAGAGGAAACACAAAAATCTCTTAAGAAATTGCAATAAAACACAAACAAACAAGTGAAGGAACTGAGCAAAACCATCCAAGATCTAAACACAGAGGTAGAAACAACTAAGAAATCACAAAGGAAGACAACTTTGGAGATAGAAAACCTTGGGAAGAAATCAAGGGTTGTAGATGCAAATATCAATAAGAGAATACAAGAGATAGAAGTAAGAATCTCAGATGCTGAAGATACCATAGTAACCATTGACTCCACAGTCAAAGAAAATGCAAAATGCAAAAGGCTTGTAACCCTAAACATCCAGGAAATCCAGGATACAATGAGAAGACCAAACCTAAGGATTATAGGGATAGATGAGAGGGAAGATCTACAATTTAAAGGGCCAGCAAATATCTTCAACAAAATTATGGAAGAAAACTTCCCTAACCTAAAGAGAGAGATGCCCATGAATATACAAGAAGCCTACAGAACTCCAAACAGACTGGACCAGAACAGAAATACCTCCCGTCACATAATAATCAAAACCCAAAACCTACTAAACAAAGAAAGAATATTAAAGGCAGTAAGAGAAAAAGGCCAGTAACATATAAAGGAAGACCTATCAGAATCATACCAGACTTCTCTCCAGAGATCATGAAAGCTAGAAGATCCTGGGCAGATCTCATGCAGACCCTAAGAGAACACAAATGTCAGACAAGTCTACTATACCCAGCAAAACTCTCAATCAGCATAGATGGAGAAATCAAAATATTCCATGACAAGACCAAATTTACACAATATCTTTCCACTAATCCAGCCCTACAAAGGATAATAGGAGGAAAACTCCAATACAAGGAGGGAAACTACACCCTAGAAACAGCAAGATAGTAACCTTCCATCAAACTTAAAAGAAGATAACCACTCAAAAACAAAAATAACATCAAAAATGACAGGAAAAAATAACCACTATTCCTTAATATCTCTTAACATCAATGGACTCGATTCCCCTTCTGGGTGAATTAGCTTCTTTTTGTTCCAGGGCTTTCAGGTGTGCCATTAATCTGCTAGTGTATGCTCTCTCCTGTTTCTTTTTGGAGGCACCCAGGGCTATGAGTTTTCCTCTTAGCACTGCTTTCATTGTGTCCCAAAGATTTGGGTAGATTGTACCTTCATTTTCATTGAATTCTAAAAAGTCTTTGATTTCTTTCTTTATTTCTTCCTTGACCAAGGTGTCATTGAGTAGAGTATTGTTCAGTTCCCATGTGTATGTGGGCTTTCTGTTGTTTATCTTGCTGTTGAAGACCACTTTTACTCCATAGTGATCTGATATGAGGCAAAGGATTAGTTCGATCTTCTTATATTTGTTGACATCTGTCTTGTGACCAATTATGTGGTCAATTTTGGAGAAGGTACCGTGAGGTGCTGAGAAAAAGGTATATTCTTTTGCTTTAGGATGAAATGTTTTATATATATCGTTAAATCCAATCGGTCCAAATCTTCAATTAGTTTCACTGTTTTCCTATTTATTTTCTGGTTTCCTAATCGGTCTATTGAGGATAGTGGAGTGTTGAAGTCACCCACAATTATTGTGTTAGGTGCAATGTGTGCTTTAAGCTTTAGTAAGGTTTCTTTTATGAATGAGGGTGCCCTTGCATTTGGAGCATAGATGTTCAATATTGAGAGTTCTTCTTGGTGAATTTTCCCTTTGACCAACAAGTAGTGACCTTCAGTGTCTCTTTTGATGGATTTAGGTTGAAAGTCAATTTTATCTGATATTAGAGTGGCTACTCCAGCATGTTTCCTGAGACCATTTGCTTGTAAATTTGTCTTCCAGCCTTTGACTCTAAGGTAGTGTTTGTCTTTGACACTGAGATGTGTTTCCTGTATGCAGCAAATTGTAGGGTCCTGTTTCCGTATCCAGTCTGTGAGTCTATGTCTTTTTATTGGGGAATTGAGTCCATTGATATTAAGAGATATTAAGGAATAGTAACTATTACTTCCTGACATCTTTGAAATTATTTTTTATATTTGAGTGGTTATCTTCTTTTGTGTTTGATGACAGGAGGTTTCTATCTTGCTTCTTCTGGGATGTAGTTTTTCACCCTGTGTTAGTGTTTTCCACCTATTATCCTTTGTAGGGCTGGGTTTGTGGAAAGATATTGTGCAAATTTGGTTTTGTCATGGAATACCTTGGTTTCCCCATCTATGGTGATTGAGAGTTTTGCTGGGTATAGTAGTTTTGGCTGAAATTTGTGTTCTCTTAGAATCTGCATGATATCTGCCCAGGATCTTCTAGCTTTCATGGTCTCTGGTGAGAAATCTGGTGTAATTCTGATAGGTCTTCCTTTATATGTTACTTGGCCTTTTTCTCTTACTGCCTTTAATATTCTTTCTTTGTTTAGTACATTTGGGGTTTTGATTATTATGTGACTGGAGGTATTTCTGTTCTGGTCCAGTCTGTTTGGAGTTCTATAGGCTTCTTGTATATTCATGGGCATTTCTCTGTTTAGGTTGGGGAAGTTTTCTTCCATAATTTTATAGAAGATATTTGCTGGTCCTTTAAGTTGTAAATCTTCCCTCTCATCTATACCTATAATCCTTAAGTTTGGTCTTCTCATTGTGTCCTGGATTTCTTGGATGTTTTGGGTTACAAGCTTTTTGCATTTTGCATTATCTTTGATTGTTGAGTCCATGGTTCCTATGGTATCTTCGGCATCTGATATTCTTTCTTCTATCTCTTGTATTCTATTGTTGATACTTGCATCTATGGCCTCTGATTTCTTCCCAAGGTTTTCTGTCTCCAAAGTTGTCTCCCTTTGAGATTTCTTAGTTGTTTCTACTTCTGTTTTTAGATACTGGATGGTTTTGCTCAAATCTTTCACTTGCTTGTTTGTGATTTCATGTAATTCTTTAAGTTTCCTCTTTCATGACTTGTTGACCCACATTCTCCTGTATTTCTTTAAGTGATTTTTATATTTCCCCGTTATTGGCTTCTGCTTTTTGATCCATATTCTCCTGAATTTCTTTAAGTGATTTTTGTGTCTGCCTGGAAAGACTTAGAACTTTTGATCAATTTTCTCCTGTATTTCTTTAAGAGATTTATCCATGTGTTCTGCTATCAGCATCCTCACCAATGATTTTAGATTTGTATCTTGATTTTCTGGTGTGTTGGGGTATCCAGGGCTTTCTGCTGTCGGGGAACTGGGTTCGAATACTGCCATATTGCCTTAATTTCTGCTAGTAACGTTCCTACATTTGCCTTTTGCCATTTGTTTTTTTCTGGACTTACTTAGTTGGTCTTGTTTTTTTAGTTTGTTTGTTTGTTTGTTTGTTTGTTTGTTTTGGTTTTGGTTTGGTTTTTTGAGACAGGGTTTCTCTGTGTAGTCCTGGCTGTCCTGGAACTTACTCTGTAGACCAGTCTGGCCTCGAACTCAGAAATCTGCCTGCCTCTGCCTCCCAAGTGCTGGGATTACAGGCATGCGCCACCATGCCAGGCTAGTTGGTCTTATTATTACTGGTTGGTGTTTAATGCTCCTGAGAGCCTGGCATTTGGTGCTGCTGTCTCAGAGGACATCTGTGCTCCCGAGGCGGAGATGGAAAGTTTCCACCACTGGGCTCCGAATTACCTCCTCAGCTCTGCTGGGCTGGTTTCAAGTCTCCTTGCTGCTTGCCTCTGGATACTTAACTGGCCTCCAGTTGTCTCCTCCTGGTTTGCCTGGTTAGTCTACTAGCTCCAAGATTGTGGCGGATCTCAGGGCTCTGTCTAACTGCAGGATTCCCTGCAGGCCCGGGGCTTCCTGGCTGGACTGCTGAAGCCTAGTCAGTGGCTCTCCCAGTAGGCAGGGTTCTGTCTGATTGAGCTGTTCTCCCCAGGATAGTGTTGGACCGCAGAGCTCTGTCTAACAGTGGACTCTCTGTGGATCCAGAGCTCCCCCCGGTTGGGCTGCAGGGTCCAAGATGGTGTGGATCCCGGTCCTTGGGTCTCCATCTATCTACGGGACCTCCTGCAGGTCAGATGTTCTCCAGCCTGCCCAGGCAGCCGTAATGCTGCCCAGCTCCCTGGTGCGGAAGGCCCCCAGGCAAGCTATACCCTGGGAAATCCTTCACTCTGGTGCCCACTGTACAGTACCTTGCTTGGTTACCAGCTCCAAGATGGTGGCCAGTCTCAGGGCTCTGTCTAACTGCAGGATTCCCTGCAGGCCTGGGGCTTTCTGGCTGGGCTGCTGAAGCCTAGGCAGTGGCTCTCCCAGTCGGCAGGGTTCTGTCTGGTTGAGCTGTTCTCCCCAGGATAGTGTTGGACCGTGGAGCTCTGTCTAACCTCAGGCTCTTTGTGGATCCAGAGCTCCACCCCCTCCATTGAGAAAACACTTTAAAAAAATTAAACATATGCCCATTGACCTAGAATGGGAACATTTGGGTAGCTACAGCTGAGATGCTATTGTCTGTACTAAAAATCTTTCTAGACCAAGTAGCTTGAATTCAGGTATAGGACATCATTTATTGGAATATAATTAAAAGAATCATTTGACAATACATGTGCTCATTTTCTACTTAATTATTCAGCAATATATGTGTTAATTTTCATCTTCATCCTCTGAGACTCGACTGTCTTACACACTCAGTTCTGCCCTGTCATGATAGCGTTGCTAATGTAGATGGCAATGGGTGTCATCTTTTCATCACTATTTGCTTATTGTCATTTATCTATCAATTATTTATCTATCAATCATCTATTGTCATCTATCGCCTATCTATCTGTCTGTCTGTCCATCCATCTGTCCATCCATCTGTTTATCTATCTATCTATCTATCTATCTATCTATCTATCTATCTATTATTTATCACTTATCATTTACCTATCTATGTATGTATCTATCTACCAACCTATCTATAATCTATCTAATCTATCTATCTATCTATCTATCTATCTATCTATCTATCTACCTACCTATCATCTACCATCTATTACATATCTGTCATCTATCTACTTACCTATTATCTATTTATCAATGTATCTATCTATTATCTATTACCTGTCTATCATCTATCATCTATCTATCATCTATCTGTCTTATTTTTCACCCATATATGCTTTCAGCATTTATTTAGCTCACTAACCCGAAATTGTGTGCATATTCTGAAAATAAATGCCATTATACTTTGAAAAACCAAGTTTTATTTCTTCAAACCTTGGGCAAGCTCTCAGAAGGCATTGAATGGTTCATAGTTTATAGTTTAAGAAATAAAGGATGTTGTCTCCATTTTCAAGCCCTCCAAATTGGAGTCTCTGTGCTCTGCTGTGTCTCCACAAGCATGAACAATCTTGCTGAGATGCATGTTTTGTTCTTTCTTCGGCTATATCCATTATTGATTTTATTAATCTATTATTCTGCATGAGTCGGCATGAATAGGATTTGTTCCAGTGATTCAGCCAAATCGACACACACTCAATTGAGAAGCAAGGTGAGCTGATAACTAGGGATGTACGGTATGTTTTTGTAAATAGAAGTTTTATAAAAATAAAATCCATAGTTCTAATACATTATTTTGTTTTTATTTGATTCTTTTAAATGAAGTTTTGAACATTTGGGTATTTAATTTCTGAAATTAGAAAAAAAAACCACTGATTTTTAGCTCAGAAATCCATGCACATACATCAATATGTTTTCCTTGGATTATTTCTAAAATTTTCCATATCTAAAATCTCCAATAAATATGGAAAAATGATTCACTTTTATATTTATGTTTTTCAGGGGTCCATTTATACTTCTGAAAAATTAGTAGCTCATCAATTTGAACAATCAATGAAATGGTGTCCAGGCAGTTGGCAGCAATCAACTCTTGAGACCTCTGCTGACGACTTTCACAGGCACGGACCTGGACTTATTCCTTCACTTTTTCCACATTCATTTTATTTTTATTCCTGGAAGCTGGAAAATATGCAGAGTCAAGTCAGATGTCCAGCTCCAGGGTCCAAGAAGAGAAGAAAAGAAAGGAAAGGCAAGGCAGGCTGGGCATCTTAACTCTACTCATGGCTCTTTGTGTTTTTTATTATTTTTAAAGATTTATTTATTTATTTTATGTAAGTACATTGTAGATGTCTTTAGACACACCAGAAAAGGGCATCAGACCTCATTATAAATGGTTATGAGCCACCATGTGGTTGCTGGGATTTGAACTCAGGACCTCTGGAAGAGTAGTCAGTGCTCCTAAATGCTGAGCCATCTCTCCAACTCCCCTTCCCCTCTGCTTTGTGTTGTTGGTATTCCATTTTTCAATGGATAGCTTTTAAAGCAAATAAACACACAATTTTAAGTGATGGATTTAGCGTTTTTGGTTTAGTTCACAAGAACAGAAGTCAGAGACAACTGATGATTTACAAACAGCTCTTTACAGGGAAGATCTGAGTGATGTGATCTACAAGGAATTGGGCATCTTTTTCACACATAACCATGTTGGACATCAGATCTCATGTGCCACTGAAAACGGGGTTTTGTGCAGTCATTACGTCCTCTTGTCAGGACAATTCAAAGTACTGAAGGACTGAATGAAATTCAATTAATTAAATATTCATGATTTTATGTGGGGGATTAAGTTTTATTTTGGAGTTCTAGTATATTCACATCATTTTTCCAATATTTATTTTGTATAAAAATGGTGAGTATCAGCTAAAGGGAAAAGCATTTGTTCACTGCTCACTTGTCTGTGTATGTGAGTTTGTGTGTGTGGGGGTGGGGGGTGGGGTGGGGTGGGTGGGTGTATTGTCAAGGCTTTTACCTAATCTTTCTAGATACCTACCTAAACTAGCTATCACCTCTCTGTCTGTCTGTCTGTCTGTCTGTCTGTCATTTATCTATCTATCATGTATCTATTTTTGTATTTTTCTATCATTTTTATCTATCTGTCTGTCTATCTATCTATCATCTATCTATCTATCTATCTATCTATCTATCTATCTATCATCTATCATCTCTCCTACATACTCACAGTTTTTGGATCCATTAAAAATACTCATTTCCCATGAAGAATCAGCCATTTCCCTTTCTTCTTTTGTGACTCTCCATGCATGGCCTTCTGCTATTTTTCTTTCATACTTTCATCTGCTTTCCTCCTCACTTGGCAGAAATCCCCATCCTTCCTAGTTCTGTGAAATGTGCTTATAGATATCACTGTCAGTTCTTCGGGTCCTGCGGAGTTGGGATATGTGCGGAAGGGATGCTGCCACATGCACATCAGCAATCTCATGAGAACTTGATGCCATGATGTCGTAGCTCTGTTTTTTAATTTGACTTTTAACAACATGAAAGTCCTTCTGCTTCCTCTGTCACCCATTCCTGCTGAAGCAGAAGGGGAAGAGAGGTGCTGCCTTTCCTGCAGGAGAGGAGTCCAGACCCTGAAGTTCACTATGGCTTATGAGATCTCATGCCTCGGCCCCACTCCCTACACACACCAGCAACCCAGGCCAGCCTGCCCCCCCACTTGCTCATACACTTCCCAGATGAACATTTGAAGCCTGCTTTGCTTACTTCCAAACCCCATTTGTGTGTGCAACAAACAGAATGTCTAGAGGACTCCATGAAATGGATGAAATTGATAGTTATTCAGCCATTAGCTCTTTCTTAATTGCCTTTTTGGTTAATGGGGAATATATACGTATTTTCTTTAAAAAATGCAGACGCACAGAATCAGTAAGGACATTTCTATGAGAGGGCTTCCTTTGTAACAGCAGAATTGTAACAGGAATGGTGTCATTTATGTGTATATAAATGCACTTAATGCAAGTACCAGTCAGTTGGTATAAATCTATAAACACATTTTTATATTTAAATTTGTATATAAATAAATGTGTAAACTTTTATTTTTCTGTGACTGGTATTTCAATTTAACATCTTTCTTTACAAGATTTGTCATGTCTCTTGGTCTGTGGTCTGGCCATTTTCACAGCTCTTTAATATTCTTGTGAATAGATATACTAAATGCAAGTATACTATCCATAGCCTCTTGTTTGAATTTCAGAGTCTTGATTTTATATAATGGCTCTCTGGAGATAATTATATGTACTTCTTGCTACTTATGTACCATTTCTTTGAGATTTGGGCTCAGATATAAAATTGATTGTAAGGCATATGGATTCTGACTTGTTAGAAAATAGAAATATAATGCTTTGCTAATGTTATACCAGCATTCATGTTTGCCACCAATAGAGTATCCATCACTTGGAAGCTTCCTGGTGATCTACAATACTGGCAGACTTAAAGTCGTGCTAGTCTGATAGACACATAATGTAACATAATTTATCATCTGAATTTGCATGCCTCTGGATCCCAGTGAAGCCTGCATTCTTGCTCCATTAGCGTCATGAGATTGTCTCTGAGACGCTTTAGCTCTTCCATTAGCACTTTTTATATGAAACTTCTCCGCAACCTCTGAGGACCAGGACCTCTCAGTCTTGTGTGTTCCTGGAAGTTAACACGGCAGTGGTGCTTCTTACAATCTGCAACACGTCTTTCTGAAGCAAATCCTTTCATCTTAAATAAGCATAAATCCATTCCACTGCTTTCCTGGCACCAAGGGGAGGCTTCCTGGCAGGACTTTCTGGTCTTGGCTGGGCTTGTCCAAAAGACAGTGATCTGATGGGACAGGGCTGATCTGTTTCTAATAAACATATTGTTTAATTAATGTCTTCTGTTATTGAGTATCTGGCATCATTTCTAATTGTTTGCTATAAGCAGCTGGATAGTAATGGAGATTCTAAGACATTATCAACAGTTGGGGCCTTCAGGACAAGGTCTCAACAGCAACAATATAGAGGCGTGTTTGGCCATGTTGTGATTATGTCAAATTTCTCTTAAAACCATGATAAGAATCTCCACTCTCCCCATTGTTACCTGGGGGGTCCTTGAAGGCTTTCCCTTTCCTCCCACCCCACACTTTAGGAACCAGTTTCATAGGTTTCTACATAGGTGTGTGTCTACTGGGTCAGGTGTGAGGCCAGCCACACCGGCAGAAGGCACACTGACAGCCACCCTGCATCTGTTGCCTTCCCAGAGCAAGGCACAGAGCGAGGCTTACTGAAGATGACCCAGAGCTGAAGATGCCTCTGTCTTTCATGTTAGACAATAGACAGGCCTTTTTCTTCTCATGAAACATCATCTCTACCTCTCGCTGCTGTGAGCAAACCCATCCTTCGTTCCAGGGTAGAAACTATTTACTTGTTTGTTTGTGAAAAACTATGTTTCATAGCTTCATCTTTCATAAATTTAATTATGAAAAAACACTTAGAAAGAAGGGCAGGGAGTGCATTTTCGGCCTATGCAGAAATCTGAGGCTCCTGTAGAGGGCTGTCCTCAGAAGGCCCTGGCATTGGCTTCTGCACGGGCAGATGATGTAATTCTAACACTGGGGAAATGGAAACCAAGTTAGTGAATATTTAAGGGGGTTTGTTATTTTGTTTTCACTATAAAAACAAAGACCCGGGGCTGGCCAGGTGGCTCAGGATACAAAGTGCTTGCTATGCAAATGGGAGGCTCCAGGGCCAGAGCCACAGAACCCAGGTCCATGCCAGGTGACCACGGCACCTCCACAATGCCAGCCTCTGAGTGTAGATATAGGGATTCCCAGGGCAAACTGGCTAGCTCGACTGTCTGAATCAAGGAATTTTGGGTTGAAATGAGAGACGGTGCTCAATCAATATGGTGAAGAGTCATGTAGTGTAATTCCTGAACAAAACAATCGGCCTATATATGTGTACCAGCAGTACACACACACACACACACACACACACACACACACACACACACAGCTCAGGCACAATCAAGCACACAGGTCATGGACATATGCATACCTCACAGACATGCACATAGCATATACACACATGCATGCACACAGCTCAGACACATGCATGCCCACATCACTTATATACACGCAAGCACATACACAAACACAAATGTGTGTATGCTCAGGAAAAAAATAAGCAGGGGCGCCTCACTCAAGACAGAGGTAGTTTAGTTCTCTTATTCTCTGCATGACATATGGAGACATGCAAACTCCCAAGCAGCAAGATTTACAAGTAAATGAACATGCAAGCCACCAGTAGCCGAGAGAGTCATTTCGAGGCAACCACCAATGCTGAGTGTCTCCTGAGTCTAGGTTTCCTTTGTGGATGAGAATAAATGTTGGATTTGTTTCTTTGCTAGTTTATGTTTTAGATCACGTATTTGCTGATCACAATGTGAGATGTAACAAACATAGACAACACTGTAATAGCCTCAACTGTCATAGCAGTGAGGTGCCTACTCGGGGCCACAGTGGTGTGGTCCTGGGTTTTCAGCACCTGTCCCTGTTATTACATGGGACAACACCTCTCACCAGTCCATCGTAAGACTGCTCACAAATTGAAACTCTTTGAGCTTTAAATTGTGATATTTTAGGGAAAGAAAGAAAAGGAGGTGAGAGAGAAGTAAAGAGAGGAGAGCAGAGGGGAGGAGAAAGAGAGAGAGAGGGGTAGTTTGTATATAAAATGTTCTAGATGGGCCCATCTTAGGTAGGATTTTGTTGCTGTTCAGAGACACCATGACCAGGCCAAGTCTTATAAAGGAAAACATTTCATTGGGGCTGGCTTACAGGTTCAGAGGTTCTGCTCATGATCCGCATGGCAGCAAGCATGGAGTTCTGCATCATGATCTGCACGCCGCAGGAAGATGATGAGACACAGTCGTTCTGGCTCAAGCTTCTGAGACCTCAGAGCTCACTCCGGGTGATGCAATTCCTCCAACAAGACCACGCCTCCCAATAGCTCCACTCCCTGTGAGTCCCTGGGGCCACTTGTATTCAAACTCTCACAGGGCCCATATGTGTGAACACTTGTCCTTAGATGGCCACTCTGTTTGGGACGGTTATGGAGCCTTTAGCAGGCAGAGCTTTGCTGGTGGAAGCGTGTCACTGGGGAGGGAATGGGAGGGTTCTGCTTTCTGTTCTCTTTTCCCTGCTTTTTGTTTGGGGGATAAAACGTGATCACTCGGTTTTCTGACTTCCAGGGTAGTCTCCTTTTCCTGCAGCAGTACCTTCCCCATCATGGTGGACTCTGTCCCCTCAGGAACTGTAAGCTAAAACGAAACCTTTCTTCCCTAACTTGCTTTCTGTTCGGTATCTTATCACAGCAACAGAAGAGCTTACAGAGCCGCGGACTCGCCGAGTCCCGGCCATTCTTCAGGACACAGGTGATGTAGCAGCTAGCCACACAGTGAGGGGCAAAGCTACCTTAAAGTCTTCTTCGGAGGGGAGGTCTTGTAACTTGAGGGAGTCAGCTTCATTAGCATGTCACCTGTGCTAAGTGACAGGGGATGCAAGCAGTTCACCCAGCTAGGTCTCTCTTTCTAGGTTAGGACCTGGGGCTTGGTTAAAGTGCTCCCCAAGCTGTGTGGCAGCAGCCAGCCTGCGTTCCTGGGTAGCAGGGGCCTCTGTGTGTTCCCACCCTGTTAGAAGCCATCTCTGCTTAGGGCTTGGTTACCAGAAGGTCCTGTGTTCTCTACCAGAAAGCCTCGTTAATTACATTCCAGAGGCAATGGAATGTAGACAGCAATGGGGTTATGAGAAGCCCACACCCACAATCCCCTTGGGCCTTCCTTCTCTTAACCCTTACACTTAAACTCTGCATTTATTAATCTCCTTTTGAGAAGCTTCACCTCTGTTTTACACTGGCTCCTCATGAAATTCTTTTCTGTACTGAAGCCAAGCCTCCTGGTTCTGTCTGAATGGAGTCCCCAGGGAAACCTGGGAATTCTCGGGCTGCCAGAGCCATGCCTCTTCCCAGCGACAAGCTGCTCAGAGAAAAAGATGTTCATGGGTCGCACAAAACAGCCTACTGAGAGCGAGGATGCCCTAGTACAACAGTACATCTCGTAGATGATGTCAGTCCAGGGAGCAGGACTGCAGTCAAAGTTTATTCTACTGAGTCCCTTTGGTACAGACTTCCTTCCAGCCCTGCAAAGGTGGCTGGCAACCACGAGAAAGCAGCTATGGGAACGGATGAATTCAACAACGGAAACGAGCAGGTGTGAACAGGGCAGAACTCAGACTCCACTGACCTCAGTCTATGTCGCATGGTTCATGAAGTGCTTGATCAGTTACCTTTGCAAGTACAGGGTTTGCAAACAGGTGTTTGAGGGCTCTCTTTTCCTATAAATCTCCCTGCATCTGTAGGGATGTCAGCACAAAACGAGAGAGCAGCATCCAGCCAGTGATGCCGAGGATGGTCTTTCATTATCCACTTCCCTCCTTGGGAGGAATAATGTCAGAGTTTCTTTTTCCCAAGTATTTCATACAGACTCAAACATTTAGTAGGTGTACTAATGGCATGCCTTCTATAGCTCTTTCCTATCTTCTCCCCAGAATTCCTGGCACCTCCCAAATGAGGAATTCTCATTTTGATTCAGAGTCCACTTTGGGGAAACTAAGACTAGCACTTCATGCTAGTTGGGGGAACAGATGAATGCAACCTGACATCTATGACTGGAGAGATTTATATTTTATATAAAAAATGTCTTTTATATATTAATATTTTGTAAAATATTTCTGTATTTTTCAGAACATGGACTGAATTACTAGAAAGCATATGCAAAGTGTTTAAGACATAATAAAATTAAATCAGAGGATGAAATGGTGTCTTAGTTAGGGTTTTTATTGCTGAAACAAAATACCATGAACAAGAAGCAGGCTGGGAAGGGAAGTGGTTATTCGGATTACATCTCCACATCACTGAAGGACGTCAGTCCATCACTGAAGGAAGTCAGGGCAGGAACTCAAACAGGGCAGGATCCTGGAGACAGGAGCTAATGCAGAGGCCATGAAGGGGCACTGATTACTGGCTTTGTCCTCATGGTTTGCTCAGCCTGCTTTTTCATAGAACACAGGACCACTGTCCCAGGGATGGCACAGCCCACCATGGGCTGAGTCCTTCAGCATTGATCACTAATTAAGAAAAACACTTCACAGCAGAAGGCATTTCCTCAACTGAGGCTCCTTCCTCTCCGACGTCTCTAGCTTGGGTCAAGAAACACACAAAATGAACCAATGCAAGTGGTGACCCCTAACATAGAGCCAAATGGAAGGGAGGACCTGAGACTCAGGATTGCTGACTCCTATACTGAATTTAAACTCCAAGCTTCTCTAGTGTTAGTCATTTCTTTCGGAACCCATGGCTTCATGGGACATTCTTTAAAAGCCACAGTCCTGTTCCACTAGTAAGCCCATCTAGCTAAGGACCCTCTGTCTCTGACTCTGCCCTTTTCAAACTAAACAACTAACTACTGCTCAGTCAAGGTTCGACTGCCTTTTATTACTTCTGAGCAGAAGTTAATAATTTCATTTGCATGCGAGCTGATTACTGGAAAAAGAAAATCTTCCAATCCCATGGTTCATTGACTTCTTACCTGACTGTGGACAGGTAAGACACTAGACACTAGAAATGGGAAAATAACATGAGAGAATGAATTTCCTTAGAGCTTGGAAACTGCTTTGAGAGGAGTGAAGCTTATCCTGTCATCTGGCCTTGGTGGAAGGGATGGACTCTTACAAAAAGGGATGAAATAGTGACTCTCAAAAGGAATCTCATACTTTATTTCCTGGCAGATGCATACAGCATAGTCTAAAATATGTGTGCCTTTGGAATGCTAGCAGAATGCATGTTCCCTATAATTACTCTTGTTTATTCCCATTGTGTTCCAGACTATGAGACTCTGCGATTAGATGGATTTGATTTCCTTCCCCAAATGACTTGCGAGGTTCAGCACAAAATGCCCCTGTGTGATGTGTTTGCTATTTTTAGATATCTACAATCCAATTAATATTGCAGAATGGGACCCGGGACACATGCAAACTCCACTCTAAAGACAGGATGAGAGAAAATGTCTTCTTCTCCAGGGTAACTGAAGAGAGACAATGGGAAACAGACATTTTCTTTGTTTCTTTCCTTGCTGAGAGACTCCAAAGGGCCCAGACATCAGTGGAACAAGACTCTTGGTTGGTTGTAGTCCTGGAATTGACTCATGTAGAAAAGAATACTTTTTCATTTACTTTCAAATTGTAAGATTTCTGTCACTAAGTCATCATGGACTTATCTTACCACAGCTTAAAATACCACATATCCAAAATATGCAAACATCAGATTATCAGGAATATATATATATATATACATATATATATATAATTGTATATACATTCATTATATATATATTCACAATACACACACACACACACACATACACACACACACACACACACATATATATATGGTAGAGCTTCAGATACCTATGTTTTCTCAAAAACATTTTCTGAAATGTTTGTTAATTAAATATTTACTGTATTTTTAATCCTTATAATTTAAATTGTTGTGTGATATAAAACTGAACATGAAAATGGCTTTCTAATAGATGCTAGCATGGTTATTTAGTTAAGAAAAAGGTTAAAGGTTAATTGAATGTGCACGACATGAACATAATAATTTTCCACACATGTGAAATTTGCTCATTTAGCCACCCATGGTCAGTGTGCAGAAAGATTTGCCAGTCTCTCTCAACCTGGATGGATCTATAAGGAGGTGGTTACTAATCAAACGGAAGCTGTGTGTCCTCTGTATCAGAGGACTGGGTAAGTCACCTGTCTCATTGACAATGAAACTACGGGCAGGAAGGGTCTATTTGGGCTCCCGGGTGGAGACCACAGTCTGTCTCAGAGAAGTCACGGATGCCCAAGTGCCAAGCAGGTGATCAGACTGCAGTCAGGAAGCAGAGAGAGATGGATGCTGGTTGGTTCCTTGCTCTCCTTTCTCTTTGCAGTTTGTTTGGGCCTTCAACCCTTGGACTAGTGCTCCCCACAGACAGGGTGAAGCTTTCTTCTCCAGCAGAGCAAGAAATTCCCTCATAGTTATGCCCAGAGGTTCGTTGCCATAGTGATTGAAAATCCCATAAATCACAACCATCGTGGGTACTAGAGAAACAAACATGTTTGAGGCATTCCATTTTTAATATCCGAAGCTCTTGGCACGAAGCCATTTTACATTCATCCAAATTCCATTAATTCTTGCTATTCTATCTATTCCCCTATGCTTTGAGACATGTACTTATAATTGCAACAGAAGGAGTGAAAGTTATCAGTTTTGGAAATCACATCCTGGTCACCTAAGCTTTTCTAGTACTATTAGGGCAGAATTCAAGGATACTTTTGGACAAGCTCTGTCTTTCCTTGTGGTGGTGTTCTGAAGAATGGCGGACTGAATTCGCGTCCTTTCTATTTTTAGTATGTTCAGCTTAGCCTTTACTCTGTAGATTTTGTTTTGTTGTTTGCAGTGTTGGGGATTCATCCCAGGGCCTTATGCTTGCGAGGCAAGTGCTCTACCACCGAGCCACATCTTCCTGACGAAATCCTGCCTTCTGTGATTCGTACCTCAAGTGTTCATTGGTCCTTACAACCCAACATCTTCCAAAGGGGGAGGGGACAAAACTCACTAAACAACAGTGAATCTACAAGTCTCAGGGCAAACCATCCCCCAGAGCCAGCGCACAGGACTCTTTAGTAAGCACTATGTTTGCAAAGCTCAGAGCCACACCATTTTTTGTCAGATAAGTAGAATCGGAATGTTGTTGGACGCTCACCTGAACATGAATCCATGGAAGCAGAGGAGCCGTAGTACCTGATGGTTTTCAGAAGGTTATAAAAGTAACTCACCTGACTTGGCTATCTGTGAAATAGTTAGAACAACCAAACCTTGTTCAACATTTTATCTGCGGTCATGAAGTATTAACCCTATTAGAAGGAAGGCTTCAATGTTCACAATATCAGTTTCAATGATGACTGCATTTGCTCACATTAGCCCCTGACACTAAGATGCTGTGATTAATCTTGAGGGTCAGCTTGATGGGATGTAGAGTCATCATGCAAGCAAACCTCTGGGCATACCTGTGACAGAGTTTCTAGGGTAGGCTAACTGAGGTGGGAAGGCTCAGCCTTCAGGGGAGCCTCGTTCCAAGACTAAATAAGAGGGAGAGAGTGAACATGGCTTGCTTCTTCGGTGTACATGCAAAATAATCACCCTGGTCTCATAATAATGTTGCCCCACCGTCAGGCTTTGACAGTCTTGCTCTAAAACTCTGAGAGAACTGATAGGCATGCTTAAAGGCCTCTCTACCTGCTACTGTGTGACACAGGCATTAACACCCTCTCACCTTTCTGAAAAGAGAGCTTAGCAAGAGGATTTCAAGGTGCCCAGCTGATTCCAGCCTAGGCAGGAAGCACTCCAGGGCCCTGAATTGTCTGAGTTGTCTCCTGCATCTGCAAAGCTGAAATTCTAGCTGCAGATAGAAAGCATGCTAAGCTTCTGTGAGGCTCTCTGCTAGCTTCTGAGCCCTTCATTAGTACATAAGGCAGCAGAGCCTCTGAGACTCTATCCTGAACCATCGCAACCCACACTGCTTTCTGCCTTGTGCAGCCCCCAAGCCCTCTCCAGGACTCTGACTATTCAGATATGTCTACTATGGGGACATGAGGTGGAGTGAAGTGCGACATGCATCATGATGAATAGGAAACAGAGAACCAGGGATTACAGGAAGAACCCAGGGAGAGCTATGGCCCCTAGGCCATGCCACCCATGACCTGTCTGCTCTAAGGAGGCCTCACCTCTTGATAGAGTCATTTTATTACAGATCTGTCACCAATTGGATTCACTGACTAGGCCAGAGTCTTCATGTACTGATTGTTCCTCCTAATGCCATCACAGGTACATACACAAAGAGGTAAGTGATCTCCTGGATGTTTCCTAATCAAAATCAGCCATTATCAAAAACAATTGGAAATCAAATTTAAAAGTGTGCCAACCTCAGAACTGTAAAACTTAAGCAAGTTTCAGAAAGCATGATCCTGCTTATTGGAAGATTTTAAAGTATGTCAAACTATAGATAAAAATGGAGGCACAGAGGCATTTAAGTTTTTGTCATCAGAAGAAGGAGAGGGAGAAGGGGGACGGAGGAGGAACAGGAAGAGGGGGAGCAGGAGGGAAGAAAAGAAAGGACCAGTATAATCATGAACCATTGCCTGTGATATAAAATTCTTAAAGATGGATCTCATGTGACTTTTCATGATGGCTTTTCAGGCTTATCTGTTAGAATAAGGCCTTTGAGTTATCTAAGAATTATAATACAGAGTTTCAGATTCTGGAGAACTTCATAGAGTCTAAAATGCAGTATGTTGACCAGTAGTTCCAGAAAGTTTTAAAGTAGGTTGTGGACATGTACTTTCAACCATTGTAGAGAGTGTCCAGCCAACAAAACAAGGGCCAAAAGCATGAATTTTAAACCACATCTCAGCTGTTTTATTATAGCCATGGTTTGCCTAAGCAACAGTTAAGGTTATTAAATGTTTCAGTAGTATAATGAGTTTTCAACAAAATAAAAGGTTCCAACGAGAAGTATTATTAGCGTACTCACTATTAGAACAGAAATCCACCATTCTGTTCTATAAAAAGTTAATATACACACTGTAAAGCAAATGAGCGGCACGCAGGTCTTGGATCATTGATTAGGACACTGTTGCAAGAGTGGGATCTGCATTGTAGATCATACATGTCACGTTCTAGCAGGGAAGCTGTTTCTACCTTGTCCACATGTTGGACATTATTGATAGGCATCTGGATTTGAACATGATGGTGATGGATGGA
Organism: Apodemus agrarius; assembly: GCA_964023405.1. NCBI lineage: Eukaryota > Metazoa > Chordata > Mammalia > Rodentia > Muridae > Apodemus > Apodemus agrarius. The sequence goes on along the minus strand of OZ030007.1, from coordinate 129,371,717 downwards.
TTAGTTTGACAGAGGAGGTTTGAAGGCAGCCTAGCATCCAGGCTGTGGCACGGTTACTGCTGGCTGCTTCTAGTCCAATTTACAGTGACAATCTGGAGAGAGTATAATGTGCATAGACAGCATCAGAGCAGACTAAATATTTTTACACAGATACATGATTAAGGTTGATGTTACTGAAATCTGTCATGGAATATAATTAAAACTGAGATTGGAAATAAATCCACCCAGGAAAGAGCAGTGTTAGATGAAAAGCCAACAGATCCAAAGTGTGACATAAATATTGGAGAGTTAAGAGTGGACCATATATGATATTAATCATGTGTGTGATCATTTTAAAGACATATGACATAACTTATTTGAAAAAGAAGATTTGAAAAAGAAGATAATACAAAACAAAATACATATGTAGAAATCAGAGAAAGATAGTTTTCTGACTGAACAACCCCAGTCAGGGCACATTGCATGGATTGTCAAAACTTAAAGTAGGTAGAAGTATTGAGGGATTTATTTGATCTTTTAAACAGTGGTTCTGTCATAAGAAACAAACTAACTAAATAGAAAATAGCTAAAATATATATAAAAATAAAAATTTCACAATACTTCTTACCAGAGAAAGTCTGCTATATATCTGATTCTATTTTGTTCTGTTTTTTGAAACTTATTTGCATAAGATTCAATATTATAGAAATGACCTTTAACCAAGGAAACAGAAATGTACTTCTTAATTTGTCAGAAATGGCTATATACAAAGCTCACAATAAAGGCATTTCTAACAGTTGTTATTACTGTTTAGTTTTTTTTTTTTTACCTTTCTCTAGGCCTTGGAGGTGTAGCCTTGAACTCCACATTGAAGACCCTTCTGTGAGCTGTGTGCAAGACCAGTACAGAAATCAGGGTTTCAGGGAATAGTCAGAGTTCGCAAAGTATCTTAGAGCAGGGATCTCTGATTAGACCTGATGTGATTAAGGATCCCGCGGAGACTCAAGTAGAGGACTTCAGTGGGGAACAGGGGAACTATGATACTCCTCCACGGGAACGCTCCTCTCTTATGGAGGACGGCGCTTGTGAGCTCCGCGTCTCTTGGGGCAGGAGAACTATAAACTGTCCACACCACTGGAAATTGGAATTTTCCTGTCTTGAATGTTGCATGAAACTTCAGTCTTCTTGTTTTCATATCTAAGAACACTTATCCCACCTGTGCAGAAGGGAAGCCATGGAGGAAGTCTCCCTCTCTCTCAGAGCCTTGACTAAGGGACCCTGAAGGTCCTGTCCCTCTGCAGGACAGTGAGAGCTCAAGGCCCTTTTTCTGTGACTCTTAGTCTGTGACTTCTAGCCGGCAATAGACAATGCTCAGGACTGTACAAACCCTGACAGGTGACCCTGTGTTTGGTAGAGGCTGAAAGAAAAAAAAAAGAGATGTCTGAATTGGTTGCACTGGCCCGGGGCTGGCGGCGAGGCTGGGGGAGGGGGCTTGGGGCGGGAGGGGGGACTTGAGGGATAAGAAGAGCACAGCATAAGAAACAGGAATGTGATGTGCTGTGGTTTGAGTGTAAATGTCTCTCGTGCCCAGTTAATGGCACTGTGTGAGAACTTTAGGTGATAGAGGCTTGCTTGAGGCGAATGGGCCATCTGGAATGGGCCTTAAGGCATTATAGCAGGGTCTCACTTCCTGTCTGATCTGGTCTCTACTTCCTGTTTCTATATGCAATGTGACAACAGCTTTCATCCCTTTTATGAACAACTTCCTCACAACTGGGGTTAAATCAAGCCCTCCCTCCTTTAGGTTGCCTTTTTTTTTTCAGGTACTTTTGTCACAGCAAGAGAGCTAAACAGTGCCCATTGTTGACTGCCTGCGAGTTAGTGTTAACAAACAAATGGATGGAGAGAGTTCTTTAAATATCCAGGCCCTCCTGCTGAGAGAGGAGGAATGAGCCCCTCCCAAGGACAACCTCCTTGTTGATTGTCAACTCTGAACCTAAATACACACACACAACAGAAACGGACTCAATGTGCTGCATTGACATATTTGTGCATATGCACATACATGTATATAAAAATAGTCATAAAAGGAAAGGTGGCTATTATGGGGGAGTGGGGAGACATGAAGGGATGGAGGGAAACGAGGGAGGGGAAGTGATGTAATTCTATTCGGCTAAACACATATTAACAATTATCCAGTCTTCTTATCTGGAAGATATCTATCGTATTGTAGCCAACTCGGGTGTCAGACAACGGCAGATGGTCTGTTGCGATCAGTATCCACTGCTGCTGACCGTGGTCATCAATCTTCAGAGGACACCATCGGATCTTCGCTTATTTATAAAAAGTCTAGCCAGGGAAGTTGAGCGGTCCCTTGCAGTTTAAATGTCAGAATGAGGACATGTACTAGGGTCTGTGTCTACAAAGGGCAGGCAAGCCCTGGTATGTCATGGTAATTTAAAGTGATTTCCAGGTTTTTCTGGGGAGAGCCTTTCGGTAGTCTGTGGAAAATTGAGAACTTTCTGGCTAATTAAATAGCCAGTGGTATTACTTGCATATAAATCTATGCAGTTAGGATAATGATGTCTGCTTATCATCCAGAATACATCTAATTAGAAGGCATTTAATCTTAAATGCCTCACAAGCCCTTTGAAGAAAAACATGTTGCAGTGGTTAAGACCGCAGCAGAGAGTCCCAGCTTATCCAAATTTCTTATCCAATCCAGAAGGTCCCTTTAAACAGTGGGGCATCTTATAAAGTTACTCGGAAGTTGCCACTGATTGGATGTGAAGTATCCTTTAGTGCCAAGCTGCAGATGAGAAACAAAGCTTATTCTCCCTGCCACGGCCAAACCCACCAGTCAGCAAACTGCACAGGAAAATAAAAGCTAATCTAGAAAAGGACTATTTTTGGCCATTCTTCTCGTGTGTGCTGGCGGGCCAAAGGCAGAGATCGGGTGGATTTTTTTCTGAGATCTTACGATGTTTGTTTTCCTTTGCCTGACTGTAGTATTCCAGGCTATGATCAAATTTCCTGTCTTCTCTCACATAAGATAAAAAGAAGAGGGTTTGGAGATTGCTGGCAATCTTCAAGAGAGGCACACGGCTCAGGACCGGTTTCCCTTCTCTGGTCAGCATCATGACTCTGAAAGAATGGACAAGCTGACCCAGGCTGTGGAAATGACATCACCTCAGTGACACTAGGTTTTTGGTGATGATGCTTTTTAATAATCCGTGTAAATTGTAGCAGTATCTAGCTGTCCTTTGATGCATGCTTTTTGTACTTGGCTTTTCCCTTTGGTGTTCTTTTTGATGTTTGTGTTAGTTTGTAGTGGGGAAGAGTCACTTGCAATGTGCAATGTGCCCTGCCATTTTAAATGTGAAGTAGCACCTCTACAATGAGATGCATCTGGGATGTGTTTTATGGCACTGACCATGCAGCTTGGAGTCAGAGTCTGCCTAAAGCTAGTAAGATATTACCACCAACACATACGCACTGGCTGATTAAGACAGAAGCACAGGGATTGTACATGTTAAGAATGACCTACATCCTCGAGGGTTTCAGAGTGTTTTCCCCAATCCTATGAGGTATAGTCTACACATAAAATCAACAGCACAATGGAGCTAGAAAAGCAAGCTCCACAGTCCCCCCTCCCCAGCTGCCGTAAGTCCAGTGTCCATGTGCACGCCCTTCGGGGTGGATAGTAATAACTGTAAACCCTTTAACAGTCTAGATTATTTGAGTAATGTGTTTCTCTAACTCCTAACACACTCTGTGGGGCAATCTTAATTTCTCCTTCTGTGGTCCACAGGGAGTGACTGGAGTGGAGGAGAGTTCTTTGGAATGTCTACTCAACCCTGGCTTTCTTTTTTTTTTTTTTTTTTTTAACCGTTGTCTGTTGTTTTCTGAGAAGACCATTGTTTCTTGCACATGGAATAAAATATAAAAATTTAAAAATTACATAGAGTCTTTTCCGGTGTAAGTTAGTGAGTTTAAATTTAGTTTAACTAGCTCATTGTTTTGAAGAACTCAGAAATCTTCTTAAGGTTTCTAAGTAGGGCAGAGAGTGACCCAAGTGATCCTTTCCTCCTGGAAAAGGATTATGTCATTATGTATGTATGTATGTATGTATGTATGCATGTATGTATGTACGTATGTATGTATGTGTGTACGTATGCATGTATGTATGCATGTACATATGCATGTATGCACGTATGTATGTATGTATGTAGGCATGTATGTATGATGTGATGTTACTTCTGTCTGTGGATCCTGTCATCATGTCTTCCTCACCACCATGGACTGTTCCATTTCAAACTATGAGTCAGAATATACATATATATATATATATATATATATATATATATGTATACGTGTATATGTATATATGTATATGTATATGTATGTATGTATATATGTATGTATATATGTGTATGTGTATATATATGTATATATAATTTGTGAGTGAATGCATATATATGCACGTATAGTGAAGTTTGAATTGACGAAAGGAATTGAGCATATCCAAATGAAGAAGAACTATAAGTAGAACCAAACAGAAAAAACAGAGATGAGAATGTATGATGATTGTATGTAATGTAACCTCCTCCCCACTTGGGAAGTAGAAAAGATTGAAACAGAATTCAAAGAAAGGTTTCAGAAAATGGTGAAGAATGAGAATTGAAATAGAAGCCAAGGTATGCTGTGGGTTCTAGGTGTGCATGAGTATTTATGAAAATGCATGCTGTGTTCATAATTTATAAGTGCACACATATGCAATGTTCTGTCAGGCACCTTGGCATGGCTAAAACAAGTACCAGGGCTACGTGAGTGTTAGGGACACAAACAAATCTTGGGGACCAAGGAAGATTGATAAAAGGCTTTGCAGCTGGGTATATGATTGGCAAGGCAACCAGACAGGAAGAAGGCAGGCCCTGAGAAGGCAGACCCCAAAGGCAGCTGGTCTCCACTGGCTCAGACTGGATCCCACAAAGCACACCCTAAGAAGAAATATTCACAGGGCACAGGGCACCACTGCCCTTTCACCTATTGTCTTAACTTCATGAGTAGTTATTACATTATATATATATATCTTTATATAACAGACTAGATTATGGGTAAGACTGGCCTCTAAGAAAATCTCTATCTATTCCAGGAATAAGATGGCCCCAGATTGACCCAGGGTAATCAAGGACAGGACTTACCTGTAGATACCAGAGGCAGGTCTTTGCAGTGTGTCTTAGTCTGGCCTCTGTTCTGGAGATGGCATTGGCTATCTCACTAAAGTAAACCCAGACTGTGTGCACGGTATGCCTGTGCCTGTGTGGGAAACGTGAGAACTAAGATTGCTGCTGAGGTGGGATTAGAGAGAGACAGAAGTTGTCATCTCCAGCCATCATTCCAAGGGATGTGCTGTGCTGTGGCCCGCCGTGATACAGTCACAGATGCTGCTTCGCTCAAATGTTCTCTTAATTTCTTCAAGCCAAACTGTTTCTTTTGTGCTTGATTTTTACAAATCTCGTTGGTAAAATATTTCAAATGTCTCCACATTCATGACCTAAAACTATGATGTATCTTATAAAGCAGGCGGTAATTGTAAGGCTTTGTGGGACCTCGTTACACAGACAGGCATAAGAAACGGTGACGCTGAATTTGCTCAACTCTGGGAATCTCAGAATTGAGGAAGACAGGAGTGGAGCCATTCCCTTCCTGCTCTGAAACAGTAACCATGACACCCCCACTGAGGACCACGGGCACTGGATCACATAGCATAACGCCTGGGGTTCTTCTACATGCTAATGAGGTATCTAGAGAACCCTGAGCTGTCAGCCAATGAGTGTCCCCTTCTGAGTATTCCTTCCTGCAAAAGGTATTAACTCCTGGTTCACCCAGAATAAAGTGTATGCATTCACGCCCACCATCAAATAAACCAGTACGACTAAGCAAGGATTGGCGCTTCATTAAGGACTGCCATGGGTAAGACCTTTCTCTTAAAGGGCGGTGCCTAAAACTCCCCAGGAAGTTCTTCTCTCCTTCAGCTCCTCCGGTAAACTTGGCTCTCACTCCCCTTCAGATGAATTCTGCTCCACCCAAAGGGAAAGGTAGACCTGCAGAAACACACCTCCTTCCTGACTCCAGCGGCACCCCAGGTACCTGGGACCACGGTGGCCCACTGTTTCCCCTTCCAGTCTGATGAAGGAGAACACAGACTGTGGGCGGACCCAGATTCACTGAGTGTCTGTAGCGCCCCCTGATGGAGAGGCAGAACTTAGTATGGCAAGTAATTGGCATTAACTTCAAATCCTTTTAAAATCATAACTTTGAGGGAAGGGCAGAGCGCTTCTTCAGAATGTACCTCTGATGTTCCTCCGTATGGATGTTGCTCACAGCAGACACAAATCTAACAATAACTCAGCGGCATATGTAGAATTAACGGTGCACACCAAAACCTTTTTGGTGAAGGGCATCATAAACATTTCATTTTTGTACAGATAGCTTAAATCCTATCCAAATAGATAAACACCAAATATATTTCTTTCCTAGCCGTAGGAGTAGCTCTGAAAGATAGCTTTATTTGGTAAGCCATTGTTTTTGCCGGTTGAAGACATCTGGTCCTATTTTAAGGACCCAATAGCTGCATTGATCTGCGTGAGTAATTCATGTCAGCAGATATCAAGTCAGTTTAAACCAGGTAATCATAGATGAGGCCACAGTAAAGTGTGTTTATCAAATTGGACACTTCGTAAGTCATACAATTTTGGAAAAAAAATCCAAATCATGATTTTAACTTCCTGATTTCATCGTTGGGGGATTCATCCAGATACACTTATGTACATGCACATGCAGCATAAATTAGTGTCTTTTTTTTTGCCTCATATGTGAAGGGCAGCTCTTGTTTTTAGTGAGATGACATTTAGAGGTACTAAAATAGTGATTAGCATTAATTACATATACGATATTTACAAGCTGAGCTTTGAAGCCGAGGGAGGCTGCCATTTCCATTATTATTTTTATCACAGGACCCTCATGCATTTAACATCAAGCAGATGCATGTTATTTGCTATTCATTGCACACATCGTATGTGACCTCAAGAACATGCCTGATCTCATGCCTATAAATAGAAATACCACTAATCATTAATGAGAGGGAGCGCTGCTCATTTCTGACCACTCAGGCGAATCCTATTAATTGTGAATAATTCAGGCAGCAGCGCAGAAATTCTGAGTTCTGCTGATGCTGAGATGACTAAAAAGACCATCAAAGTCTTCTTTGCTTCTGCGGGATGGATGTTGGAGCCTCCAGGATATGATGCTTCCAACTCTTTGAACAGTGTCCTCACCAGAGTTTACTCTGCATCTGCTTTCAAAATCCTGGGTCTCATACCGTCACCATGCAAGCTAATTCGATATTAAACAAAGTACTGATACACAATCATTGAAGGCAGTTATTCCATAAAAGGTAACCTGCTAGTCACGGTAACCAATATCTTTCATCTCAACCACCAGTAAGATGGAGGCAGGAAGATCAGAAGTTCAAGGCCAGCCTTTGCTATGTGGGATTCTGGAGGCAAACATGGGATAAGGAAGACTTTGTCTCAAAAGCAAAAGTAACAAGTAAAATCCCAGAATAACAACGCACAAACTATGTTACAAAGTCGAGTGCTGGTGAAGAACTCCAGCAATGACAAACTATCAGCAAAATGGAACCATCTCTAAGAACGCTTTTCTCGGGTTTTCCGGGAGGAGGGAAGGGCAATTTCTTGCTAAACTTAAGAGAAAGCAAAAGTTGAGATCACAAAATAACATTGAGTTTACTGTAAATTGTCAATTTTGCAATATCTTGTTTAATTCCTGTTTTTTTTCCTCTTGGTATAGAATACCTAAATGTAGTGGCTATTCCTGGTTGTCAACTTGACTATATCTGGAATGAACTACAATCTAGAATTGGAAGGCTCACCTATGATCCTAATCTGGAGGCTCAGAGATATAAGTTTTTGACCTGGATTTAGCATGGAGATCTTGAAGCATGGTGGCTATGGATTACAGTTCAAGATCATCTGGGATTAAAGGCATGGATACACACACCTTTAATCTGGGCTACACCCTCTACTGGAGACATATATAAGGACATTGAAAGAAGGAAGACCAATTCTTCCTTGCCGGCTTGCCTCGTGGGACTGAGCAACTGCAAGATCCTTGGACTTCCATCCACAGTTGCTGCTGACTACTGTTGGGGAGTTGGACTACAGACTAAGCCATCGACAAATTCCCTAACTACATAGAGACTGCCCATACATTCTGTGACTCTAGAGAACCCAGACTAATACGCTAAACAAACACAGCCAATTTAGTTCTAATGCGAATGGTAAACAGCCATGTGGGTCAGAGGCAGCATGCTCAGACACGAGCTTTGAAGTATGTCTGCCCAAATGGTCATGAAGAACTCCTTCTGTATAAAAGCTTAATATTGATATAGTGGTGGCTATTTAGATGGCAAATATCAATCTCACTGAGTACTTGCAAAATTATATTATTTCCATTATAGTAATCTCATTGTCTTATAGCAGAAATCACACTTTCATCAGGATGGCCAATTCCATACCTCGTGTTGCCAGTGAAAAAGTGCACTTAGGATTTCAAATGTAATTTACCCAGGAGGGAAAGGCAGAAGGATTACTAGGGGTGATAGATAAATCTAACACATATAGCAAGTTCTGTCAGCCAAGTCTATAGCAAGACCTTGTTTCAACACTAACAGCAATGATAATTTTAGACATATACATATATATATATATGTGTGTGTGTGTGTGTGTGTGTGTGTGTGTGTGTGTGATATGTGTTCACATATATAATGTCCAAGTTGTATAGAATCATGGTTTGCTAAAGTATTTAGGCCTTCCAAGAACATACTGATGAAATATGAAAAATTCTAAAAGCAAGCCAGACAACCTGAATCTGGCCTCTGGCATCCATGTTTTTAAAATAAAAAATGGGGGTTGGAGAGGTGGCTCGGTGGTTAAGAGCACTGGCTGCTCTTCCAGAGGTCCTGAGTTCAATTCCCAGCAACCACATGGTGGCTCATAACCATCTGTAATGGGATCCAATGCCCTCTTCTGGTGTGTCTGAATAAAGCAATAGTGTATACATAAACATAAAGTAAGTAAATGAATTATTTTTTAAAAAGGGAGATGCAGCGAATCAGAGCTGTTAATTCTGGCTTTCCTACAGCGAGAGCGAAGGGGAAGACAGGGGGACCTGGGGCTTGCTGCTCAGCTTCCCAAACAAGAACTACCCTGCCTCGATAAGGTAGAATGCAAGAACCCACTCCCCAAAGATGCTCTCTGATCTCCACATGTCTCATTTCTCATGCATAAGACACCATACACACATACAGAGGGGGGGGGAGAGAGAGAGAGAGAGAGAGAGAGAGAGAGACAGAGACAGAGACAGAGACAGAGACAGAGACAGAGACAGAGACAGATAGACACAGATACATACACATTTATGCATACACGCAATAGAACTTTTAAAATTTTCAAATGAATTATAAAAGTATTGTACGGATCACAATTCCACATGAATGTCATAACAAAAAGTGAGTGTTTAAAAATGTGACTTAACAGACGATATAAACCCTGCTTACGCGACCTCTGCAGTAAACCACTCATTAAACAAACCTATGTCATGTGAAAAGATTCCATCAGGGGCTGCCCAAGACATGACAAGAAACAATAAGATGTTCTCAGTGTCTGACTTGGGAAGGACTGTTCAGAACCCGGAGAAAAATGCTGGTTATAAATACATATATACATAAATATGAGTGTATGTGCAGAGTATGTACATTTAATTGCATTTAATTATTGTATATATCAGGGTGTTTTCAGAGCACTGCTAACAAACATTTAAGAACTATGTGCTTAACAACTTTCTAAGTATACCACAGATTGCTTTAACAAGTCACTTTTGTACTTATTCTAACATTTAGCTTGAATGTTGTATCATTGTTTTAAAAAAGCATTCTGTCTATTAAAAACAGTAACAGTCGAAGACAAAGTGGGGAAAGAGTGCACACATCCACATCAACCGAACCTCCCACTGCCCTCAAAATCATTCTGGATTTGTTGTAGAGCAATGGACAGGTTTTTGTTTTGTTTTGTTTGTTTGCTATTGACTTTTTAAACTTGACGTTTCACTCAAAGCTAATTTTTGTGTGTATGTTTAAAATATTTATTATTGATGATGATGGTGGTAGTGGTGGTGGTGGTGGTGATGTGTGTGTGTGTATGTGTGTGTGTGTGTGTGTGTGTGTGTGTGTGTGCATAGCGTGTGCATTCAGATGCCCACAGAGGCCAGAAGAACATATCAGATCACCTGGTCTTTCAGGGGACTGTGCATCACTCAGTAGGGGTGAGTGCTGGGAATTGAACCCAGATCCTCTGCAAGAGCAGCGAGCACTGAGCCACTTCTCAGCTCCATGTTTCTTCATCTATAAGAAAGAATCCAGGACTTAGTGTATGTATTCACAGGAAGCTGTGGAGGGATCTAAAAGGTCTGCCACACCCCTTAACCAACCAGTGCCAAAGGAAGACATTCCCTACTGAAAAATCAGTTTTACTTAGGCTATCAATCTTCAATCATTTAATATAGTATTAAGCCCAGCTAGGATTTTTCTCCACCATAGCAAATCTGCACACAAGGCATTATATTAGAAAAAAAAAAAGATCCTTCAAATATAATGTAACTAAAATCAGAAGAAACCTCTTAAATAAAATTTGTCCTCGTGACTCTATTTCTCCTTGGCAAGTATTTTAAAAGTCTTATTTTGTGCATGAGATTTTGTGAAGTGTCAGCCTTAGTGTGTGGTGTGGTGTGTGTGTGTGTGTGTGTGTGTGTGTGTGTGTTGTGTGTATATTTGTGTTGGACTTGGGAATTCGTTGCCTGGTTGGAAGGTTTGATTTTGATTGTGGCATGATTGCTTATCTTTCTTCCATACCTCAAGCTCCTGGTAAATATTACGTTCATCCTGTCTCCACTTCCCAGCATCCTGGGCTGCGGGCCACTCCCACAGGCAGATGACACCCTTGGTGTGTCTCCTCCTACAGCTCTCCTCCGCTTCTTTCTCTCTGCTTCCTAATGGCTGTCCTGCGGCATGCTCGCAAACCTCTTCCTGATGCATGCCTCAGCTGGTTCTTTGCAGCCTCCCCTTGTACCTACTAAAGTTTTTCTGTCAAACTCAGTGGAGCCTGCGCCTTTAGAGGACCTTACTCTGTACACCAAAGACCGAGAAATGAGAAGATGAGGGATGTGCATATTTGGATTATAGTACATTCTAAATTTTACTCCCCTCAAATAACTTCAGTAAAATTTATCGAGGAGTAAAGAGTACTTGTATTTATGGCATCCAATTTGAAGCCAAAGGCAGAAACCACAGAGGGATGCTTCTCACTGGCTTGGTAGCTATCTCAGTTACAGACACACGCTTAGCTCAGGACCACCAGGGTAGGAACGGGGATGCCTAGAGTGGACTGGACTCCCCTCCATCAATAATCAGTACCATCTCTACAAACGTGCCCACAGGCCAATCTGATCTAGACGATCCCTCAATAGAGGCTTCTCTTCTTTGGCGATTCTAGACTGTGTCAAGTTGACAGTTAAAGTAGGACATACCTGAATATTTGTGCTTTAAAATACCATTTGTGTTTTAGCAAGTAAATCATCTAAGTTCATTTTAGATGTTTCAATATGAAACCACCTTAAAATGAATTGTAATGGCGTTCATAATGTCTCTTACTCATTTGGATGCCTCGATTTTTTTTTCTGGAATCTTCTCATGCCTTTCCTGACTCCAGGCAATGGCTTCCATGTCCACCTCAGGTCTACAGTGTCCTTTCACCTGTATCTGCCTCTCTGGTGTCTGAGCCATCACCCAAGATGGCATCTCTGTTTCTCATCTGTTTGTTAGGAGGTCTTAGCATTTACACAAGACATTTGAAAATGCACACAGATTGATTAAGGCATCCCCCTAGTGTCCCCTCGCCTAGACCCTGCCAAGTTCCATGATGCTCTCAGATCAACCGATGGTTCCCAGAGGTGTGGCAAGGGACTCTCACATCGATTCAGATTTCCACTCATCAGGAAAGACCTGCGTGCGCATCTTGGCTTTTCATTCTGACGTGAGAACTCATGCTCGCCTGCCCGCCCTTCCTCATCCCATTGTAGATCTCGGTTCACCTTTTCTCTCTATTCATTTTTCTTACTTTTTTCTTCTTTCTTTTCCATGCATTGGAGTGTAGAGCTATGTTGCTCTCTGCCCTCTAAATTCTTGAGTGAATGCTTTTGGTATAAAGTGCTTTTTGCTGTTTCCAGTGAGATGTTTTATCTGGTGACTATTTTCCATAGCATTCTACCCTTGCTAACCCAAACCTGTCTCAGTGAAGTGAAGCCAAAGCTCCCCTTCACGTCATGAACAAGAAGCCAATGGGCCCACAGTTTCTTTAGTGCCATAAAATTAATTCAGCAGACAATAGTCCCGTGAGTCTTTGCTCTCCCCCTTTTCCCTCTGTGAAGGTCTCCCCGTGCCTTCTACACCTGCTGACATCTCTGGCAGGTGCATTCTAGCACCCAGGACCTCACTGCAAAGGCTGGAGCTCTGGGTACCAGCAAAGACAGAAGTGGGTATGCTGTCAATCTACCTCCTCCAGTGGCTTACCAGCATAGTCTCTAAAATTGTCTAAACATTAGACAGCTGAGCACCACACGCTCGAGGAAGCCTTAATTCATTTCCCTCTCTGCTGCTTGAGTTTGTGTGCCTGGAGAAGTCACTGCATGGGCTGTCAGAGCTGGAGGCCCAGCCACATACATAAAGCATGGTCATGACTGTTTGACAAATGTGGTTCAAGCAAAATGGCAGGAAAAAGAAAAGAGCTGTTCCTGACTCGAATCAAACTTCTCAATCAGTTGCTTCCTCCTTCTCCTAGTAAGGTTGCACCAATTTTTAATACGCGAATGCCTAGTTTATTGAAAAATAAACCAAAACTTCATCTTGAAGCGCGTACACTTGTTAGTTTCTCCAGAGAACCTCACAATCTTTCCTGATGGGAGCGAACAGAGCACTTGAGTTCCTTCCTGGTGACACCTTGATTCTCATTCCCTCTGAGGTTCTGTTGCTGTGACCCTTGGGGAAATAAAGGTAAAAACTGAGGCTCTGGCTGGATCCGGAACATGGAAACTGACCCTTGTCCCTTGATCCCAGGAAGCAATAACTCAATGATGAGGCTGGGCCTGGAGAAAACCCTGCCTTGGGTAAAACCTGGTGCCTGGTTGAGTGTCAGGGCTCTGCAGCTTCTGGGAGCAGGGAAAGGGAAATGTTGGGGAAGTGACTTTCTCGGTTTAATAAGGTTTGGGGACCTTCCCCCAGGGTATCCTGATGCTGGAAACCTAGAGTTTTTGTTTTAAAAGTAGATCCACTGTGTGAATTTAGCAGAAAGGTAACCTTATCGGGGGTGGCACAGCACAGCCCTTTTCAACACTGACAGTGCTGTACCTGAACTTCGTGGGTTCCTATTTCTATCACCCTTCTCCACCCTTATTCCTTTCAACGTCCCCAACACTAGGTAGAAGAGGAAAGGGGGCGATCTCAAATTAGACCACTTCCTGCTGATTAGGGACATTAAGTTCCCTGGGGGTAGTTTTGATCTTCAGGTCAGGATATCTTCAACCAGTAACCAGCAAGCAACCAGCAGCCAACCAGCAGCAGGAGGAGGAGCAGCAGCATCCCTCTCTGGGCTCTTGCATTTATAAACCCTCTCAAGAGTCTCCAGAATTCCGAATATCATACACTTGCAGAAACAATCTGCAGATTATGAAATTACAGTCCTACAGAGCATGAGGCAAATCATAGTCAGCTGCTGTGGACAATCTGAAGCAGCCCTGTATGCCATACCTTGGATTAAAACAAGAACATATTCACATGACCAAAACTCTCACTACACAGTGGCATAGGCAAAGATTGGTGCTATCTCAGAGGTCAAGGGCACCCAGGAACCTGGGGACCTGGAGTTCGAACCCTGGGACCCACACAGAGGAAAATGAAAACAGACTCTTGCTGTCCTCTGGCCTCCACATGATACAGAGGCATGCATACTAACACACACACACACACACACACACACACACACACACACACACACGATAATTTTAAAATGGTCTTCCTTAAGATCATCTAGGGATCTTAGGGACCTTAGGTTCTAGGGATCATCAAGTTTTCCTCTTTTGCTCATTTGTTCACATTCAAGTGCTGTGAGAGAATTGAAATTGCACAGTTTGCACAATGAGACAAAGCCTGAAAGCTATGTGATTCACCTTAACTCTGTTGCTTATGACAGTTACACAGACTTAATAGGCTTTGCTTAAAACAAACAAACAAACAAATAAACAAATCCCCAAAAACCAAACAAAAATGCTTTATGTTGGCTTATGGTTGGGGAAGTAGAGACATAAGAGACTACATTTGATGACTGGCTTCCTTCTCAGCCTCCAGGATCACTCTACAGTGTTGCACTGATGACCTCGTCTGGTCCTGGTCACCCCAGGCTCTGGCCTCTGAGTGCAGCTGGTTCCATCATCCTCTTAGTATGTGACAGTGGGGGACCAGCATAAGTCTTGGGGTCAGAAACCACATCTGATGTGTGCAAAGGGTCATAGCTGTCTCGAATCTTTAGCACACTACACAGACCATCCACATCAAGTATCTAGACATCCCCAACAACCCCTGTACCTGTCACATAGTGAGGAAACGTGGGTTCTGAAGGAAGATGCGTACTTTCTCCAAGGAACCCAGCTGTGGGCAATGGTAAATAGACATCTAGGCAGATTTTCCTGAATGCAAAATCTTATTTCCTTATGAGAGCATAGCAACCAAACTAGAAGTCACCTGAAGTTCCTCAGGACTGAGGTAAGCCACACTTGCCCAAAGAGTTTTCTCCATATCAACTAGCTAGGAAACTCAGCCACACAACGGAAACATCTGGAGAAAGCCAGCATGATGGTGAGGCTGGAGGGGCCGGCCACACTCTCTGTTCACACATCAGCCAGTGCCAGCCTGACCATCTGCAAAGCAGCTTAGCCTCCTTGGGTACTGTTCCTGGCAGACACCGCCTTGGGAGCTCTTTTCCATGACACACTCTGCAGGGAGGGTTTCAGAATAGCAATGTGGTGACTCGTCTACGCTGTGTGTGTGTGTGTGTGTGTGTGTGTGTGTGTGTTGGCCACACAAGAACCACGGAAAATATGAAAAAGAGATTGTGAGATGGGTGTGGTAGGAGTAAGCACAGCTGTGCAGAAGACTCCCTGAACAAAGTGCAAAGAGAAAGAAGCTTTGTTTTAGAAAGACGCCATTACACAGAAATAAGGAGAAAGGAAAGCACAAAAAACCCAGACTGGGGGAGAAAAAAACCCTTCAGGCACACAAGGGAAGGGAAGTAAATAGCAGATTTCCCCAACCTCTGCTCACTTGCTTGGAGGCACAGCTGCCTGAGGCACAGCTGCCCACAGATGTGCCTCAGGCAGATGTGAGCACAGCTGCACCCCAGGAGTCCGGGCATCGCCTACATGCCTGACAATTGCCGCAGAAATGCTTTCGCAGCATCTCAGGCTCACTCCAGCCAAGAGCACATCCAACGGGGGTGCCGGGAGCTTCATCGGTGCACTGGATCTCCGGGAGCTTCATCAGCGCACTGCACTGGACCTCCACGGTTTCTTTCCTTTTCATCTACTTCGCTTATCTCTCCCACCCCCAATGGAGTTGTTATTTTAAACACCTTGCAAATGAAAGCTTACGAACCACCCGTGACACTTCTAATCTTTCATAGCAAATGTTACTTTTTCTCAGCCGTGGTTATAAATTCTGTGTAAAATTAGCATTTACGATGCGTAGGTTGCAGAATTGGTTTCTGAGTAGAGACACAAAACGGTATTCCCTCCTCCCCACACTGAGAAAGGAGGTGGAGACCGGGAAAACAGAAACCATTAGCAGGTTTTCTTTCACCCAACAGAAAAAGGAGGTTTTTGTTATGTTTTGGTTTGGTTTGGTTTTTTGTTTGTTTTGTTTTGTGAGACAGAGTTTCTCTGTATAGCCCCAAATGTTCTGACTCACTATGTAGACCAGGCTGGCTTTGAACTCAGAAATCCACCTGCCTCTGCCTCCCCAAGTGCTGGGATTAAAGGCATGCACCACCACTGAGCAGCAAAAAATGAGATTTTTCTCAGAAGCAGTAATCATCTGAAGATGGATGCCTGCGTGGAGCACGGTGCTTGACCTCCACTGCAGCAGAGCTGGTAGATTACTGTCGTCATTGGCAACAGCCCAGTTTTGACCTTGAATATGGCAAAGGCCCTTGCATTGAAAGCCTGGTGCCAGCCTCAGACACTAATGGGAGGTCCTGGAACCTTTGGTAGGTGGGGCCCAGTGTCTGAGGAGACTTCCAGTGGCTCAAAGTACTCTGCAAGTGTGAGTACTTGAGTCTCAATTCCCAGGACCCCTGTAAGAAGTCAGGCAGGACTGCATGTGTCTGTAACCCCAGCCGTGGAGGGTGGGTCTCCAGTGGTCCTTGGTCTGCCGCTTTAGAGCTTGACTACAGAACGCAGCAACAATGAGAGACCCTGTCCAAAGCAATTTAGCAGAGAACAAATGATGGGGAAGAAAACCAGTGTTCTGCTCTGGCCTCTGCATATGAGTACATAGGTGTGTATACCCATACATCTGCAGGCAACACACACATTCACACACATACACACACTCACACACATACACACACATACAAACTCACACATGCACACACACCACATACACACACACATATACACACACTCATACATACTCACACACATACACACTCACATACATACACACATACTCATACACACATATAAACATACATATACAAACACATACACACACACTCATACACATTCTCATACACTCATATACACGCTCTTATACACACTCATACAAACACACACATAAAAACTCACACAGTCATACATACTCACACACATACATACTACATACACTCACATACACTCATATACACTCACACACATACACACACATACACACTCACACACACACACTCACACAACTTCATAACATACATACTCACACACATACACACTCACACACCTTCATAACATACATACTCACACACATACACACTCACACACCTTAATACACACACTCACACACATATACACTTTAAAAACCATAAAGATTTAACCAGAAACAAAAACTATGCAAAAAATTACACCAGCCACAACAAACAAGATAAACAGAGCTTCAACAAAAGTCATATTCTAGTTGGCCTTGTGAATTGCACTAAGAGCCTAGAAAATGTGCTCCCTTGTGCCAATGAAGTAAGGACCTGGGATTGCCTCATCCCTCAGAAGACTCTGTTTCCCTTTGAATTCTCCAATACTTTCCAATTATAATGTGAAGAACCACAGAATAAGCCCCGGGGGCTAGAGGGGCAGCTGAGTGGCCGAGGGTACTGTTTGCCCTTGCACAGTTCCTGGGTCCCATTCCCAGACCCCATGCGGGATCTTGTTTCCGTGGTAACTCCAGCTCTGGATTAGGAGTGAGGGTGGGGATATGAGTTGGCAGGAATGGCAGTGGGGGTGGGGTAGGGTGTGGGGGCGGAGTGTCTGATGCCCGTTTCCGGCTGCCACAGGCACTGCACACATGTGGTGAACAGACAGATATGCAGACAAAACGCCCACACACATAAAATAAAAAAATCCTTAAAAAATTAAAACTAAGACTTTTATACAGAAACAAAAAAATCTAGCAAAAAAAATTAAAAGGAAGAAATAAATAAAATGTTAAAACATGTTTTAAGGATATTTAAGAAAATAGGTATTGCTTCAAATAAAAATGTTAAATGTGCATATTAGGCTAGAAATAAAAGAGATTGGTGGGCCACAGAACATAAAAACCATCACCCATAGAGTTATTTCGTCAACTGTCAGACCTGCACAAGCTGGCCGGTCCCAATTCGAGTTCAACTATGAGCAAACACAGCCGGTAACTTCACAGGGAGCAAAGACAGAGTGTCCAGTCTGTACTGCACGAAAGGTGACTCTCCACCAGTTGTGGATTCTTTGTCATTTCTATGCATTTCATAGTTTTCTGTACTCCAAGTTTATCATTAATGGCCATTGGTATTGTTTATTTAACAATTCACTCAGGCAACACGGAGTCTTATTATATCTACCTTAAAATATTTCTCAGAGGCAGGCATCTCTCTGTGAGTTCAAGGCCAGTCTGGTCTACAGAGAAAATTCAAGGACAGCCAGAGCTACACAGAGAAACCCCAACTAAGGAAAAAAATATGTATATATAAATACACACACATATCTTCAGGGATTCCTTCAATTATTGCATTTTCACTAATATTGTATTGCTATTCAATATTTTGTATCATGCACTAATTTTCCAAAAAGCTGGGGACAACGTCAATTTTACTTAAACACATTATGGGTTTTCAGACTTTTCCTATGAGAAAAGTATGTCTTGTTTAGATAATAAAAGATGATTATTATCTTGAAATGATCCTGAATTAATGCTAGTTATTAGTTTAAATCTCACCTGCAGTTCTTATTAAGTTAATAAGAACTAAAAGGTTAATAATAATTAACCTTTAATTTGATTATAATTAAATTAATTTGATTAACTTCTAATTAATATATACCCTAATTTCTTTTGCTAACCAAGGTAATAAAAGAATGCAGAAGAGAATTATACAAAGTTTATAGTTATAAAATTTAAGGGTCTGACCTGTTGCTGTCCCAAAGGACCTGAGTTTGGTTCCCAGAAACAGTATCAGGCAGCTCACAACATCTGTCACAGTAGCTCCAAAGGTTCCCATGACTCTTCTGGCCTCTGCAGGAATCCATACCTCTCTCTCTCTCTCTCTCTCTCTCTCTCTCTCTCTCTCTCTCTCTCTCTCTCTCTCTCACACACACACACACACACACACACACACACACACACACACATACACATACACACACACACACACACAAATAAATACAAATTAACATAATTTAAGGACTTTAAGCATTTATCTTGATAACAAGACAAGAACAGAATATGACCATCACACAGGTTGACACACAGGCTATCAGAAGTCTTACCATGTACTTGTATGTGTCTGCATGCTGCCAACACACACACACACACACACACACACACACACACACATACACACCTGCCTGCTCGTATTATTTGTATAAATGGCAAGAGCCTTTACTGTGTCACTCTCATTTCACTGAAAATGTAATGTATTGAAAGATTCCAGAACATTCACCTCGGAGGCATAGCATAATGGCCAACCCTGATAGCTGGTAGTGTGCC
This sequence comes from Apodemus agrarius, assembly GCA_964023405.1. Taxonomy (NCBI): domain Eukaryota; kingdom Metazoa; phylum Chordata; class Mammalia; order Rodentia; family Muridae; genus Apodemus; species Apodemus agrarius. The sequence continues at coordinate 129,352,330 of OZ030007.1, read as the reverse complement.
TGTGTGCGACCTTCCTCTTATCACCAAGAAGGCGATAACCGTCTTCTTGGTGATAAGAAAGCCTGTGTCTTCTGGAGGCCCCAGGAGGAGTGACATGACACATTTCACACACGGCTGCATCACTTTGCTCCAGCATTATTCTGGAGCAATGGTATCGGGAGGCAATCTCTTGCCCTTTCCTCTGGATATGATACGTCTTGAGAGTAAACGAGGACTCGGTGGAGGTGTGCTCGTCTTTATCTCTCTTGTAGAAGCAATTGTTCCCTCCTTGTAAATTTATATGTGGAGAAGGGTGTGGTGAAATAGTTTTCCTTTATATCTCGAGGATGATTTCCATATATTCACGTCTGTCCTTTCTTCTTAGCATCCTCTTTCTAAAAACATGCATTTATTTTCATTTCACGCGTATGAATGTTTGTCTGCATGTCTGTTTGTTCTATACCATAGGTGTGTAATGCAGGGAAAGGCAGAGGAGGCCATTGGATCCCAAGGACCGGCATTTACAGATGTTTATGGAGAGCCATGGCTGCTGGGAACCAAGCCTGGGTCTGCTTCCGGAAGCCAGTGTTCCTAACCACTGAGCCATCACTCAAGCCCCTTCTTTTGAAGAAAACTGAATAAACTGGGAGTTGAAGAGGTAAAGGTAATAATTCCTTCCCTTCCCTCCCATCCTTTCCATATCCTTGCTTAGATTTCCAGGTAGCCCCTCCCACGGTCACTTGGTTACTACTGGAATAGCTTCAGGTAGGACTGTGTAAATTCTACTATAGCTGAGAGGAATTCATCGGGAAAACTTGAGCCCCACCCCTACTCCCAATCTCTCAAACCCTTGAGACCAGAGTCCCCAGAGAACTGGAATGTCCTCAGGAATCAATGGCTTGGAGCAGGAAATGACCGAAGGCCAGCACCAGCCAGAAGGAAAGCTGGTGTTCCAGGATGAGATTTCACAGTCCCTACAACTTGTCAGACCACCTCACAGGACAGACTGAGGCCCAGGCAGTCATAATGGACAGGACCACACTGACCTGTAGTGCATGGCTCCCACCTTCTATTTAAACCTAAGCGCCATGCCAGTACCCCTGATGACACGTTTTGGGGTCACTGGATTCCTCTTATGGATGTGGCCACATTGAATGACCTACTTTTCCTGGCTCTTGTATTTTTACATTGGGTGTTGGGGACTGGTGGCCACTAGTTTTTTTGGGGGGATGTTAGAGCTCAGACTCGGGTTTTAAAATCTCCCGTAACACAAGCGATCCTAGGGACCCTTGGAGGACAGAGGGAGGCAGGAACCCATCAGTGCCTGCAGCATCCCGGCGGGGGAGAGCCTGGAAACACACTGATTGAGAGCGAGCTGCTTTCTTGTAGCCTTTCTTAGAGGCAAGACCTGAACAAGCCAGATTAAAACACAATAGGTTTCCAGTCCACAGGCTCTTCTCTCCCAGGCAGCGCTGAGACTTCACTGTGAATCTGCGGAGAGCTCCTCAGGCAATCTTCCCTTCTGGGAATCTCCTTCTGGTTTCCAACAATTCCGTTTGAAAGCTGCTTTGCTCTTTACAGCAATTAATTCCGTGGACAAATCCTCTGTTAAATTACCCTTAGATAATATTTACAAACTATGATGATTGTTCTCCTATAACTCAGTCTTTGTTAATTATTTGGCTTTGTGCTGTTGTTTGTGTTACAAAACATTTTGTTTTTTCCACGTAGGAGGTCCAGCTTCCCATTGTTGAAGTAGGAGACCAGAGGGATGGAATTAAATGCATTCCCTGTACGCTGGTGGGCTGGCTGGCTGGGAAAGATGACAAGGCATTCTGACTGGCTGACATGATTGTGAGCCTTGCCATTTAAATAGCCGTCCTTAAGGATGCCATGTGTCTTCGGAAGATGCTCATCAAGTAATGTAAGAACATAATAAATGGGGACGATTTGGTTCTTAGCCATGAGCCCTCAAAAGTTATTGCCTGGATATGGAAAGAAAATTCCATACCCAGATTCTTCCATAGAGAGCTGGATTCTTCCATAGGGAGCATCTCTTAATTAAGGCACAAAAGTGCTAAGAATGCGCCACACCCTTCCATGCCCACTGTGTGTCGGTTTATATTTGTCTCTCTACAGCATCTACTCAGCTCTTTCAGAGAGAAATTTCGAATTTCCCCCACAGCGAGTTTAGTTTCTTCTCTCTTCACTCCTTTGGCCATCTGATGCCCTCAGGGTTGGCAGAGGGAAAGGCACAGCATGGGGAAGCAACTGAAAAGCCATTTGCCCATTCAACGTGGTCTTTAAGCATACAGAGATGCAGGGATAAGGCGCTATGATGTCGATGTTTCATCCTCGGTCGGACGTCGACTTGGGGAGGCTGTTTGAGGCCCAGACACATCTAGTAAAATTTACATGGCTTCTGAGGATGTCAAAAGCTTCTTTCCCAAACCCACCTTGTTTTGCAACCCCATGCAAAGGCTCAAAGTAGACTCAGAGTCAATATCACCTTGGGGAGGGGAAAGGATTCAGGGGCCATGCTCTTGGCTCCCACAGCCGGGACAGGAAGTGGGGGTGTGCCATGGAAGTGCTACTGTTGCAGTGCCTTGCAGGGAGAGCAGCATACTACAGAATCAGCACCTCAGTGTATGGCTGAAACTTCACTTCACTAGCAAGTGTGTTAGAGGGTCCTGCGGTTAAAGGGAACTTAAACAGTCAGAACGTGGTCTCTGCCCACCCACAGAACCATCTGAATTCTGTCCACCAAGAGGCATATTGTGCACAGGTGCAGGAGTCCACTGTCACTCCAACACTTAGTGCAGAGCTCCGGAGGCTCAAACGAAGTAGGTTTTACAGGTGTGCCCAGCCTGTGTATATTTCCACGTGACTTCACCATGGTGCACACACTGCAGGCACGAGGTGAGGTAGAAACTTCTAGTTCTTTTGGGAAAATTAGTTGTGTCAAATGCTATTTTGCTGGGGCACACAGCTAAAAGGATGTCTTGCTGTGGCAAACATGTGAAAGACTGTTTTCCTGAAGCAGACACGGGGGAAAGAATGCCTTGATATAATAGACATGTGAAAGGATGAAAGAGTGTAAATACGACCCCCCACACAGTGGGAGAGGGGCACTGAGCTTTGGTTGGGTTTGTTCCCCCTTGCTATTCTTTGCTGTAGGCACACATGTATTGGTTTACCTTACGTAGTGTTGTAGAGCTCAACTTGTTGTAATGCTGCCATTGAGAGAAACTTGCCCAAGAAGAGATGAGGGTCCTACAGAAGCTTGCCACTCCCGTGGCCTCACCTCAGGCTGGTTGGTGAGCCTTGTGATTCCTTCAGGACTGAAGTACAGCTGCCTGATGTCTGCTTGCTGAAAGAACTGGACTGTAGTTTCTGGTTCCTGCCTGGTGTCTTCCTGTCTAGAGGACTGGTCTGCAGCTGTTGAGTTGTGTTTTATGTTTGCTATAGGACTGAACTGCTGCCAAAGAAGATCAAGCTTGCCCCCAAAGAACTATTGCTGAACTGGTCCATGTCCATCATATCTTAATAACTTTTCTCTTCCACTACTGGCTGCTGGGTAGTAGGCTAGAGGGGAAGTTGAACTCTTATTAAAAGTAGGTTGCAAAAATGTATGCCTACAATGAGTTCCTCAGACATACAGGCAGGCAGAACACTCATATTTGTAAAATAAATAAATAAAATTTTAAAACCTTTAAGAACAAATATTTCCCACCTTGGATTTAGTTGTAATGATCAACTATTACTCATGCACATAGAAGATGCTAGAAAAGCATTTGGTGATGCCTAAATGGACAGATTGGTTCACAGCCTCTGTTGTAACTCATAGAAAATCTCTGTACCTTACAGAAATATAATATAATAATATAATATAATATAATATGATATGATATGATATGATATGATATGATATGATATAATATAATATAATATAATATAATATAATATAATATAATATAATATAATACAATACCTTTTGTTTCTTTTCCTTCCATCAAAACCTGCAGATGGCCAATGTTATGCCATGAGTTTCTATAGAGCAAAACTCTTTTCCACAGGAAGAAGGCAGGAGGCTCATGAGATTCAGGAAGTAACAACTAACAAGCCTCAGGAAGTTCACTAAATTAAGAAGATTTACAACATTCCTTGTCAAGCTTAGAGAAGCAGCAATATGTGCCATAGAGAGTTGGCTTTCTGACCCATGGAGCTGAGGGCAGTTGGTGCAGAGAGCTCTGGGGATTTAGCTTCCATGAGTTCATGGGACCTGGTGTGGAGTTTTCAGAGACAGCTGCTGCCTTTGAGTTGTCCATGTTCCTGTGAGTCATCCCTACATGTGCTTTTGGGGCTAATACTTCAATAAACCCACTGGTTTGCCAAAATAGTCCTTAGTGGAATCATGAATTCAGTCTGGTGTTGGTTTTCTTTCTGATTTAGTAGGAAAAGTCTCAGGATAACCAGATTTTAGCTCCCTAAAGAGCATTGTAGGGGGAGATTCCCTAATAGTTTGACTGGGCAAATAAAGATGGCAGAAGCTAATCATTGGGTGGAGATATAGGGGCAGGTTTTCTGGGTCCCAGGAGTAAGAGGGGGAGATGAGATTGAGAAAAGGCTTTTAGGCCAGGCTGTGGAGAGAAGATGGACACTACGTAGGCCTGGGGGCTATTAGACCTGATGAGGCCTCGACACCGGATGAATTCTAATATAGAATAGCTGATGAGTTTAGGACACTAGATTCTGGGCCCAGTGATTGTGTCATTTGGATGATTTTAAAATATTAAGATTGTCTGGTGTTTTCCATTTAAGACTTTTCAGGTGGACAAAAGAAAGGGCATAACCATGGAACAGTGATTAACGGCCTCCAGAGCACTTGGTCGGTTGAAGGAGAGCTGTTCTCAGGAAGGATGGATGTTGGGTGGCTTAGTAAGCCAGTTCTGGTAGCAGGGTAGGACAGCTATTTTCAGCAGTGGGTAAGGGGCAAACAGAGACCAGGAGAGCTAGCCATGGGAGCTGAATGAGACAGTTGTTAGAGGCTGGTGGAGCTCGCTGTGCGAGAGGTAGAGCGCGCTTGAGCAGAGCTCTTGAGAAAGAGCAAGCTTGAATTATAAAACTACACCCTAGAGAGCATGGAAACAACACACAGTGAAACTGTGTTGCAGCTTTGGGGAGGCAAGGTTTATCATAGTTTCTCCAGGGTGAAAAAAGCACCATAGTTTCCATGGTGCTTGTGGCCGGTCTGATCTTATTCCTTTTAATAATTTGTGATGGTTTACTAGATTTTTCTAATTTCTAATTTTACATTTATCTTTATAAAACTTTTAAGAGACATGGGATTCAAGGTTCCCAGAGGTGAAAAAGAAAAGAAAAAGAAACTAAAATGTTAAAAAGTCACTGAGCAAAGTGACTGGGCTGTAGAGGCGCAAGACCCTTCTAACTTAGACTGTAACTCCATCAGACTATCAAGTTTCCCATGTAAAGCATGGGCTGGTGAACAGCATATGTGTTTTCTTCTTCTAATGACAAGAAGCAGAACAAAAATAAAACAAAAAAACAACAAAAAACAACTAATTCACATTTTACTGAATGTGATAAATGGTTTAAGAATTCTGTAAGATTTTAATAAATTGAAAGTTGTTAAATATTATATAAATTACCAAATTTGTGTCACACATACCTAGCTTACACAGGATTCATCTTTCTTCTCTTGCAAGGCAGCATATAGAAAGAGTTTCTATATGCTCAATTTCTGTATCACTTTTAGCACAGTTTCTGAGGAAAACTGCTCTTTACTCATACGTTCAAAGATCGTTGCCACACTGAGGTGTGGATAGTTTAGCAAGTGAACAAAGAAACACTTCCGAGCAGATTTCTTTCCTGAGCTGACAAAATTACCTCACTCTTTGGTGGCTGCTCTGGCTTCCTTTGTTATTCCCCACAAAGGAGCATTTAAGAGTTGTTGGGGCTGGGTAGAGGATCAGCAAGCCAGAGCTACTGAACAGGATGACCCAAGTTTGGATCCTAGAACCCATATAAAAAGCCAGGAATAGCTATGGTTGCCCATAAACCCAGTGCCGTGTGTGTCAGAGGCAGGGGGATTGCTAAAACCTGCTAGACACTGGCTTAGTTCTTAGGTCCATGAGATACCTTTTTCTCCAAGGAACACACAGAAAGGGACAGCTTCAGCAGTAGGTGGACCATGCATGAGAACTGGAAGCACAAGCCTTAGGGTAAACGCGCACTGGAAGCCCAGTGCTATATTTTTAAATTCATGGGAAATTCAGTTCATTTGACAATCTAAATTTATCTCTTATTCCAGTCAGAGCCCCAGACACTTGGAAGCACAGTTTTTAGGGGTAGTGCATTACTGAGTAACTTGGTCTACAACAATCCACGGAAGGTTTTTTGACAGGGTCAAGTATCCATGCTCCACAAGGAGGATTTATTAACACTTCTTGAAGGCATAGAACTTATAAATGCTTTTTTTAAAAAAAATATTTATTTTTAATTTATGTGCATTGATGTTTTACCTGCATGTATGTTTGTGTGAGGGTGTCAATCATGAAATTACACAGTTGTAAACTGTTATGTGGCTGCTTGGAATTGAATCTGGGTTCCTTTAGAAGAGCAGTAAGTACTTGTACCTACTGAGCCATCTCTCCAGCCCCAAGAACTGGTAAATTCTAGAATGTGCCCCACCCACACTCCCTTTGGCAGTTTATTCTCTGCCTTCCAGAGAGGCCCTGTGATGGGATCACTCTGAGAGACCCAGTCATATTTTGCACATACTTGCTTACATCTTGGGGATTTAGGATCGCTTTTGCAATGCAAAGATGCCCTTTGTGGTTGTCATAGTTAGGGCTGCTATTGCAGTGAAGTAACACCATGACCAAAAGCAACTAGGGGAAGAAAGTTTATCTGGCTTATACTTCCATGTTACTGTTCATCATCAAGAAAGTCAGAGTAGGAACTCAAACGGGAGGAACCTGGATGCAGGAGCTGATGTAGAGGCCTCAGAGGTGTGCTGCTGACTGATTTGCTCCTCATGGCTTGCTCTGCCTCTTCTCTTACTCAGCCTAGAACCACCAGGAATGGCTCCACTCACAATGGGCTGGGCCCTATTGATCACTAATTAAGAAAATACCTTACAGATGAATTTTATAGGACCTTTTTTATTTTATCAATTGAGATTTCCTTCTTTCAGATATCTCTAGCTTCTGTCAAGTTGACGTATAACTAGCCAGGACAATTGATCCCTTCTTGACTTGATACACAAACACACCACTGTTAAGTCTTACTTTTCCCCTCTTGTTCATCCTCAAGATCACATGTTAACAACAACATCATAATATAAAGCATTTGTGAACACTTTGAAAGTCTGCAGTCTTTACAATTCAGTTTAAAACCTTTAAAATTTTTCTCTTAAAATTACAATATATCTTCAAATTTTAATATTTCAAACTGTGGGCCCCTATAAAATAAAAAATATATAAGTTAAATACATCCTTACTTCAAGACAGTAGAACCAAGACAAAGTCAAAATCAAGTCAAAGTAAACCAAAACCCTAAAAGTGTCTTCCAGTCTCCTCCGAAGGGCTTGGGTCACTCTGCCCTCTGTAGGACTCTAGGCTCTGGTTGACTCCACTCCACCGCTGCTGCTGTCCTTCATGGTTATCCCATGGTACTGGCATTTCCCAAATGCTGGACTGTACTTTCACCAATATCCTCCTGAACTCTCTTCATGGTTCCAAGTCTCAACCTCTGTGTATGACCACTTCAGTCCTGGGCCTTCAACTGGCCCTGAGGCTGCACCTTCACCAATGGCCTCTCCTGGCCTCTCACAGTGCCGAGCCTCAGCTGCTTATCATGACCCCATCATGCCTTCAAAGCCTGTACCACTTGGGTGACTCTTACACGAGCAAGTTCAGCTGCCAGTGTGAGGTACAGCCTTGACCACCTCTAGAACACAGTTTCTGTGTGCTGACTGTCAGGAAATACTCCAAAGAAGATTTCACCTCAACGGTGCTGATTTTTTTTTCCAAATCACTGCTCATTTTTGTTAGCTCCAGCTGACTAGTGTCAATTGTCCCTGTGAAGCAACTGTTTCACTTTAGTAGTTCTGGTCTGTTGCTAATCACCGCCAATTCTTCAGCTCCAGCTCACCAAACCCCACAAAATTCTTCCTACAAATGGCTCACAGAGTCTTTGCTTCCCTCTGAAACGTCACAAGCCAGGCTGCATCGTCCACACTGCTCCCAGCATCCTTATCTTCCAAGCTCTCTTCCACATCGCAGTCCATCATGGAAGAAAGTCGGGACAAGAATCCAAACAGGGCAAGACCTTGAGGCAGGAGCTGACCCAGAGACGATGGAGGGGTGCTACTTACTGGCTTGCTCCTCATAGCTTGCTCAGACCGATTTCTCACAGAATCCAGGACCAGCAGCCCAGGGGTGGCACCACCCACAATGGGCCAGATCCTCCCATTCCTCACTAATTAACAAAAGGTCCTACAGCCAGATCTTACAGAGACATTTTCTCAACTGAAGTTCCCTCCTTTCAGATAGCTTATATCAATCAACTTGACATAAAAGAGCCAGGACAGTGGTAATGATATATTTGGGGAATACACCAAAGCTTGAGACTAAAATATCAACTGACTCATTTGTTACTCTGCTGTGTCTGTTACTGGAATGCTGGTTTAGAATCAGATACACCTGCATAGTCTGCTCAGTGCTGGGCGGTAGCTGGTATATCCATGTGTATTTGCAGGAGAAATTATTTCTTTACTTAGCTTCACCAAACTTCTTAAAAAAACATAATTAAATAAAAGACTTCTATATTTTAAAATCTGAGGGCAGCTCAGTGGGTAATCCAGGAGCTACAGAGGCTGAAAGACCCAAACAGGAATTTTGTGTACTCGCCTGATACCTCTAAAGTTTCCTTCCGTTATCTGTAAAATGGGTCAACAGTAAAGGGTATCCTGAAAAATTTAAATGAGCATGTAATTCAATCGAGTGATATGGGGCTAATGCCCATGGAAAGGGATAATAAACATGGTTGCTCCTTTTCCCTTTCCTAGCTTTGTAAGCATGATTAAATTCTTGTTCAAGAAATTATTCAGCTGGAAATCTAAAATCATTGTTTTAATGCTGAATTAATTAGTTGTATCATACTTTAGTTTCATGAAAAACATTCTATTTTGTGTGATTCTCTTAACCCAGGACATGGCTATCATTTACTTTTGAAGACAGTTTTTGATTGTGTATGTGTCTGACTCTGTGTATGTCTATATGCATGTGAGTATGTGTGTGTCTGTGTCTCTGTGTGTGTTGGTATGTGTATGTGTGTGTATGTGTGTGTATTTGTGTGTATTTGTGTGTATGACACATTGTACACAGATGACTACAGAAGCCAAAAGAAATTTGGGTCAGGTCCTTTGGAGTTGGAGTTACAGTAGGTTGTAAGTGGAGTGGGTGCTGGGAATGGAATTCTGGTTCTCTTGCAAGAATAGCAAGTGCTTTCAACTCCTGAGCTATCTTCCCAGGCCTTCTATCATTAAACCCTTTACAAAAACCATTACCTAAGACCGGAAATACTTAAAATGACATTATCAAGTCGATAAACAACAAGAGTGCAGGATTGAGTTTAATGTACTTAAACAGGATTATGTTTAAGCCATGAAAGGTGTTTCACATCTATAATCCAAATACTTGTGAGGTAGAGGCAGGAGGGTCTTGAATTCAAGACCAACTACAGATACACAAGTGAAATTGCGGCCACTCTGAGATATATGAGACTTTATATTTAAAATGACAAACAAAACAAAACATACACACAAATCCTCAAACCCAAAATAGAAAGCAAAAAATAATAAAAAAGATTTATTTTTATTTTATTTTTTTATTTTATTGGTTATTTTCTTTCTTTACATTTCAAATGTTATCCCCTTTTCAGGTGCCCCCTCCAGAAACCCCTTATCCCATCTTCCCACCCCTGCCTCTATGTGGGTGTTCCCCAACCTACCCACCCACTCCCACCTTCCAGCCCTGATATTCCCCTACACTGGGGCATTGAACCCCCTCAGGCCCAAAGGCCCCTCCTCCCATTGATGTCCAACAAGGCCATCCTCTGCCACATATGAGCCAGAGCCATGGGTCCCTCCCTTCATGTGCACTATTTGTTTGGTGTTCTAGTCCCTGGGAGCTCTGGGGCGTCTGGCCAGTTGACACTGCTGCTCCCCCCATGGGGCTGCAAACGCCCTCAGCTCCTTCAGTCCCTTCTCCAACTTCTCTATTGGGGACCTCACACTCAGTCCAATGGTTGGCTTTGAGCATCGGCCTCTGTAATTGTCAGCTCTCTCAGGAGTCAGCCATATCAGGCTCCTGTCAGCAAGCACTTCTGGGCATCCACAGTAGCGTCCTGGTTTGGTGGCTGTATATGGGATAGATACCCAGGTGGCCCTACCTTCAGTCTCTGCTCCACACTTTGTCTCCATATTTTCTCCTGTGAGTATTTTGTTCCCCCTTCTATGAAGCACAGAAGCATCCATACTTTGGTCTTTCTTCTTCTTGAGCTTCATATGGTCTGTGAATTGTATCTTTGGTATTCTGAACTTTTGGGCTAATATCCACTTATAATTGAATGCACACCGTGTATGTTCTTTTGTGACTGAGTTACCTCATTCAGAATGATATTTTCAAGTTCCATCCAGGAAGTCCTTGTTTTTAATAGCTGAGTAGTACTCCCTTGCGTAAATGTACCACATTTTCTGTATCCGTTCCTCCATTGAGGGACATCTGGGTTGTTTCCAGCTTTTGGCAATGAAGAAAGTGGAGCATGTGTCATTATTACATGTTGGAGAAACTTCTAGGTATATGCCCAGGAGTGCATAGCTGGATCCTCAGGTAATGTCCAATTTTCTGAGGAATTATGTCTCTCTCTCTCTCTCTCTCTCTCTCTCTCTCTCTCTCTCTCTCTCTCTCTCTCTGTGTGTGTGTGTGTGTGTGTGTGTGTGTGTGTGTGTGTGTGTAGTGCCAACAGTGGTCCCAAGAGGGCGCATGGTCCCAGGAACTGAAGCCTCAGGCATTTGTGAGCTAATTGACTTGAGTTCTTGAACCAAAACTTGGTTCCTCTGTAAAAGCAGCATGCGTTCTTGGCCCTGAAACATCTCTCCAGCCTCAACGCTTGGTATCTTAATAAGTGAATGCCAATCTTAATGTTTTAATGGTTTTTTATCAATGGACTCACATACTGAATATTGTAAGCAAATTCTGCTTCTAGGATCTATGTAAAAATGACTAAAAATCATTCGCCAGCCAGATGTGATGACTCACGTCTCCAATCCCTGTGCTGCGACCTTGTCTCAAAATTGAATAAATCATAAATAAAATGAGAATCCTTTGCTACTTCTAAACTGTCACAGTTATTGAAATATCTGTGAGGAAAAAGCATTTGTCCTTCAAGTGTCTTTGTGAAACTATCTTAGAAAAATCTGTTCTGGAGACTCTGCTAAAGAATTTGTAAGGATTTGGAGAACCTTGGCTCTTGTGGTTTTAAGTCAAGGTTGATATTAATAGTGCATGTGGTCATCCAGCACGAACGATGTGAGTTCCGCTCCTGGCCAGCCCCATGGCACGTGGAGCAGCCTTCCAGTGGAAATGTGCTCAGAAGCCTCCTGAGGGGGTGGTGCTCACCCCTGAGATGCTGGGTAGTTCCACAACAGAGATTTAACTTCATGTCACACTCAGCATGCATCTTGTCCTGTGAGTCCTTCTGACCTGCCCGAGCTCTGATTTCAAGACACCTCTGGTGCCCTAAATGGGGGATATAGGCAAATAAGAGATGGTAGTACTGTTTTTATGACTGTTGACTACAGCAGGCACTGGTGGCTGACTACTCTCTGGTTCCTGGGGTGAAAGGTGCCTGGCTATTTCAGAGTCTGAACTGACACCAACATTAAGGCCAATCACTGAATGATTTCCCTGTTAGACTGAAGCATGGGCAGCTAGATAACACAGACATCTTAGGCAAGATCCCTCTGACAGAGAGCATGCTGTGCACAGACTCCAGTGGCCTCCTCCCTGTGCAAGTGAGCCATTGAAGCTGACATCTTCAATGCCTGGAACAAGCTTCAAATTGAGTGTCAGTGACACTCCAGACTGATGCCACACCTAGAGCTGGTGGAGGATCTGAGTGTCACCTTTAAAGGTCCGAGACACAGAAGTAGTGGATGTCAGTGCACTTTGTGTAACTCGCAATGACCCCTGACATGACAGGAGGGGACCTGGGGAGTGGCAGTCCATTGCTGAAAGCTAAACTGGGCGATGACCTCAAAGACAAGCCTCGAACCCGATACCTCTGCAGGGAGAAGTGGCTGCCCCTCAGGAATATGGTATAGACTCTCTATGGATTCTTTCTTCTCTATATCATTCAGTGTATAATGTCAGAAACAATGTCACCCCTTACCCCTGCCCCCCAAAAAGAGACAAAGGTATACATTATCCATCTGCATCAGGCCACCTCTTGACAAATGCACTCAGATCTCCCTCCAGGCTTCCCAAGGGAATCACAGTGGTTCACAGCAAAGGTGTCGCTGGGTGCATGAGGCCTGGTGAAGAGGCAGCTAGAACAGGAGCAGTGCTGGTAATTCATACACTCTGCAGAGGGCGAAGCCTTCTGTAGATGCACATTAGGGTCATGGGGCCATTAAGGTCTTAGAGCACATTGGACTTTTTAAAATGTATTAATGCTGTGTGTGTGTGTGTGTGTGTGTGTGTGTGTGAGAGAGAGAGAGAGAGAGAGAGAGAGAGAGAGAGAGAATGAAGATGGGGAGAGGGAGGGGGAGGGGGAGGAGGAGGGGGGAAGGGGAGAGAGAGGGGAAGAGGGAGAAGGAGAGGGAGAGTAGAGAGGGAGAGGGGGAAGGGGAGGGGGGGAGGGAGAGAGCAAGCCCATACATATTGCTACTACGGCATCCTTTTTCCATCCTGTTGGTCCGGGTGGCATCCTTTTTCCATCCTGTTGGTCTGGGTTGGTCAGGCTTCCTAGTCTCTTCCACTGAAGGATGCATCCTGATGGCCATACATTAGTCTTTCCAAAGCAAAAGAAAAACTGTTATCCTGTAACCTCAGGTGTTCAGTGAACAAGTAGGTGTTCAGACCAATCCTTTTTCTGAAGGGAGTGTGTAGTCTACTGGGTGTTTTGTTGGGTAACAATGGCGGGCAGCTCTGACGGGGCCCTGGTATGTGCCGCCTCTCTGGGCTGTTCTGTGCTGCTGCGTTGGTCCTGTGGTCTGTCTCTTTGACGTTGGGGACATCACCATTAGGAAAATAAACAGGTACGGAGTTTGTGGCCTCCCGGCAGAATTAGAGCAGCCGTTGTGATAGTTGGAAACAGGGGCTTTTTGTTTGTTTGTTTTGTTTGTTTGTTTGTTTGTTTGTTTGTTGGATTTTGGTTTTTTTGAGACAGGGTTTCTCTGTGTAGCCCTGGCTGTCCTGAAACTCACTCTGTAGACCAGGCTGGCCTCGAACTCAGAAATCCGCCTGCCTCCCAGAGTGCTGGGATTACAGGCATGCGCCACCACCGCCCGGGTGGGGCTTTGTTTTTGTTTGTTTGTTTGTTTGTTTTTTGTTGTTGTTGTTTTGGTTTGCTGTTTTCTCTTTCCTTAAGACGGCTCCACTCTGAGCCCAGGCTTGAGTTGAGCGATGTTATCTCATCCTCATTTCCAGAGGTCTGGGACCACGGACAGAGACAGCACTCATGGCTTATAAATCTGTCCAAAGCTCCTGGAAACTCCCAGGCCTTAGATCTAATGGAGTTACTGTGAATGTGACGCTGCAGTCTGTGGATGGGGTATGTCCGCCCAATGACTCGCCCCAAGCAGAACCAGGGGAGGGCAAAGAAAGAGCTCTGGCACTGAGCATGCTCAGAGCAGCGACCTGAGGCCGGGGCCTGGCTAACTTTGCCAGTGCTTTACCCATTTTAGTTCATGCCTGTGGCCACAAAAAGGACCCTCCACCTTGCACTGAAACGTGATCTTCTGTTGGAGAAGCCAGCAGGACACACGGACAGGAACTAAAGCAGGTGCCGCTGCACCTAAGGCTTTCCTGAAAAGATAATGGTGACGGAAATCCGAGGTCCGGGCAGCAGCTTGGCGAGAGAACACAGACAGCTTACCCGAGATGGCTGGGGTGGATAGCTGCGGCTCAGTTCGCGTATCAGCTAAGGATGATATCCAAAAGTACCTGCATCCATGTGAGGTTGACGAAGAACTAAATTCAGAGTGTGCCTTGAGAAAAAAGTGTGTGGACAGTGAAGTGAGTTCACACAATTTAAAAATAAAAGGTATGGAGCTGGAGAGATGATTCACTGATAAAGAGCACTTGTTGGCCTTGCAAGGTACCCCGAGTTCAGTTTCCGGGACCCACTTCAGGGAACCCGCAACTGCCTGTGACTCCAGTTGCAGGGTATCAAATGCCTTCCTCCAGTCTCTGAGGGCACTACACACACGTACATGGACCTCTACACACACACATACTTTTTTTTAAGTAAAAAAAAGTCATATTTATGATTAACAACATTCAGCTTATGAGCTGTATCTTCATTAAATGCAGAGTGTGGCTGATATGAAGGCAGATAATACAGCCATGGCTACCCTTTTCTGGTTATTCAGAACGTACCAACACCCGCCTTTGTTTCTTTTTTTGTTTATTCAAGCCTGCTCTCTTTTTCAGTTTTGACTGGTCAGTGAAATGGATTCAGAAGTAAAGCAAGCTTCCAAATCTGCAGCCCCAAGGATCAAAACGATAATATCTCTGAAAATCAAAACAAGAAACTCTGGGATGGAAAAAAAAAATCTCTGAACGGTTTTCAACCCCTGTTTTATATAAAATTCTACTTTGACTTGGAATTTCAGAAAAAGATCGGTTTCATATAGATGACAAAAATAATAAGCATGTCTTCTCACTTATTACAAAATTCTTTGCAATACAGATGTGTTCTGTAGGCAACAGCACACACTTAATTTTCAGTAGTATCTTTCTATCCTGCTGACACACGGGTATTTGGATTTTGATGTAAAATAAATCCAGCCTCCAGAAACAGTTATATAGAGAAGGAGTAAAACCAATTACACTGTGTTACTGTTAAAGTTAGCGCCAACCAGCAATATAAACTCACGGGGACATTCTCCGCTGCTATTAAGGCGCCTGCAGGATGCTGTGTACTCTGTTGACTCTCAGAAGTAACTCGTCTATCCAAGCTGTCTCTGGTTTCTTTAGAAACAGAGGCCAGGTTTTTGTCTAATTTCCTGTATCTTTTATTCTAATCTTATTGTTTATACTCTGAAATTATTATCTCATTTAATAGCTACTATTACCCTCCTTGTGAACCACTATCAATGCCATTTACAAACCAACAACCCAGGGTCCTATTAAGGACTACATAAAGACTTGGATTCAGATCTGTTCTTAAAGTCAGCATTATTCTCCATCTATCATGCAATCATGCCAGCACCTACCTCAAAATCCACAACGGACCACAGAGCAGCCTGCCTGCTCTCTCAGTAGGCGTAAGGGAACTCCCTCTCTTCTTCTCTCTTCCCTTCTCCATTCTCGAACCCTCTTCCCACCTCCCTCCCCCTTTTTTCTTACCTTCAATAACCAAAACAAAACTAGATGAGTCCATAACGAAACCTCAAACCCTGGTGTGGCTCACGGTTGGGATATGGTCTTTGAGGATACGATACTAGTCCTCCAGATACAGTTGGCCAGGGTGGCCCGGTGTGAGGGACACAGGAGAGCAGTAAAGGGCAAAGGCCATGCAAGAGGATATAGGATGCTACCTACATCAGGGCCAGGCCCACTCCCTGACCGCCCCATCTGGCAGACAAGCCTCCGTCCATCCCCTGAACAGCATAATCAATAGACAACAGTGGGATGCAAAACAAATTTATTCAAAGTGGCCACACTGGGAATGGAAAGAAATGTCATGGACTCTGCAGTCCATCCCTAGGGTCCTGACGGGAGGCTTAGGCTTGATGGGAACAGGAGGTGTGCACAGCGAAACCATGAAGGTGTGGTTCTGACTGTTGTCCCTGTCTCTACCCTAGACTCCCTTGCAAGAAGATCTGACTTATTGGTCAGATCTATGTGAACACTATTCCAGAGAGATAAGCTCTCCCTCTGGTTGGCTCCAGCCTTCAGCCTTTGCCTGTTCCCAAGGAAAATTCCAGTTTCTTGATACCCATTGTCCCTCCCCCTTTACAGCAGATGGGAAGGACACCATGCTTCTGTAGAATCTGTTTGTCTCCCGGTATTCACAGACTGGGGCCTTCCCAGAGCCACCACACAGAGTTCTCCTGCGGCAGAGGAGAGTTTGGAAGTGGTGATTTTTCAAGTGTGACTTTTAGAAATACAAAGACAATTACCGTCAAAGACCTAATTATCAAAATAAATCTCCCAAAACCATAAGGTTCAAAAGAGATGTTTAAACTCGGTGGGTGATGGAGTTGCCCTGGCGTGGACAGTGCCTGACTAAGCATACCTCAAGCGACCTTAGGGTGGTTGCGTTGTCTCTCTGCCCAGTGTCTGACAATGGAGCGCTTCTCTGGGGCATGCTGGTTGCTTTTGGGAATTGTTATAAGTCTTTTCATATTTATTGTCTGGATTGCCAGTTGTTGGTTTCAGGAGACAATGAGCCTCTTTCTTGTAAGGAACCAAATAAATACCGTGATTAATTTCCCTGAGGCTTAAAGAGCCCCTTTGTAGGGTAGCCACTCTCACAGGAAATGGGAGAAAATCACACTGCCTCTCACTTCACCTTCATTTCCACTCGTCTCCAGCACTGATTGACCGTGGATGCTGATATTAGCTTCATCGAAAGCAAAGCTCGTATCAAACACCAAAACGCGTGATGCTGAACTCTTTGGTATTTTCCTAGAACCGAGTGGCTTCACAGCAATCTTTAGAGCCATCCCTGAAGTTAGGTTTCTAGCAATGATTTTTTTTTGAACAGTTGGTAACAACTGTTTCCAGATGTGTACAGCATCAGTCTTGACCACCATGTGTACACTCCAATTCAGAAGGCAGTAAGGGATCCAATTCTGTGGTTGTAGCCAACATCCAGCTTTAAAGCCCTCTCTCCTTTTGAAGGACACTGAGACTTAAGCACTATTGTGAGAATATTTCTTTGCGTGTGTGTGTGTGTGTGTGTGTGTGTGTGTGTGTGTGTGTGTAGGTGTTTATATGTACACAGGTGAAAGTGTGCATGCAGATATGTATGAGTACTTGTGTGTGTGTATATAGAGAACAGAAGTCAACTGTGAGTCTTATCCACTTCAGGTTTTTTGTTTGTTTGTTTGTTTTTGTATTTTTTTTAGATCTGGGGGCCCCTGATTCAGCCAGGCTGGCTGGCTAATGTGCTCCAGAGATGTGTTTCATCTCCATCTCCCCAGTGCTAGGGCTGTAAGCTTTTGGTTTATTTTTATGCACATCTGGAAATTGAGCTCAGGCCTTGGGTCTTAGTGTTTGGGTCACACTGCAGTTGAGTTTTCTCCCCAACTCTAGAGTCCAAAGGAAGGCCGTGTTGGTTGTTGGTTAAAGCCTTCTCCATAGGACTCAAAGGGCTCATAATACCAGCTACAAAAGACCAGGCCAGTAAGTAGGTGGCTCTTCATTTGCCTCTCCTGGGCTTGAAGGAGTCATTCATGGGAGACTGACCCAAGTACCATCGGTTCTGAGGGAATGTGAAGATCATCACGATCGCGTCCACATACGATGGCTGAATGAGGCTGAACGGAGCTGAGCACAGTTGAATGGGACTGCCCTTCGAATCAGTAAGAGACATTGACTTGGGTTGCCTGCTCACATCACAGCATTATACAGGGGCTCTGAGGAGAGATGGAGTCAAGACAATCTGAAGACCGAGACTGGGAAAAGCTCTGTTGGTAACGTCCTGGCTTTGCAAGTGTGAGGACCTAGGTTTGACCCATAGAAAACCTTTTTAAAAGCTGGCATAAGAACTGGGAAGCCGAGATGGGCAGCCTTCTTGATAAGCTCTAAGCTGGTAAGAGACTATGGAGGTTTGAATGAGAATGGTCCCCATGGGCTCATTATCTGAACTCTTGGTCCTCAGGTGGTAGAACTGTTTAGGAAGGATTTAGGAGGTGTGGCCTTGTCAGAGGAAGTGTTCCTGGGAGTGGCATTTTAGGTTTCAAAAATCCCCTATATTGCCTATATTTCTCTAGGCTTTGTTTTAATATGGAAGCTCTCAGCTAACTGTTCCAGCACCACACCTGCCTGTCTGTTGCCATGCTTTCTGACATAATGATCATGAATTCCAGCTCTCCCAAACTGTAGCAAATCACCCATTAAATGCGGGTTTTTTTTTTCATAAATTGTCATGGTCATGATCTTCTCACAACAGTATGAAAATCACTAAGCCAGAGACCCTGTCTAAAACACACACACACACACACACACACACACACACACACACACACCAAACAAACAAACAAACCAAAAAATTGAATGGCTCTGGTACCTGGGAAATGGTGGTGGAAGCTGTTCTCTGGCCTGAAACTACATTCAAATATACATGCATGAACTCAACCTCACCCCCATCCACTCTGCACACATAAAAGAGCATCTGCAGATGGGTAAGGCTCTCGTTATCTTGTCTGTTTTGTTGCAGGAGTAGCTTTCACTGGAATTGAGATGGCGCTAAGATGGGTTTCTGCAAGAATGGCTGTGGACACAAAGCCTTCCTAATAGCCGACCAGGGAAACCCAAGCCAGACACTGCGGAGAGGGGCATTTTTAGGATGACTGAGTAAGAATAAAGCAGAAGCAAGGACACTCTTAATGGCTTCTGATTCCATGCCTCGTGGCTTTAACAGAAGAGCTGTTTCTTCCCTGATAACCCTGGGGTGGATTCTGAAAGTACAGCCCCTTCATGTCTCCACTTATTACTGTAACAAAGAAGAGCTCTGTGAGCTCAGGGTCTGCTGAGCTCAGTGGAAGCATTTTGCTGCTTCTAGCCCTGGGATCTCTCTCTCTCTCTCTCTCTCTCTCTCTCTCTCTCTCTCTCTCTCTCTCTCTCTCTCTCTGTGTGTGTGTGTGTGTGTGCATGTGTTTGATTTGTGAAGTTATCTGTTTTCATCAAGGTTGGCGTTTGGACATGTTTGGGTATCTGAGTTATTTTAGCAGCAGAGCCTGGACTGCAGCTAGTTCTGAGTAACTAATTGCAACAATAGAGCATTATTTCCCAGTGGGCTCCTCTCATTCTGAGGTTAATTCCAACCAGACTCTAGAAAGAAATCCTGTCTGTTGTTCTGGGGCATCCCTTAGGATAGGGCATTGAGGCTGAAGATCTGGACACAGCCCTTGAAAATCAACCTGTGATGTGTTCTCTTCTGAAAAGACCCACCACTGGCCACAGCATCTGCTCCTAAGTGAGAAGCAGAAAGACCAACGGAGTCTTTTAAAAAGTGATAAAAAAACTACAAAGTTCCTTCTGATTCTAGTCTCACTACTGGTGCTACAATAAAACACCCTGACAAAAACCACTTTAGGGGGAAAATGGTTTATTTTACCTTTTAATTCCAAGCAGTCTGTCTGTTACTGCAGGGACATCACAATGGCAGGGACTTGAGACAGCTGATCGCATCGTATCCACTCGCCAAGCACTTAGTTGTGCTTAGCTCTACTCTCATGGAGTTCAACACCTCCTTCATAGGGAATTGTACTACTCACAGTGGCTGTTTTTCCACATTAATTAATCCAGTTAAGAACATCTCCCATAGATATTCCTATAGACAATCCTCCATTAAGACCCTCTTTGCAAGTTATTCACACACGCACACATGCATGTATGCACACACACACACAGACACACATGTGTGCACACAATGCAGTACAAAAAGAATGTGGCTTCAAATGTGAAAAGCAAAGCAATGCATGAAATAAAAATGTTTTGATAGTTAGGCATGGTAACTGTAATGTCAAGGCAAGGGAAGCCAAGACAGGAGGATTAAGAGTTCAAAGTTAGCTTGGGCTGGACACCAAGCCCATCTCAAAAAATAAAGTAACAACAAAATCACCAGAAAACAAATTAACATTTAGTTTTTGTCCATTTCAGAATGTAGTAAAAAAAAAAAAAAAAGATAACTGAAGGCAGATCATAAGTGGCCTGGGAAATATGTTGCCGTATGGAACAATTATTGCAAGATAATACAAAAGAAAGCAGAGAAGCAAGAGACACAATTAACAACACATGGTTAATGGCATCCCAGAGAAGGCCTGGGTGCTCTCCATGGCCCCTCAGCCCCATCACAACTTGACAAGTTGGGCAGGCCACCTGATGAGATCCATCTCCCAGCAACCTTCACTGCGCCCTTCTGACTCTATCCCAGTTGATATCATAAACACACCCCTTCATGTTTCTGTAGATATTCCATGTGTTGAGAAGGAAGAGAAGGTGGTCCAGGTAAGGAGAGGGAGGGAGGGGGGGAGAGAGAGAGAGAGAGAGAGAGAGAGAGAGAGAGAGAGAGAGAGAGAGAGAAGAGCACTCAGGAAAATAACAGGCTTCTTCCACTAACAGCCTAAAGAGCAGGGCCTATAACCCAAGTGAACTGAATAATAAACTCTCCTTGCATGGCTGTGCCTTGTAACTGACCCTGAAATATAAGGTTCTACTCTGTGGTTCCATCCTAGCCTAAGATTTGCCAGAACAGCATGGTTTGTGCTGACTTCACTGATAAAAACTTAAATTTGTATTTATGAAAATTAAAATCAGAGACTCTGAGCTTCACTAAACTAACGGTTATATTTTCCAAGGTGTGCATAGGATTTTAATATCTAGTGTGCAGGAGTCCTATGTTTCTGGTCGGAAACATGTCCGTGCAGGAACCACACACACATGTAATCTGATACCACCGTCTGACTCGGATCAGCTTTAACACACAGGCAGGTGGCTAAAGGAGAATTCCCCTACAGCCCCAGAGGAGACAGACACTCCTTGCTTTTCGCAGGGAGATTTGAAAGGTTGAGGGTCATGGAAGCGTCTGACGAACGGGAGCCAGCAAACTTCACCTCTCGTTCACAGTCGAGCCTGAGCTCGACTGTGATGCAAAAATACTTGTGTCATCAGCAGGGCCACGTAAGCTGCAGATGCAGTGAAAAGGACCACAACAGGTTAAAGGAGATGGAGTGCCTTGTGATGCTTTATCTACACTGTCAACTTAACTAGATTAAGATTCACCATGGAAACAGTCTGTGAGAGCATTTCTAGATTGGGTTTAAGTAATGTGGGAAGATCTGCTCCCCCAGAGGTGGGTGGTATCATTTCATCGCTTGAGATCGTGGGCTGAGCACCAGCAGATTCATTCTCTCTCTCTCTCTCTCTCTCTCTCTCTCTCTCTCTCTCTCTCTCTCTCCCTCCCTCCCCCTCCCTCCCTCCCCCTCCCTCCCTCCCTCCCTCCCTCCCTCCCTCCCTCCCTCCCTCCCTCTCACTCTTTTGGCTTACGGACTGTGAAAGCCACGTGAGTGAACACAAAGGAGACCCTGGACTGATTGTCAGCAGATAGCTCTCTCTGGTTCATGATGGTGGATATCACGTGACCAGCTGCCTGGCGCTACGGTGCTCTCAAACCGCAAGGCAAAAATACACCCTTCCTCCTTTAAACTGTTGGTGTTGGGTATTATGTTACAGCAGCGAGAAGGAGTAACTCACAGAGTACCAGAAGACTGCTATCCGCCATTGAAAGCGATTCTGCGCTTGTTCAAATTCTGGTTGGGCAACAGAAATCCTGTTCTTCCTCCATCTCCCCTGTGACTCAGAACACCAGTTTTCCTGCTTCTGTTGCTCAGATTCAGTTCAATGGAGAAATGTTTGAATTGGTTTTGAAGAATTAAATTGACCTTTTAAAATAAGATCCCACCATTTTATCTACAAAAGCTAAGAAGAAGAAAAAATGAGTGTAGGATTTAAAAGGGAGTGAGGTACTTACTGTCTGTGGTCTGGTTGTCTGAAATGCTTCCGTGGACATTGTTCTGAGACTGGCGGTCTTCTGTGAAAAGTTACAGTGTACCCCAAGCTGGCTGTGAGGAGCAGGCTAAAAGTCCCCAGACACTGTTTGTTTGTTTGTTTGTTTGTTTGTTTTATTGTTGTTGTTGGTGGTGTTTTTTTGGTTTTGGTTTTGGTTTGGTTTTGCTATAGTATTTTTGCATCCCAGCTGTAAGCTGTAAACTTAGAGTTCCGCTTTTTTTCTTCTTCTAGAAGGAACCACTGGATTCTATGCCAGGATGAGGAAAGGCCGGATGGGGAGGGACAAGAGCGAGAGAAGGGGCTCAGAGCTGGGCGGGCGAGCCGTGGCTCAGGCCACAGTTCCATCTTTTGATCGTCACGTGTCAGTGTCACAGTAGCGGGAATTAGAGCAGTGAAGTGATCACAATACCCTGTTAGGTACTTCCCTGATTAGCCTCAGGAGGGGCTTGGGAGAACAGCTCAAGCACCCCATTTCCAAGAACCATTCTCCAGCTACGTTATTTCCTTTGTTATTCGACGCAGGAAGAAAAGTGTTCAGTACTGAAGAAGCATCTTATAACCTCTGGCTCGCGTGGTAAGGGGCATTTTTAAGCAGGTACGATTACAGCCACCCAGCATCCTCCTCTCCCTTTCTGTGGTAGCCGAATGTCTGACATCCCCTTACCACCCAGGTGACAGCTGTACCATTGTGAGTCCCATCCGTCTAAGAGTGGAATGTTAGTCACTGATAGTTCAGCAAACAAACCTTATCACCGTGACCTAAAGGAGCTGTGACCGCAGTGGGCATGCCTACTGGCTGACTGCAGCCTTTGAACGGCCTGGGCAACAACGACTTCTTTTGTCCTCAGAAGCTCATGCAAAATCTGATATTCACAGCTGCCGTGCATCGATTTTTGTTGGGAGGCAATCTCACTGTGAAACCCAGAAGTTACTGGCTGGATCTCAGTGGCACAAAGGTTCAAGTCCAAGGGCTGCAGACTTTGTCAGGGCCCAGCAGGGCTATAATGTTTCCTGGAGCCCGCCAGACTGCTGTCTGTACATGCTGGTAGATAGCATCTAGTGGGATCAGGACAGAAGACACGGAGCTTAGAGGGTTTTTGTTGTTGTTTTCTTTTTATTACTCAGAGACTCGTTTGAAGCAGAAAACAAGCAGAGAAAGTCACAGCAGCACTGAAACTAATACACACACACACACACACACACACACACACACACACGATGAGAAAACTGCCCCAACTACCCCAACTGCCCTGGGCATGGATGCAGAGGGCTCAGTTTCACTCTCCCGCAGTAGAGACTTTCTAAAGGAATTTCCCCAGGACTCCCATTTTGAGAGAAAGAACTGGCGTTGTGCCAGCCATAGGGCACACCTGGAAAGAGAGTTCATACGTCCTGACAATTCTTAGACTACCTCGTAGGTCTCTCCTACAGAAGCAGTGGTACTAGACCGCACCATGACCAGGGTAACCTAGCTATGCACCTCTTTCCTTCCGTGTACACTCAAGCCTCATTGGACCTCCTTGTTCCTTCCCCCAACGTGGCCACATTGTCTAAATCCCTCCTTTGCCCTGCTTTTTGGTACCAACCGTGTTTTTAATGGCCCACTGAGAATAGGCGACTTGTTAGAGCTAGGTGGCATGATCAGAACACAAAGCAAAAACAGGCCTCAGACAACGAGTTTTCCATTTTCTTGTTTTAATTGCATCTTCTTAAACATCTCTCCGAGGAGCTGTTAAAAGAATAATAAAAGAATAAAATTTCTATGCGAGAATCCCTGAAGCCACCACACAAAAGTTGAAACTCCAGAATTCTGTCAGTGGATTTTGAGGAGACAGGCAGTGTGGGGAATCATCTGTGCCCAACTGTATGTCCCATTTGTCATACCAAAGACACATTACCGTGAATCTGGAAATATGCTTAAAGCAATCAATGTAATTTAAAACAGTGAAGCTTTTTAAAGTTGGAGACGGGACTGTGTGTGCAGCGGATGCTCCAGGCCTGTTTCTGGGGTGCTGTCTACACACACTGCTTTTTCTTTGCTCCATTCTAGGGATCCACTCTTCCGTCAGGACGCTGACGTCCAAACCGTTTCCTGCTCTTGTCCTTTTGCGATTAAGTCAGACCTTGGAGCATCACCATCGACACGTCTGCCACAGACTTCCCAACGCCTGTTTCTTAGGTTTCACTCCTGCCCCAGGATGGGTTCTTGGGATAATAGCTTTATATCAGCAACAGTCTGTAGGCACGGGACAGGAAAATAGAGAGCAGAGAAAACTACATCAAGGTTAACACATAAAGGAAGTCAGTTGGCAGAGAAAGAATGGAAACCCTTGCCCTCCAGGGGGCTTCATACACAAAGGGAGGAGGCCATACACAAAGGGAGGAGGCCATACACAAAGGGAGGAGGCCATACACAAAGGGAGGAGGCCATACAGATCTGCTGGAGGAGCGCATGCTGTGTGAAAGGCCTAAAGTATGTGCTCCCGAGCAAGTTACTTGGAGTTGAAATAGCTCCCCCAGAAGGAGAGGCTGGACTTCCTGGAAACTTCGCACATCGGTGGAAGCTGAGATCTTTACACATCTGTGGAAGCTGAGATCTAGAGGAAGTATAAGGCCCTTCCTTTAAGCTACACAAACAGTCAACTACTGCGGGCCTGGGGAACCTTGACTCCCTGAGCTTTGGGGGGGGGGGGGCAGCTTCCCAACTGGCTTCCCAGCCCGCTGTTCTACAAGCAGGGAAAACCTCTCTCTGAGAAGTGCTTGGCATTGAGTCTGAAGCAGCAGAAGGCTCATTTTCTGCTTTCTCAGTAGTGTGGCCCCTGAGATGCCTCAAAATTGTGAAGAGGAAGTCATTGCTCAAAGTTAGGGACAAGTTGTTCGCGCATGCCTGTAACGCAGTGTTGGTGTGGCTTGCATGCGCGAACACGCATGCGCACGCATTTCAGCTGTTTGGTAACACCATGTTAAACATGTGCTGCTGCCCGATGTTCCCTGGGCTGCCTTCTGCTGCCTAGACTCTGAGAAATTCATTGCCGGAGGATCAGCTTTCTTACAAGCACTAATTGCCTCAACGAGAATAAAATGCTGAAAACAGCACAAACTTTGATAAGACGTTCCACTTCTAATTGGTTTCTCGTATCTTTTAGGACTCACTATTTTTGGCAAAGACATCCAATTGAAAGAAATTTTAGTTGTTGACCTATAACTTTTAAAGGACATAGGCTTAGGGTAGTAAAATTCCGTTATTTTTTGTATATATATTTAAATATGAATATAAATTTTATAATAAGCTACTTTAAGGAAAGTTTGCCTTCTGCTGTAAATTATCTCAAAAGTAACTTTCTTTTTTTCAAGTCAACAAAATGTATAGGTGGTGATGTCGTCCTCCTAATTATATACTCGAATATTCTTGAGTCAGGAATTATGAAATTCATTTATAACGCAGCAGTGACACCCAGTGGTCAGAAAAGGATAGGCAGCTCTGCGTAGCTTAAAAGGCTCCTTCCAAACTGTGTGTTTACAGAGTTAAACTAACACTTGTGTTTGGCCCAGGCAGGAACTAGTATTTATAACTTGTAATATAGTTTATAAAGACGTGCGAATGCATAGTAGCCGAGACTATTAAATGACCTTTCGAAGGTATTTAATTGTGAACGAGTCGAGACTTATAAATTAGTATTCCCCACCCCCAACCCCCGCGATTCAGAGGTTGCACTATACATCCACCCATCACGGAGGAGAAAGTGACAAACAGAAAAGCCACCTGGTCCTATCATAATTTTTACTCATAGGTGTTTGAAGGGCACAGGTCAGCTATTTCACTAAAACACAAATGTCTGAAAAGAAGTACTATTAAATCCCATTCCTGGAACAAATTTTATCCCTGCTTTGGTTTCTTTTACTTTGCTTTGCTTTGCTTTGCTTTGCTTTGCTTAGAAAGAGTCTCACTATGCAGTCTTCACTGGCCTAGAGCTTGCTGTGTAGGCCTGGCTGGTCTTGAACTCACAGAGCCCCACATGGCCTCTCTCTGCAGGGTGCTGGGATCGAAGGCCTGTGCCAACACACACCGGCTCTGACTTTTCTTCTTGAACTGCTCCCTCCTCTTATCTCAGTGTTCTCTCTTCCCCTCTGTGGGTCTGGCAGACAGCCTCAGTGAAGCTGAAGTGGAGACATGGCATCCTTACTGACGATCACATCTCAAAGTTGAGCCTACCTTTTCATATGTTTATATGTCATTGTTCTTGTCTATAGACTGATTGTCAATATTTTTCTTTCTGTGCCTATTCTAAGTTCAAATGCCTCTACAGGGGTGCTTCGCACAGTGAGTTGGTGCTCTTGATGCTTCTGTTAAAACTCTGATGCCTCCTTTCCCTCCTCCCTTTCCTCATGATGGTACATGGTCTCAAAAACACAGAGGCAGGGAAGGTCAATCTGATGACTCCATAGGAGAAGTCTGGTTAAAATTAAGAGTTCAGCCAGAGTCACCAGCTGTTTTCCAACCTGTCTTGGAGTGTGCCGAGGACTGGAAAATTAAGAACAGCCCAAGACCAAGTGGGCACCTGAGGACTGATGGAGCTCTTGAGACTCAAGGGTAGAGGCTGAAGCTTCAGGGACTGTAGAATATAAAACACCACAAGAACAGTCCCTAGCCTACCAGATGTAAAACCCGAAGTTTTTAACCTGTTAACTCCGCCTGCCCAAGGACCAGGTTACCTTCTGAAACGCCGGGAAATGTAGTTCTTGTAAAAGAACAAAGCTTCATGGGAAAGAACAGTGCCCATGGGTTTGTTTTTCTAAGCCCCTGCAATTTGTATGTCAGGAATTCCAGGGAGTGGTCCTGACCAAAGCCCATCCTCGTCAGTATGTCACTCAAAGCTGGCTTCAAATTGCCTCAGATAGTAGATAGTGGATTTTTTTTTTCCTGCTAATCTCAGGATTAACATTTGGCGGCCATAGTGAGATAGGAAAGACCATTTGTCTTAGTTAGGGTTTTACTGCTGTGAACAGACACCATGACCAATGCAAGTTTTATAAAAAACAATATTTAATTGGGGTTGGCTTACAGGCTCAGAGGTTAAGTCCATTGTCATCAAGGCAGAAACATGGTAGCATCCAGGCAGGCATGGTAGAGGAGGAGCTGAGAGTTCTACATCTTCATCTGAAGGCTGCTAGTAGAAGACTGACTTCCAGGCAGCCAGGGTGAGGGTTTTAAGCCCATACCCACATTGACACACCTACTCCAACAAGGCCACACCTCCTAATGAGGTAACTTCCTGGGCCAATCATATACAAACCATCACACCATTCCACCCCAAATTCTGAAGTGAGCCTCTTCACTCTAGAGTCTCAGACCACCCTCTAAAATAGAGAACAGCCATGATCAAAAAATAGGATAGCATTTTAAAAATAATTAATAAATTTTTATGGAGCCTTTCTGGTAAGTCATAGACCTTTAAAAGTTACCTTCCTGTGACACTTTCTGCTTGGACACTGGATTCTGGTCATGGGGTACCATAATTGGGGACACAGGGGGTCTGATAAGATCCACCAAATCCTTTATCTCATGCAAAGAGAGATGTCTCACAGCTCTCTGGTTATTTCTGGTGAATTGGGAGTTCATCTAATGTCACCAGTTATTTTCTGACTGTTTTGGAGTGCTGAGGATGTCTTGTTGACACTAGGAGCTAGGTCAAGAGACGTGGAGAGGCCCAGAACCTTGGTACCATCAGCATGGTTCCAATGCCTAGGCTGCACTACAAAGCCAAGAATACCCCCAGGATACTTTGGGACAGTCCTAGAGTTTGCAAAGATTCAGTGTGGTGATATCAGGCAGTGCAGAGGTTGCACGAGAAGGAAACTAAAACAGCCTCTTATCCCCTAAACTGTTGGTTAAACTAGTAAAACTTGTATGTGACACTAATTCAATGTTAAATGTCATCGTCACTTGTTTTCTGTTGTCATCGGCTATGTGTTTCCCATTGTCATTTTGACAGTGTCTTGTCTGATGGTTGTCTCATATGTTGTGACTTGAGACAGTGTGGAGCCCCACACCAGTGGCTCCTTTAACCAGAGCTCCACTTGCTGCCTGGGTCTTGTCACCTGTTAGACATGGGTGTGGGCTATCTGTGATGGAACACCATATCCTAGAGCACTGGGTGTGGATGCAGAGCACTGGGGACATGAGCTATGGTGGATCCTGGCAGGAGAAGCCCTGGAGCCCTTTATTGTGATGCTCTCTGATGCAGGCAAGCACCGTAGCATTCTGGAAATTGGATTCAGCAGTGCTCCCCTGCGCACCCTCTTCCCAAAACTATAGCTTTGGAGGAATTATATTCTCCATGTATTTATTCACTTTTATTCACATATTTTGTAATGTTTGAATGTATGGTGGCCACTGCATGCTGACTTGTGACTGTCCTTTCTTGAATGCCTGAGTTTAGTGTTCACTGTTTCTTGGTTATAGATAGCTATTACGTTACAGCCATCCATCCAGGTTCAGAATTTACCTTTGGGTGTTCTGGGCACTGGATCTAATGTAACAGGGATCTAAATATCATTTGGGTATGGACAATGGTAAAGGTGTTTTATGCTGCTTTACTTTATTGAAAGGCTGGCTATGAAATTGGGCCTGGCTTACCCTCCCAGTTTTTTTTCAGACCCAGCCATAATTTTAAGGTATCTGTGTCCAGAGTCAAAAATAAAAATGAAAAGGAAAAAAAAATAGGTAAAAGGATTATTGGCCTATAAGTGTATCAGGTACAGCTAAAATCTATAATATTGTAGTATCTATAACAAAAAGTTAGCTTAATACTCATAAACATGAGGTTGATGGTTAGAAGTCTGCATGTGGCAGGATTCCATTCTAGAGTACAAACACCATGGCTTGCCGCCATCTTTAGACAGTCATGTAGCTGGCATCCATCTCTGCTAGGGAGAGGGCAGATGTCACGTGACTTCACCATCTTCTAGACTAAGAGCAACCATGTGGTATGGTCAACTGTGAGCAATTCCTTTAGGCTTCACCCAGCAGTTACCTTAGCAACAGACAGGTGCAAGAGCCTGGCTCCCATAGAAGTACTATTCCTGTGTGTGTGTGTGTGTGTGTGTGTGTGTGTGTGCGTGCGCGCGCGTGGATATGTGTGTATGTGATGTATGTGCATGTGTGTGTGAGTGAAAATCTCTCTCTCCCTCCCTCCCTCCCCCTCCCTCCCTCCCTCCCCCTCCCTCCTTCTCTCCCTCCCTCCCCCCTCTCTCTCCCTCCCTCTTTCTCTTCTCCCTCTCCCTCCCTTTCTCTCCTCTCTTCCCCCCACATATTCCTGGTTGGCCTTTCCTCTTTCTCTCTCTCTTCTCTCTTTCTGCTCTTCTCTGTCCCCCTCCTGAAGTGGAAACTTCTGGTTTCTTTGGAAAGTCAGTTGAGTCAGATGGTGTTTTTCTAATCAGACGGTGATGGAGTCTTCTCCTGAAGTGTACACAGGTGAAAGGATGGTTTGCTAAAGCAAGCACGGAAAAGGGTGTGCGATGAAGTATTCTTTGCTAACCACACGAATGAATCCGCTTACCTTCCATTTCGTAGCTGTGACTTCATAGAGTGAAATGCACCAAGAAAAACTCCTGGCGGTGTTCTCGTAGCTTCTGGCTGCTCCCTCAGGCCAGCTGGCAGAGTGATGGATGTTAGCCGAGACAAACTCACAGGGAGTTTTGCTAAGACACAGACCCGCATGCTGAGGTAGGACACATGGTAAGGCAAGACCTGTGAATGACCCGTGATGTTTGGAGAGAGGATAAACAGGACTCAGCAGACAGTGACGGAGGCGAGGCTTGCTGGCACCGTGCGTGCCCCTCATGGTCCTGATCCCTCCTGCTGCCTTGTGCCAATTCGGCCGGAGCCTGGCTTTTGTGCCAGATCCGCTAGGCTGTGCCACCACTGCTGATTCGTGTTTGCTATCTCAACACTGCTGAACTGTACTGCTGGGCACATTCTTGAAGTGTTTGCAAATGGACTGAGCTGCCACTGATGATTCCTGTGAACAGAACTGCTGATTTCCTGACAACACAGATGGGATTTGCTCCGAAGAACTACTTCTCATCGGGCCCACTCCCCCCCCCCCCCGTACCCTAATAACCTTTCTTTTCCACTACCTCTGGTGGCTTGTGGGCTAGAAGGGATGTTCAAACATTTAAGAACCATTATGAAAAGTAGGTTTTGAAAAATTAAGATTACACTTTCCTTTCTCTGCCCCTTTCTCTATGTCCCCTTCCTGCTAATAAATTCTCTTTAATACTAGGCCTGTCCTAAGGCCGATAGGAGCTGAGTCTCCCCAGGCTTGGCTGGGCTGAACTCTGACCCCAGTTGAGCGAGTGGGGTGAAGACCCCCTGAGCAGCTTCTGTCAGTGATTTTGTCCTTCCTGTGTCTGGGGATGCCCGTGGCTCCAGCCTGCAGTGACAATCCACTTCCCCTCTCTCACCCGCAGGAATGACCTTAATAAACTTCCATCCTAAATGTATGTGCCTTTCTAATCATATGTCTACAAATATCGCTAGTGATCAGGAAGTGGAAAGCGATTCTCTATTTCTCCTTTCTCTAAGCCCCATTTCTTCCTGCTTGGTTTCAATCAAACTTCTGAGAGGTCGGGATCATTTCCCCAAGAATTAATTCCAAATTCTGCTGAGGGCCGTTCCCTCAGCATGTTATTGGCCCACATGGGCTTTTGTTCCCCACCTCTCCTTCTAGCTTCCCTGGCTCTCTCTCCCCAGTGCCTCACCTCTTCCTCCCCACACTCCAGCCACCGCCCTGCTGCTTGCCCCGCCCTGCAGACACAGAGGATCCTGCTCTACTACTTGAGCTCTCTAGATTTTATTTCTGATTTCTAAATTCTCACCCCAGATGATCCACATACCTTTCATACTGAACTCACTCTGCTTACTCTGAAACTTCTACTTCCTAAAAATCATTTATCTCTGATTTCTTTCCATTCTGCTCTTATACAAAAGAAAATAGGTTTTAATCATAAAACAGCAGTTACAAAACTTCTTGATCCTAATTAATTCCGTTTATTATTAAAATCTCCTTTTAGACTAAGAAAGCAACTTGGCTTGTATTTTAAATCAATACAAATTTCGTATGATGAAAAAAAATTCAAAGTAATATTTCTACAAAACACTATATGTACAGCTCAATCCTGGTTTAAAATGTTTCTTGTATGATGATAAAATTCCACGATCATAGAATTCCATTCAGAATAACAAAAGCCAATTTAAAGTATGTGTTTCATCAGCTGTGTCTTTGTTAGCACATAGCCAGTGCATGCTTGTGTAAAAGAATGCTCTTCTGCTCTTCCTTTCAGATGTTATTTAAGCTTAAATTTATTTTATACTGTTCAACTGCCATTTCATGCTGTCTTAAAAATATGTTATTGCTCACTCTTTTCAAACTCACACATTTTTTTTTAAAGTCCAGTCCTAAAATAATAATTAGAAAGTCTATGCTCAGGTTATCCTAAATCATGTGACATTCCATCCTGGAATATAACCAACATGTGGCTAGTTGCCACCTTTGCCAAGGGCTGGAAAAGGTGGAGCTATAGCCTCACTGCCATCTTGGTTGAGGGCAGTCACATGACTGTCAGCCATCTTGGTTGTGGAATGTTCTGGCTTCACCACCATCTTACTTAAGGGCAGCAACAGGTGATCAGAGCAGACTAGAAAAGCAGGTTTTCAAAGACAGTTTTTAATTGAGATACAATTTTTATGGATTTTATCCTGTCTTAGTTTGTTATAATATTACTTTATGTTTTCATTCTTTAAAAATGGTTTATTACCTTAAAGGTTTACAGCATTAAAAGGTTAACAATCACTGCTTTTACATGTTATGTTAGCCTTGTTTGTGTCGGGGTGAACTGTTAAATTGCTCTGAGTTTCCGGAGGGTACCTGTGGCTCTGCATCCTCCCAAGAGCTCTGGATTCTCTAATGAAAGAAACACACACACACACACAGACACACACACACACACACACACACTCACACATACACACACACACACATACATACATATACATACACACACACTCACACACACACACTCTCACACACACACACTCACACACACTTACGCACACTCGCACACTCACACACTCACGCACACTCACACTCGCACATACACACAGTCACACACTCACACACACACTCACACATACACACACTCACACACACTCACGCACACTCACACTCGCACATACACACTCACACATACACACACACTCACACTCACACACACACACACACTCACAGAGCATTATTTTTAATATGCCTTTCTAGCTCGATGGTTGGGCACTTCCAAACCTTCCCGTGGCTAGCCCACACTGCCCTCTGGTATCCCTGAGTTAACACTTTGTAAATCTATATTTTATCTTTGCTGCCCTGTTTCCTTCTGGACCGCCCTCTCATGGGGCTGCTTTCCCTTTGTACTTACATCTCGGCCGTTTCACCCTCCTTCTCCTTCCGGTGTGCTCTGTCTTTTCACTCTTCTCATGGTGGACTCTACTCTTCTCCTCCCCTGCGTTTCGTGCCCTGGTATCTTAAAAGTCCACCTCTGTCCCCCTGCCCAGCCATTGGCTGTGAGCAACTTTATTTCCCCATCAGAGCCAAGTGGGGGCAGGTTTCCTTTAGCCTACAAGCAGGACACTGCAAACAGGGTTTTTGTTGTTGTTGTTGTTGTTGTTTGCTTGTTTTGTCTTGTTTTGTCTTTTTGGTAACACAATTAGCCTGAGAACACCAGCTGCTACATGTTTTTGTTTTTAAATCATTCTTCTGGATAGCAAGAAAAAGCCTCTTTTCCCCCTTCTGCTCCATGAGAGGTTTTGGTCTTCCCTGAGCTCATCTTAAAGACTGTTCGTGCTGTTAATAAATTTATCTCTTTTTTTTTAAATTTTTTTTATTGTATATATTCTATATTTACAATTCATTTCCCTTTTTCTGGTTCCCCACCCCCAAATGTTCCACATGTCCTTTTCCCTCCCCCTGCTCCCGCATCCACCCCCTCCCACTTTACTGTTCTTGTACTCTCCCACAATGATGTTTTGGTCCATTCTAGCACCAGTGTCCACTCCTTTCTTCTTGTGAGACATCACTTGATATGTGATTTGTGTCTTTGGTGTTCCAAGCTTCTAGGCTAATATCCACTTATCAGTGACTGTATACCATGGGTATTCTTTTGAGACTGGGTCACCTCACTTAGTATGACGTTCTCCAGCTCCATCCATTTCTCTAAGAATTTCATGAATTCATTGTTTCTAATGGCTGAATAGTACTCCATTGTGTATATATACCACATTTTTTGTATCCATTCCTCTGTTGAGGGACATCTGGGTTTTTTCCAGTTTCTGGCTATTATATATAAGGCTGCTATGAACATAGTGGAGCATGTATCCTTATTGCATGCTGGTGAATCTTCTGGGTATATTCCCAGGAGTGGTATGGCTGGGTCCTCCGGAAGTATCACGCCCAGTTTTCTGAGGAAGCGCCATACTGATTTCCAGAGTGGTTGTACCAGCTTGCATTCCCACCAGCAGTGGAGGAGTGTTCCTCTTTCTCCACATCCTCGCCAACACCTGATGTCTTCTGAGTTTTTAATCTTAGCCATTCTGACTGGTGTGAGGTGAAATCTCAGGGTTGTTTTAATTTGCATTTCCCTAATGACTAGTGATGTTGAACATTTTTTAAGGTGTTTCTCAGCCATCCGAATTTCTTCAGGTGAAAAGTCTCTGTTTAGCTCTGTACCCCATTTTTGGATAGGGTTATTTGGTTTTCTGGGGTCTAACCTCTTGAGTTCTTTGTATACATTGGAGATTAGCCCTCTGTCGGATGTGGGGTTGGTGAAGATTTTTTCCCAATTTCTTGGTTGCCGATTTATCCTTTTGACAGTGTCTTTTGCCTTACAGAAACTTTGTAGTTTTATGAGGTCCCATTTGTCTATTCTTGTTCTTAGAGTATAAGCAATTGGTGTACTCTTCAGGAATTTTTCCCCTGAGCCGATGTCCTCAAGGGTCTTCCCCAGTTTCTTTTCTATTAGTTTTAGTGTGTCTGGTTTTATGTGGAGATCCTTGATCCACTTGGAGTTGAGTTTAGTGCAAGGAGATAAGAGTGGATCAATTCTCATTCTTCTGCATGTTGACTTCCAGTCGAGCCAGCACCATCTATTGAAAAGGCTATCTTTTTTCCACTGGATGTTTTCAGCTCCTTTGTCGAAGATCAATTGGCCATAGATGTGTGGGTTCAATTCTGGGTCTTCGATCCTATTCCATTGATCCGCTTCCCTGTCACCGAACCAATACCATGCAGTTTTTAATACCACTGCTCTGTAATATTGCTTGAGGTCCGGGATATTGATTCCCCCAGAAGTTCTTTTGCTGTTGATGATAGTTTTAGCTATCCTGGGTTTTTTGTTATTCCAGATGAATTTGAGAATTGCTCTTTCTAGCTCTATGAAGAACTGAGTTGGGATTTTGATGGGAATTGCATTGAATCTGTATATTGCTTTGGGCAAGATTGCCATTTTGACTATATTAGTCCTGCCAACCCACGAGCATGGAAGATTTTCCCATTTTCTGATGTCTTCTTCAATTTCCCTCTTCAGAGACCTGAAGTTTTTGTCGTATAAATCTTTCACATGTTTGGTTAGCGTCACTCCAAGATACTTTATAATATTTGTGGCTATTGTGAAGGGTGTCATTTCCCTAATTTCTTTCTCGGCCTGCTTATCCTTTGCGTATAGGAAGGCGACTGATTTACTTGAGTTGATTTTATAGCCAGCCACTTTGCTGAAGTTGTTTATCAGTTGCAGGAGTTCTCTGGTGGAGGTTTTTGGGTCACTTAAGTAAACTATCATATCATCTGCAAATAGTGATAGTTTGACTTCTTCCTTTCCGATTTGTATCCCTTTGACTTCCCTCTGTTGTCGAATTACTCTAGCTAGTACCTCAAGTACTATATTGAAGAGATATGGCGAGAGGGGACAGCCTTGTCTAGTCCCTGATTTTAGAGGGATTGCTTCGAGTTTTTCTCCGTTTACCTTGATGTTGGCTACTGGTCTGCTGTATATTGCTTTTACTATGTTTAGATATGGGCCTTGAATTCCTGTTCTTTCTAGGACCTTTAGCATGAAAGGATGCTGAATTTTGTCAAATGCTTTTTCAGCATCCAATGAGATGACCATGTGGTTTTTTTCTTTGAGTTTGTTTATGTAGTGGATTACGTTGATGGATTTCCGTATATTGAACCATCCCTGCATCCCTGGGATGAAGCCAACTTGATCATGGTGAATGATCGTTTTGATGTGTTCTTGGATTCGGTTGGCAAGTATTTTGTTTAGTATTTTTGCATCGATATTCATAAGAGAAATTGGCCTGTAGTTCTCTTTCTTAGTTGGATCTTTGTGTGGTTTTGGTATCAGGGTAATTGTGGCTTCATAGAATGAGTTGGGTAGTGTTCCTTCTGTTTCTATTTTGTGGAATAATTTGAAGAGTATCAGTATCAGGACTTCTTTGATGGTCTGATAGAATTCTGCACTAAAACCATCTGGTCCTGTGCTCTTTTTGGTTGGAAGACTGTCTATGACCCCTTCTATTTCTTTGGGGGTTATGGGTCTGTTTAGACGATCTATTTGATCCTGGTTTAATTTTGGTATTTGGTAACTGTCGAGGAAATTGTCCATTTCCTCCAGATTCTCCAGTTGTGTTGAGTATAGGTTTTTGTAGTAGGATCTGATAATTTTTTGAATTTCCTCAGTTTCTGTTGTTATATCTCCCTTTTCATTTCTAATTTTGTTAATTTGAATACTGTCTCTGTGCCCTTTAGTAAGTCTGGCTAGGGGTTTATCTATCTTGTTGATCTTCTCAAAGAACCAGCTCCTGGTTTTGTGGATTCTTTGTATGGTTCTCTTTGTTTCAACTTGATTGATTTCAGCCCTGAGTTTGATGATTTCCTGTCTTCTACTCCTCCTGGGTGAAATTGCTTCTTTTTGTTCCAGAGCTTTCAAGTGCGCCATTAAGTTGCTAGTATATGCTCTCTCCTGTTTCTTTTTGGAGACACTCAGGGATATGAGTTTTCCTCTAAGCACTGCTTTCATTGTGTCCCATAGATTTGGGTATGTTGTGCCTTCATTTTCATTAAGTTCTAAGAATTCTTTGATTTCTTTCTTTATTTCTTCCTTGACTAAGGTATCATTGAGTAGAATATTGTTCAGCCTCCAAGCGTATGGGGATTTTCTGTTGTTTTTGTTGCTATTGAAGAACACTCTTACTCCATGGTGATCTGATAAGAGGCATGGGATTAGTTCGATCTTTTTATATTTGTTGAGATCTGTCTTGTGTCCAATTATATGGTCGATTTTGGAGAAGGTACCATGACGGGCTGAGAAAAAGGTATAGTCTTTTGCTTTAGGGTGAAATGTTCTATATATATCTATTAAATCCAATTGCTCCAAAGTTTCGATGAGTTTCTCCGTGTCTCTGTTTAGTTACTGTTTTCCTGGTCGGTCCACTGTAGATAGTGGAGTATTGAGGTCCCCCACAATCATTGTGTTAGGTGCAATGTGTGCTTTGAGCTTTAGTAAGGTTTCTTTTACAAATGAGGGTGCCCTTACATTTGGAGCGTAGATGTTTAGAATTGTGAGTTCCTCTTGGTGGATTCTTCCTTTGACTAGCAGGAAGTGACCTTCTGTGTCTCTTTTGATGACTTTGGGTTGAAAGTCAATTTTATCTGATATTAAAATGGCTACTCCACCTTGCTTCCTGTGACCATTTGCTTGCAAAATTGTCTTCCATCCTTTTACTCTAAGGTAGTGTTTGTCTTTGACTCTGAGGTGTGTTTCCTGTAAGCAGCAAAATGTAGGGTCCTGTTTCTGTATCCAGTCTGTTAGTCTATGTCTTTTTATTGGGGAGTTGAGTCCATTGATGTTAAGAGATATTAAGGATATTGCAACCAGGACATAGCTGGAAAGGCCCAGGTAAACACCCCTTCCAGGGCTGCCCTCACGGGGGATCTGCTAGGGTCTCGGACCCAAGCAGGCTGAGTTCCGCCTAGGCTCTGCGGGACATCCCCGTGCCCTCTGGCGAGCACCTAGGCTGCTTCCTGCAACCAGCTCGCCGGCCCCTGGACCAGCGCGGCGGGCCTCCATATTGCAACCAGGACACAGCTGGAAAGGCCCAGGCTCTGTGGGACTTCCCCGCACACTCTGGCGAGCACCTAGGCTGTATTCTGCAACCAGCTCGCCGGCCCCTGGACCAGCAGAAGTGGCGGGCCTCCATATTGCAACCAGGACATAGCTGGAAAGGCCCAGGTAAACACCCCTTCCAGGGCTGCCCTCATGGGGGGATATGCTAGGGTCTCGGACCCAAGCAGGCTGAGTTCCACCTAGGCTCTGTGGGACATCCCCGCGCACTCTGGCGAGCACCGAGGCTGCTTTCTGCAACCAGCTCGCCGGCCCCTGGACCAGCGGAAGCGGAGGACCTCCATATTGCAACCAGAACATAGCTGGAAAGGCCCAGGACACAGCTGGAAAGGCCCAGGCTCTGTGGGACATCCCCACGCCCTCTGGCGAGCACCTAGGCCGTATTCTGCAACCAGCTCACCGGCCCCTGGACCAGCGGTAGCTGCGGGCCTCCATATTGCAACCAGGACATAGCTGGAAAGGCCCAGGTAAACACCCCTTCCAGGGCTACCCGCACAGGGGGATCTGCTAGGGTCTCGGAACCAAGCAGGCCGAGTTCCTTGCAACCAGGACACAGCTGGAGAAGCCCAGGTAGACAGACTCCAACAGGGGCTACAATCGCATGGGTGGCAGCCAGCTTATGATCCCTTAAAGCAGCAGTCACACATATTTACCAGTAGAGAAACAACAGGTGAGCCCAGCCTCACAGGAGATTCAAACACCAGCCACTAACAACAAGGCCAACTAAAACCAGAAATAACCAGATGGCAAAAGGAAAACGAAGGAACGTTACTAACAAAAATCAAGGCAACATGACAGCATCTGAACCCAGTTCTCCAACAACAGGAATCCCTGGATACCCTAAAACACCAGAAAAACAAGACTTGGATATAAAATCACTGGTCAGGATGCTGGTAGCTGAACACATAGAAAAATCTCGTAAAGAAATAGAGGAGAAAATGGATCAAAAGTTAGAAGCCTTTACGAGACAAATACAAAAATCACTTCAAGAAATTCAGGAGAAGATGGATCAAAGAGAAGAAGACAATAAGGAAGAAAGACAAAAGTCACTTAAAGAACTACAGAAGAACGTGGGCCAACAAGTAGAAGCTATGAAAGAGGAAGCACAAAAATCTATTAAAGAAATACATGAAAACACAATCAAGCAAACGAAAGATCTGAGCACATCCATCCAGATACTAAAAACAGATGTAGAAACAACTAAGAAATCACAGAGGGAGACAACATTGGAGATAGAAAACCTGGGGAAGAAATAAGGGGCCTTAGACGCAAGTATCAACAATAGAATACAAGAGATAGAAGACAGAATCTCAGAAGCCGAAGATACCATAGGAACCATTGATTCAACAGTCAAAGAAAACACTAAATGCAAAAAGGTGGTAACCCAAAACATCCAGGAAATCCAAGACACTATGAGAAGACCAAACCTAAGGATTATAGGTATAGACGAGAGTGAAGATTTACAAGTTAAAGGGCCAGCTAATATCTTCTATAAAATTATGGAAGAAAACTTCCCCAACCTAAGGAGAGAGATGCCCATGAATATACAAGAAGCCTATAGAACCCCAAACAGACTGGACCAGAACAGAAATACATCCCGTCACATAATAATCAAAACTCCAAATGTAATAAACAAAGAAAGAATACTAAAGGCAGCAAGAGAAAAAGGCCAAGTAACATATAAAGGAAAACCTATCAGAATAACACCAGACTTCTCACCTGAGACCATGAAAGCTAGAAGATCCTGGGCAGATATCATGCAAACTCTAAGAGAACACAAACTTCAGCCAAAACTACTTTACCCAGCAAAACTCTCAATTGCCATTGATGGAGACATCAAGGTATTCCATGACAAAACCAAATTTGCAAGATATCTCTCCACAAATCCAGCCCTACAAAGGAAAATAGGGGGAAAACACCAAGACAAGGACGGAAACTACAACCGGAAAGAAGCAAGATAGAAACCTCCTCTCATCAAACCCAAAAGAAGATAACCTCTCAAATATAAAAAATAAATAAGATAAATAAATATAATTTCAAAAATGTCTGGAGGTAATAATTACTATTCCTTAATATCTCTTAACGTCAATGGACTCAATTCCCCAATAAAAAGACATAGACTAACAGACTGGATACGGAAACAGGACCCTACATTTTGCTGCATACAGGAAACACATCTCAGTGTTAAAGACAAACACTGCCTTAGAGTAAAAGGCTGGAGGACAATTTTACAAGCAAATGGTCTCAGGAAACAAGCTGGAGTAGCCATTCTAATATCAGATAAAATTGACTTTCAACCTAAAATCATCAAAAGAGACTCAGAAGGTCACTTCTTGCTGGCCAAAGGGAAAATCCACCAGGAAGAGCTCTCAATACTGAACATCTATGCTCCAAATGCAAGGGCACCCTCATTTGTAAAAGAAACCTTACTAAAGCTTAAAGCACACATTACACCTAACACAATAATTGTGGGTGACTTCAACACTCCACTCTCCTCAATGGACTGATCAGGAAAGCAGAAACTAAACAGGGACACAGTGAAACTAATTGAAACTCTGGACCAATTGGATTTAACAGATATATATAGAACATTTCATCCTAAAGCTAAAGAATATACCTTTTTCTCAGCACCGCATGGTACCTTCTCCAAAATAGACCATATAATCGGTCACAAGACAGATGTCAACAAATACAAGAAGATCGAGCTAATCCCATGCCTCCTATCAGATCACCATGGAGTAAGAGTGGTCTTCAATAGCAACAAAAACAACAGAAAGCCCACATACACATGGAAACTGAACAATACTCTACTCAATGACACCTTGGTCAAGGAAGAAATAAAAAAAGAAATCAAAGACTTTTTAGAATTCAATGAAAATGAAGGTACAACCTACCCAAA
Organism: Apodemus agrarius; assembly: GCA_964023405.1. Lineage (NCBI taxonomy): Eukaryota > Metazoa > Chordata > Mammalia > Rodentia > Muridae > Apodemus > Apodemus agrarius. The sequence continues at coordinate 129,312,172 of OZ030007.1, read as the reverse complement.
TCTATGGGACACAATGAAAGCAGTGCTAAGAGGAAAACTCATAGCTCTAAGTGCATCCAAAAAGAAACTGGAGAGAGCATACACTAGCAGCTTAACAGCACACCTTAAAGTGCTGGAAGAAAAACAAGTTAACTCACCCAGGAGGAGTAGAAAACAAGAAATCATCAAACTCAGGGCTGAAATCAATCAAATAGAAACAAAGAGAACCATACAAAGAATCAACAAGACCAGGAGCTGGTTCTTTGAGAAAATCAACAAGATAGATAAACCCTTAGCCAGACTAACCAAAGGACACAGAGACAGTATACAAATAAACAAAATTAGAAATGAAAAGGGAGACATAACAACAGAAACTGAGGAAATTCAAAAGATCATCAGATCCTACTACAAAGGTCTATACTCAAAACAACTGGAGAATCTGGAGGAAATGGACGATTTCCTAGACAGATATCAAATACCAAAATTAAATCAGCATCAAGTAGACCAGCTAAATAGTCCCATAACCCCTAAAGAAATAGAAGGGGTTATAGAAAGCCTCCCAACCAAAAAAAGTACGGGACCAGATGGTTTTAGTGCAGAATTCTACCAGACCTTCAAAGAAGACTTAACACCAATACTCTTCAAACTATTCCACAAAATAGAGACAGAAGGGACACTGCCCAACTCATTCTTCGAAGCCACAATTACGCTAATACCTAAACCACAAAAAGATCCAACAAAGAAAGAGAACTTCAGGCCAATTTCTCTTATGAATATAGATGCAAAAATACTAAATAAAATTCTTGCTAACCGAATCCAAGAGCACATCAAAACGATCATCCACCATGATCAAGTAGGCTTCATCCCAGGGATGCAGGGATGGTTCAATATACGGAAATCCATCAATGTAATCCACTACATAAACAAACTGAAAGAAACAAACCACATGGTCATCTCATTAGATGCTGAAAAAGCATTCGACAAAATTCAGCATCCTTTCATGCTAAAAGTCTTGGAAAGAGCAGGAATTCAAGGCCCATACCTAAACATAGTAAAAGCAATCTACAGCAAACCAGTAGCCAACATCAAAATAAATGGAGAGAAACTTGAAGCATTCCCACTAAAATCAGGGACTAGACAAGGCTGCCCTCTCTCTCCATATCTTTTCAATATAGTACTTGAAGTTCTAGCAAGAGCAATTAGACAACATAAGGAAGTCAAAGGGATACAAATTGGAAAGGAAGAAGTGAAACTATCATTATTTGCAGACGATATGATAGTTTACCTAAGCGACCCAAAAAACTCCACCAGAGAACTTCTACAGCTGATAAACAACTTCAGCAAAGTGGCAGGTTATAAAATTAACTCAAGCAAGTCAGTGGCCTTCTTGTACTCAAAGGACAAGCAGGCTGAGAAAGAAATTAGGGAAATAACACCCTTCACAATAGCCACAAACAACATAAAGTATCTTGGCGTAACTCTAACCAAACAAGCGAAAGATCTGTACAACAGGAACTTCAAGTCCTTGAAGAAAGAAATCGAAGAAGACCTCAGAAGATGGAAAAATATTTCTTGCTCCTGGATTGGCAGGATCAATATAGTAAAAATGGCCATCTTGCCAAAAGCAATATACAGATTCAATGCAATCCCCATCAAAATCCCAAATCAATTCTTCATAGATCTAGAAAGAGCAATTCTCAAATTCATCTGGAGCAACAAAAAACCCAGGATAGCTAAAACTATTCTCAACAATAAAAGGACTTCTGGGGGAATCAATATCCCTGACCTCAAGCAGTACTACAGAGCAATTGTGTTAAAAACTGCATGGTATTGGTATAGCAACAGGCAAGCAGATCAATGGAACAGGATTGAAGACCCAGAAATTAACCCACAGACTTATGGTCACTTGATCTTTGATAAAGGAGCCACAACCATCCGGTGGAATAAAGATAGCCTTTTCAACAAATGGTGCTGGTTCAACTGGAGGTCAACATGCAGAAGAATGCGAATTGACCCACTCTTATCTCTTTGCACTAAGATCAACTCCAAGTGGATCAAGGACCTCCACATAAAACCAGACACACGGAAACTATTAGAAAAGAAACTTGGGAAGACCCTGGAGGACTTGGGCACAGGGGAAAAGTTCCTGAACAGAACACCAATAGCGTACGCACTAAGATCAAGGATCGACAAATGGGACCTCATAAAATTACAAAGTTTCTGCAAAGCAAAGGACACTGTCAGAAGGACAAAACGGCAACCAACAAAGTGGGAAAAGATCTTCACCAACCCCACATCCGACAGAGGGCTAATATCCAATATATACAAAGAACTCAAGAAGTTAGACCGCAAAGAACCAAATAACCCTATCAAAAAATGGGGCACAGAGCTAAACAAAGAATTTTCACCAGAAGAAATTCAGATGGCCGAGAAACACCTTAAAAGATGTTCAACATCATTAGTCATCAGGGAAATGCAAATCAAAACAACCCTGAGATTCCACCTCACACCAGTCAGAATGGCTAAGATTAAAAACTCAAGAGACAACAAGTGCTGGCGAGGATGTGGAGAAAGAGGAACACTACTCCATTGTTGGTGGGATTGCAAAATGGTAAAACCGCTCTGGAAATCAGTTTGGCGGATCCTCAGAAAATTGGGCATGTCACTCCCAGAGGACCCTGGCATATCACTCCTGGGCATATACCCAGAGGATTCCCCTGCATGCAATAAAGACACATGCTCCACTATGTTTATAGCAGCCTTGTTTATAATAGCCAGAAATTGGAAGGAGCCCAAATATCCCTCAAAGGAGGAATGGATACAGAAAATGTGGTATATTTATACAATGGAATACTACTCAGCAATTAAAAATAATGAATTCATGCAATTTGTAGGTAAATGGTTAGACCTGGAAAATATCATCCTGAGTGAGCTAACCCAATCACAAAAGAATGCACATGAAATGCAATCACTGATAAGTGGATATTAATGAGCCCAGAAGCACTAAATACTCAAGACACAAATAGCAAGTCAAATGATTCCCAAGAAGAAAGGAGAGGACCCTGGGCCTGTAAAGATTGCATCCAGTTTAGTAAAGAAACTGAGGGGGGAAGGGGAATGATTGGAGAATAGTTGGGGGGGAGAGGAACTATGGGAACTATGGTGGGTGGGAACTGGGAAAGGGGAAAGCCCTTGGAATGTAAACATAGAATATAGAAAATAAAAATTTAAAAAAAAATTAAGATGAGGATAATGAAGAAATCTGGGTTGCAAACATAATAGACTTAAAAAAAAAACCCTCAGCAATTAAGATAACACTTCTTGCCGGGCGGTGGTGGCGCACGCCTGTAATCTCAGCACTTGGGAGGCAGAGGCAGGCGGATTTCTGAGTTCGAGGCCAGCCTGGTCTACAAAGTGAGTTCCAGGACAGCCAGGGCTACACAGAGAAACCCTGTCTGGAAAAACCAAAAAAAAAAAAAAAAAAAAAAAAAAAAGATAACACTTCTTTTGGGACAACATCAAAACAGATGCCAAAAACATCTGAGATGAACTTAAGACTGTCGAGTCTTAGCTTACCAGGGACCTCCTGAGTGAACAACTCCGGAGACAGGAAAAAAAAAAAAAGATATTAAGGAATAGAGATTATTACTTCCTGACATTTTTGATGTTATTTTTGTTTTTGAGTAGTTATCTTCCTTTGAGTTTGATGGAAGAAGTTTACTGTCTTGCTTTTTCTTGGGTGCCATTTCCTTCCTTGTGTTGGAGTTTTCCTCCTATTATCCTTTGTAGAGCTGGGTTAGTGGAAAGATATTGTGTAAATTTGGTCCTGTCATGGAGTATTTTGATTTCTCCATCTCTGTTGATTGAGAGTTTTGCTGGGTATAGTAGTCTTGGCTGACATTTGTTTTCTCTTAGGGTCTGCATGAGGTCTGCCCAGGATCTTCTAGCTTTCATGGTTTCTGTAGAGAAGTCTGGTGTGATTCTGATAGGTCTTCCTTTATATGTTACTTGGCCCTTTTCTCTTACTGCCTTTAATATTCTTTCTTTGTTTAGTACATTTGGGGTTTTGATTATTATGTGACGGGAGGTGTTTCTGTTCTGGTCCAGTCTGTTTGGAGTTCTGTAGGCTTCTTGTATATTCATGGGCATCTCTCTCTTTAAGTTAGGAAAGTTTTCTTCCATAATTTTGTTAAAGATATTTGCTGGCCCTTTAAGTTGTAGATCTTCACTCTCATCTATCCCTATAATCCTTAGGTTTGGTCTTCTCATTGTGTCCTGGATTTCCTGGATGTTTTGGGTTACAAGCCTTTTGGATTTTGCGTTTTCTTTGACTGTGGAGTCAATGGTTACTATGTTATCTTCAGCATCAGAGATTCTTATTTCTATCTCTTGTATTCTGTTGTTTATGTTTGCATCTACGACCCCTGATTTCTTCCCACGGTTTTCTATTTCCAAGGTTGCCTCCTTTTGTGATTTCTTAGTTGTTTCTACCTCTGTGTTCAGATCTTGGATGGTTTTGCTCAGTTCCATCATTTGTTTGTTTGTGTTTTCATGTAATTCTTTAATATATTTTTGTGCTCCCTCTTTCATGACTTCTGCCTGTTGTTTCAAGTTCTCCTGCATTTCTTTAACTGATTTTCTCATTTCCTCTTTATTGTTTTCTGTCTGATGGCCCATATTCTCCTGGAGTTCTTTAAGTGTTTTTTGTGTTTGGATTGTAAGAGCTTCTACCCTATTGATATTCCCCTGCATTTCTTTAAGAGATTTGTTTATGTCTTTTTTGTGTTCAGCTAGGAGCATCATGACCTGTGCTTTTATATCTAACTCTTGTTTTTCTGGTGTGCTGGGGTATCCTGGACTTGCTGTGGTTAGCGAATTGGGTTTAGATGGTGCCATATTGCCTTGATTTCTGTTAATAACGTTTCTACGTTTGCCTTTTGCCATCTCTTTATCTCTGGCGTTAGTTGGTCTTATTGTAGATGGCGCCCTGCTGAAAGCACAGCACGCCTGTCCCCAGGAGACAGATCCCTTCTGGCAGCTTGTCTGTGCTGGACTATGCTCACTCTGAGTCCAGGCCCCTGACTCCAGCTGCTAGAGTTCCGAGCTGTGCCCCGAGGCGGCCCAGTGGCCCCCTGCTGCTAGTCCGCTCAGAGAGCTGGTCCCGGCCGGTAGTCTGCACCCGCAGCTGAGCTTTCTGTGCCCGGATCTCCTGCAGAGCTAAGCTAAGCTATAACTCTGGCCACGCACCTGATTCCAGCCGCTCACTGCGTCCAGTGTGCCCGCTGTTTGCGCGCGGGGGTCTGGGGCAAGATGGGTGCCCCAGCTGAAAGCACCGCGTGTCCTTGGCTGAGCTGCTGGTACCCGGCTCTGCTGCTCCCTTCTGGCTGCGTTGTCTGTGCTGGACTATGCTCGCTCTGAGTCCAGGCCCCTGACTCCAGCTGCTAGAGTTCCTGAGCTGTGCCCCGAGGCGGCCCGGTGGCCCCTCGCTGCTAGTCCGCTCAGAGAGCTGGTCCCGGCCGGTAGTCTGCACCCACAGCTGAGCTTTCTGTGCCCGGATTTCCTGCAGAGCTAAGCTAAGCTATAACTCTGGCCACGCACCTGATTCCAGCCGCTCACTGCGTCCAGTGTGCCCGCCAATAAATTTATCTCTTAAGGAGACTCTTGTAAGCCTCGGGAAACCCACTCGGATCCACCTTTCATGGACAAAATGGACTCCCTCCAGATAAGTACCCCTGTCAATCAATAGCCTAAGTCTTCACTGGCTGCCTATTCTAGAAGGTGGGATGCCTCTCCCTACTCCCTGTTGATGGGACTCCCCTCCACATACCCAGCAAGACTACGGGCCTGAAAGTTTCAAATGTATGCCTAAGAAAAAGGTTTTATTCCAAATCTACTTACCTTTATCATCTGACTCTAAAAGGTATATATTTCAGCATCCTGCCAAATCGAGGCATTTATGCAAAATCTCCAGAGAAGCAACCCTCAGATGCTCTAGTCTACTCTCTCAGATGCTTCTACTGGACCTCCACACTCCTTCCTGCAGAGAGTGACCCTGATAGCAATGAAACAGCCAGCTCTCCCAGGGCTTGACCAGCATCCCCGTCCCATTTTTTTTTTTTTTTTTTTTAGGTTCCCAAAAAGACACAGCTGTTGCCCAAGGTCAGCAGGAAGAAGCTAAAGAACATGATGTCCCGCTCCTGATCCAACATCACCTTGTCCTAGTTCCTTATTTTCAACTAAACCAAAATGGAAGAATGCTAGAATTCTAACAGGTCTCCAAAGATACTTTTAAATTGGATTTGTTTTTAGAAGAAAACAATTCCCGTTTTGTCCTCAAAACAAGGTTTATAAAAGATAGGATTTAAAAGCAGTGCTTTTTAAATGGGGCAACAAAGCTGAACCCCCACGTGTTCATAATCAAGAGCACACCTTGCTGACAGCCAGACGTTGTAACATGAGACTCACCCAGATGATACTGACTCCAGAGATGCCGGGCTGTCTGCACTGTTTGAGGTTAGTTTTGCCTCATACAGATGATGGTTGTGTCCTGTATCTTCACTCTTGAAATAAAAAAGATACTTTATTTTAATATTGCAAGAGTACACAGTTGAGAGATTTTTAAATTTTCTTAAGAAGAAACTTTGGAATTTTACATAAAATTTAAATAAAAACATTGTTTCTTTTGGGGGGAGGTGTCTCTGTCTAGCCCTAGCTGTCCTGGAACTCACTCTGTAGACCAGCCTGGCCTCAAACTCAAAAATCCACCTGCCTATGCGTCCCAAGTGCTGGGATTAAAGGTGTGCACCACCACCCCTGGCATTTATGGTTTTTTTGGGAACAGCTTTTAAAATTATTTAAGTTTATAAGGCTATGAGACATTTTAAATTTATGAGCTATTTCATTATAGTTATTAATTTATGATCTTGATAAGTAGATAAATAAAAAGCTAAAAGTTAGAGCCATAGCTATGAGCACTAAACATTAAACCCCAGAGACTGAGGGATTCTTATCTTATGATCAGCAAGACAATGATCTAAGGAGTCTGGCCAAGGGGCCTACCTAACCTAAGGGCTATTTAGGCTAACAAAGGCTGACTTAAGACTGTATGTCTAACCTTTTTTTTTTTGCTAAATATTGTTTAACTTAAGCTATTTGATAAACTGAATCATATAAGAAACTGTTGTGTCCTGGAATGGTGTACTATAAAGGGATTAGGAAAGTCCCCAGTCTCTTTGTGGACTCTGTTTATGAGTTAAAGGTCTCATCTTGATACTAAAAGAGCTTCAGTTCCGAAACTTTTTTAAGGCTAAACATTATCAGAGATAATTCTATAAAATCCTAAATCTTATAAAAGTTATTAAGTTTTTTGTAAACTGTTAAAGATAGTTAAGACATAAAAGTTTATAGTCAGTTTCCTCATAATGGATCAAATTCTGTCATAACTGTACTTGTAGTCATGCTAAGAACTAATGTGATTAGTTACAGAAAAAAAAAATGGCTTCATTTAGCCTCCTGTCTATTCTTTCATAGTATAGCCTAAAGGAAGTAACTAAAATCAAGCAAGGGCTATTTAGCTCATGTATACTTAATAGATAATGTTCCTCAAACCTGCCAGGTCTGCTGCATATAACATGTAAGATGTTCAAAATAACTATGTCAGACAGACTCCAAGATGCTAGCAATGACCCCCAGGGTCTCCAAGAAGACAATAAGCCCAGGGACAGCACCTCCACCTGGATTGTGATAATGCTAATCACCAGCCCAATGCCTTGCCTGCTGCCAGGGCCTGGCCAAAGCTGTGGCCAAGCAGGACACTGCAGAGCCGGATGCCTTGCTCTGCCTAGACCAAGTAAGGTCAGTATTTCCCATGTTCCTCCTCCACAGAACAGCCTCTCATCTCCTGGGCTTGGTAGCAAAGGCTGATGCTGTCCTGGTCCCTTTACCTCCAACACCATGGAGATCACAGGAGCCCGGGATGAGCATCTAGGTAATGGACTACGGAGTCATCTCTATCATTTTAATCGACACGTGGGCCATTTGGACGATGAGTCCTGTGATAGTTTATCCTTCTCATATGTCTGATGGCATTGAAGGCTAGGCTAACTGTAGCTTTACCAGCCAGGCAGCGGCAGGCAATCAGCTTCTTCCCCCAGGCTGCAGCCACCTCTACAGTTAATCAGTTTATCCAAAGCTACTAAGTATCATATTAAGGAACGGGAGAAAGGTTTTCCTAGCTAACAGGCTTCATATTAAAAAAATAAACAGGTTTCAGGCGTAGCTCTCCACAAAAGAAACGTACTTTACAGTGACTGTTCTCAGTAGTAACTGCTCATGTTCCTGGTCAATGATTAGATGAAAAGATATAAATACCAGGTATAAAGGAATAAAAATAATTTAAGTTGAGGTTTCAAAGACTTTAAAGGTTCAGATTTTAACATTGATCAATGGAGTTCTGAGAAGCCGATAGAGCTCCGAGTACTTAATATTCAGTCACAAGCTTGAGATTTTAAATTTCGTCTTCTGAGTATAGACTAAAAGGTGCTTTTCACCCTGCTAAAACATCTCTGCAATCTCAACGCCTGGTCCTCTGGACAGAGGAAAAATATTCATACTTTTAAATCTAAAGCTATAGTTTTTCCTAGGACTCAAAGGCGCACGTCTATTTCAACTCTTTTACAATCTAGATTTCAATACCGAGGTGATACAAATACGTCTAAACTTTTATCTGTTTTTATTAACAAATAATTCAGTAAGCTTCAGAGAGTCAAAGACGTCATAAAACTTGGATCCACCTGCCACAGGTCAAAGAGATTCCAGATAAGTACAGCCTGTTTCCCCCCTTGTCTATTCCTGAGAGTGCCATCTCTTCCCCTGGTCTTGGGATTCCTCTCCTTTCCAAATTACTAGAACTAAGGGTCTGAAAGTTCCAAATGTAAGATTTGCTTTTAAGTTTCTAAATTTTAAATTATGTCTTTAGTCTATATGTGTCTCAGCGGATTTCTACTAGGCTGATAGAAACCATCCAGGGCTCACCTGTGAAAATCTTGCTGAAAACTGATGCAAACCAGTCCAGCCGATGTGACTGATCCCTCTCTTCAGCTGGGGTAGCTAATCAGATGCTTCTGATAGATTCCCCATTGCCCAGCCTTTGATTAACCTTTCAGTCTTCCTGGGCCCTGACAATGGCATCCGAGTTCGGATGGAAGTAGTTACAGAAGAGAGCATGTCATGCCCTGCTTGTCTAGCCTCCAAGAGGCTGAAATGCGGAGTCAAAAGGAATCTCCCCCTGGCATGAGGGGCAAAATGGCTACCAATAATGCTAATTGGCATACCGGGAGGTGGGCCCAGATTTACCAACTGGTAGATTCATGAACTGAAATAGCTCTGCAATATGATTGGACACTTGTCCTGCCTGCTTTATGAAGAACAAAGAACTGTTATATGGCTTCAAAATTGTTATTTCTGCACAAACCATTTGGGATTATAATTTGGCTGTACTCAAGGAAGTGCTACAAAAAGGGAACCTGAGATAAAATAAATGACTGATTCCTTATCTATTTCTAGAATCCTTCCAGACATGAACTCAGCTGTCGAAGTGCCTTTTGCTTCTGCTAATTACTATTGGCTCTTACATCATTGATGTAATAACTAAGCAATAATTCCTATCTGGGTACCACTAAGCTAATGGTTATTAGATCCCAATATAAACAAGTACCCACCATAGAGTCAAGAATTTCACACGCATGATACAACTTAAGGGGGGGGTACTCTAAGACCCAAAGTCAACCTGTAGGCCGCACCTACCCAAGAACCAGGTAATTTTCTGAAATGTTTAGAACTGTAATTCTTGGAAAATAGACAAGTCTCATGAGAAGGTATGGTGGCCTATGGGTTTGTCTTTAAAAGTCTCTGCAAAATGTGTTTCAGGGCTACTCAGCTGGCAATTCCAGAGAGTGATCCTGACCCAAACCCATCCTGGTCAGTATTTAGTTAAAAGCTTGCTTAAAAATAGGCTCAAATGGTGGAACTGGTTTTCCTCCAGTAAACCTTAGGATTAACAATACAGGCTGTGTAACAGCTAGAGACCCTGAAGATGTTTTGTCCTAAGACATGTTCCCAGAGAAAGAATGGGAAAAGGTAAGTGGGATGACATCCTATCACCATTGAAGAATTACACGCATGACGGACATAACGAGGGTATGGCAGACATCAGTCTAAGTGCTTAGTGTTGTCGTGACTGGCCTAAAGCAGCAGGGGGCGATGATGATGTGGTATTGTCAGCAGCAGCTGGAGGTGTTCTCTCAGAGGGCCTTCCCCTCAGATAAAGTCACGTCCTCACTACCTGCCAGCAAACACTGAGTCAGAGGGAAATAGGTTAGTGAGTTTACTAAGAGGGCATGTGGAGCTGGAAAGGACACTGTGATGGGATTGGGATGTAGCATCTGCGCTGGTGAAGCAGAGGCTCCAGCTCAGCAATCCCAGAATGCCCTTGCTGGAGGCCAACAGTGACCTGTGGCTGAAACTAATAGGAAACACCCAGAAACCTACTTGGGCCACTTGTACTGACCAGCCCATCCCGTCCCCATATCTCACCTGAATTCCTGCCATGAGCCTTTCAGAAGTCCCCAGACTAGCTCAATGCTCCAGGACCACTCTACACATCCAGGGGGGCTTTGCCCTCTTCCTTTCTCTGTTCCTCTTGAGTATACACCTATGAATCTGCAATACACTTTCATCTCAACTAAACATTAATAAAGAAAATAATTCAAGAAGTCATGGTGTTTGTGTGTGTGGGTGTGTGCATGTGTGTGTGCATGTGTGTGTGTTTGTGTGTGTGTGTGTGAGAGAGAGAGAGAGACGGAGAGAGAGACAGAGAGACAGAGAGAGAAAGAGAAAGAGAAAGTTAAATCTAGGCACAGTAAGGGTACATGACTTGCATATACAGTCTCATTAGTATGTAGGTCACCAAGATGCTCTAACATTTAAAAAAAACCCTTAAATCTCTTAGATATGATACTTTCTGCAAATGACAGGATATAAAAACCATCGCGCCAAAACTACTAGCTTTTTGTAAATCAATGTAGTAAGGAAAAACAATGACAACAACAAAAACACCAGGGTAGAAAATAGTCCCTCCTCTCACAAGGACCTGTTTCTGGTGGTGTATCAGGGGCTGTTATGATGATTAGAAATTGACCTATCTAAGATTGTAGAAAACTGCAATGAAAACATCAAAACATGGAAGGAAGAAATTAAACGAGACAGTAGAAGACAGAGAGCCTGTGTTCATCCTCATGTTTTATGGATCAGCACAATCCATGCTGTGAAAAGTCCACAGCACAGAGCAAGCCCTGCAGCCAATAGAATGACCACTAAGCATAACCCTAACAATCACAGAGAAACTAAGATCTCAAGAATCCAAAGGAATCCTGTGTAGAGAGTCAGGCTGTGAGTACCATGGTATTTGGTTCCTAGATATCCTGTGGAAACTAAAACAGAGCCAAAGCAGGAAATAAACGCACGCAGAAATAAACTCGCTAGCAGTGGCCACCTGATTGTGAATGAATATTCCACACACACACACACTGAAGACAGGCAAGGGGTTTCTCCAACAAATGCTGCTGTGGAAACTTGATAGCCACATGCCCAGCAAGAGCCCAGATCCCTCAGCTTACTCTGCACAACAATTGATTTCTCAATGGATCAATGAATTACCTTAACTCAAAACTGGGAAGCGGCCATAGGGAAGACCCTTCAGGGTACACACACAAGACAATGAGTCCCAGGCTCAGGAGACAATAAGAATTGATTGATGGTATTCCCTGAAATTATAGAACGCCTCAGCACAGCAAAAGAAGAGGGAGAGAACAGAACCTTTATCAGAAGCTTAACACACAATACAGGAAATACAGGAAATAAACACCCAAAGAATAAATAGGTAAACAAATTGACAAAACAGTTTTTAAATAAGTATATATAGCAAATAAATGTAGGGAAAAGAGTTTCTAATATCTTTAGCCACCAACCTGCAGTTAGCATGGTTGATCACTGCATTCTTTGTGAAAGTCTTTCAAGGCCCCAGGAATATAACCTGCCTGTATATTTCCTTTGATCTCATTGTTAGTTCAATTCTCTTCTTCACTCAATAACTTGCCTCTGTCTTAGGGTTTTACTGCTGTGTGCAGACACCATGACCAATGCAACTCTTATAAGGACAACATTTAATTGGGTCTGGCTTTCAGGTTCAGAGGTTCAGTCCATTATCCTCAAGGTGGGAACATGGCCCACATCAAGGCAGGCATGGTGCAGGAGAAGCTGAGAGTCCTACATCTTCATCTGAAGGCTGCAGGCAGAATACTCACTTCCAGGCAGCTAGGAGGAGGGTCTTGAAGCCCATACCCACATTGACACACCTACTCCAACAGGGGCCACACCTTTGGATACTGCCACTCCATCACACTTCCTCACTCAGGCTTGATGTTCACATGGTCTAAGGAATCTATCTCTGCAATCCATTCTCAGCCCCTGATAGCCTCACCCTTTCTTAATACAAATCCTAAATCTATCCTTGACATATGAAGATCTCAAGATTCGCCCTGATATGTGTGTGCAACAGCTTCCCCCGCGTCTCCACAAGGATAGCTGACAGCATTCTCTGGAAGGTCGGCCCCATTTCACATAAAGTTGAATCATCTCCAGTGCCCTATCTGGAAGGTCTTTCCCATTTCGCATGAAATCAACTGACTTCACCAACTTAGATTCCACTCTTTGTCTTTCTGACACTCAACAAATACCTGTGCAGTTACTCCCCCTAAATGCATGCATTCTGGTCTGCACTGGAGCTTTTGTAGTGAACAACTTAGCCAAAAAGTTCTGGTTTCACCACATTATACACAAGAAGGTGAGCTTGAGCAATAAGCAAAATCGAAATCCAGAGGAAGTGCTGTAGGCATCATTTGACCTTGCTAACGGCATACGTGGGAGACAGCAGCTGAGCACCCCCTTCGAGGGCATGAGAGGGCAGGTGTGTGAGGGAGCAGAGGGTATGGAAGTGCAAACACTCTGAGGCCAGGTATGTTCTCCCAGAGAAAGGAGGCAAGCAAGCCTGGAGCCAAGGGAGCTTCAGGACAGCAGGATGGAGACTCGACAGTCAGCGAAAGACTGGCTTTTACCAGGAGAGACAGGAAGCCTTGGTTCTGGGCAGAAAAGACATGACTTGGCTTCTCTTCCCCAGAGTTCCTCTGCCTTTTCCTTTTCTGTTTGAAAGTGGAGCTGGAGTCAGAAAATGAAGTGAGAAATGGTATTGATTTTAGAGATCCACAGCCAAAGGGCCATCATGTATACAGTCGTGGTACTCAGGAAATGTTTGAGAAAAACATCAATGAGACACAGCAGCGCCTTGAAGCTCTAGAAATCGTTTCCCAAGCCACCATAAAGTATAGAACAACCCTCACAGGAGCTCAAGAGCAGCAGGAGATTCTCCTGGAAATGGGTCAGTTTTTAAATGACCTTAAGATTCACGTGTGGAAAATCCTGAAACAAATTCCAGTTTCAGGTTGCAAGTTAATTAACTCTATTTCATCATATGGATTTTATAGGTAAACTTGTCATTTACCCATTTCTATAAAGTACCTTCGTTGTTGTTGTTGAGTGAACTATAAAAATGTAAGACCACACCCATACTTTAAAATAACCAGTTTATTGATTTTCAACTAGATAGGATACAAAACAACCTGTGAACCAGCAGTGTCTCTGGGCATGCCTGTGACAGACTATTGAGATGATGTTAATTCAAAGGGGAGAACCACCTTAGAGGTAGAGGGCTGTTCCCTGGGCTGAGCTCCTGGACTATGTACAAATGCTATCTGAGCATGAACATTCATCTGCTTTTGTACTCTGATGAAGGTTGCAACACGGTAAGCTGCTTCGAGCTCCGAGGACCATGCTTCCTCCACTGTGACAGATTGTGCCTTCCAACTGAAGCCAGAAAAAAAGAATCCCTCCCCCATCCACTGGTGTACTTTTTCACTAAGAGTGGGGAGTACCAATACCTCTTGAGTATTCACCTGAGATCTCTTCACAGCATAGGTGACTGTATGTACACTCCTGAGACACTCCACTTTCCCACAACCATGTACACAGGGCCCAGTCATGGGAGACAGTCCACACAGGCTTTAGTGTTCTCTGCCTGCCTGATATCTAATGAGAACAAAGAGATGGAATTGTTTTAAGAGAATGTCTTCTCTCAGCCACTGAGATGGCTTTGCAGAGAGGCTTGCCCCCCAACCTGATGGCTGAGTTGGATCCTTTGGAACCCATTGTAGAGAGAATGTCTTGTGTATTGTATGGATGCATCACCTGTCAATTAAAAAGCCTATACCCTATGGCTTAGGCAGGGAATAGAAGGCGGGACATCCAGGAGGAGAAAGGATTCTGGGATAGATCCTGGCATGGGAAGATCAGTAGGGATGATGTAACAAGATGGACACGTGGTTCCTGACCACAGGTAACCAGCCCCGGGCAGAATGTAGGTTAAAATGACTGGGTTATCTTAAGTTACGATTCTAGTCTGAGAAGAGCATAGCTATACGGTCAAGGTATTTGCAAATATATCGTGAGGCTGTGCCTTATTTGTGAGAGCGTGGGGCCGGGAGGAAGAACTAGATTTAACTTCGAAAGCCCAGGTGGAAGAAAGAAAGAGGTTCCTACAAGTCGTCTTCTGTCCTCCACAAGCATAGACAACATATGCGTGCACACATAGAAAAAAATTCACAAATAATATTTAAAAAATGAAATGTATCTCATTGCATACGTCATAAGAGTGTAAAGAAATCCTACCTTTTTGCAACCACTGTGTTTGAATCACAGCCAGTTCCTCGGAGTCTTTCAGACGGGAATCCATCCAGAGGTGCAGAGCATTCTTGTTCCAAAATCCCCGGAAGGTGTGGCCAACCCGGGTCACTGGACTTGTTTCTACAGGCCACGAGGCAGCAGCATCCCCCGCCAGGTGTTCCCTCTCCTGCTCTCCTGTCCCATCAGAGAATTCAATGCTGCCCTTCTTCAGATGACTCAGTAAATCTTTCAACACGCGTGTGAATTCCTCCCTGTGAACGCAGGATGGGTGCCCGTGGTGTGGTGTCTTCCTGTCAGGGTTTGATCGGGAACCTGAAAGCAACTCTGGGCCTGAGTTCTATCTCAGTCATCAGAAGGCATGGAGAACCATCATTCCACAGACCTTTGCCCACCCAGGACTCTGTGCCACCATCAGGGTCCCCGAGAAGTGTCTGTCTGTCCCTTAAGCTGACTTCCCCCTGCTTCATCCAGCCCAAGAGCAGACAACAGTTTTAAACAATGGTTTGTTAATAATATTTAAAAAGAATCCAAGGATCTATAGAGATACACAACCCTACCTCCAGACTTAAAACAGATTTGTCTGAAAATAAAACAGGCTTCCAGACTTGGCCACGGTCATAATCTTCTGTTTTTTTTCCTTCCCCATTGAGTGGAGTCTTTCTTCAGGCCCCCAGAGAAACGTGGAGGAATCGACTGGAATGCACTCCCCAAGACCAAGTCAGAAATGCTTTGATAATCTCCACCACGGACCTTGTGTTTCCTCCACCATGGACCTCAATTTTAAAATAACACGCAGTTCCAGGGCTTTTAGAAAGGAAGTAGATTTATGTCAAGTTATATACTGCAATGGCTAATCTTGGTGTCAGTTTGACACACAAGTATCAGTTGAATTATTTCCATATTGACCTGTGGCCATGGCTGTGGGGAATTTTCTTAACAGTTAACTGATATAGGAAGGCCCAGCCGGATGTGGCCCTTCGAGGCATGTGGTCCTGGGATATATGAAGAAGCTAGCGGACCTCGAGCTTGGGGTGAGTCGGGGAGCAGCATGCCTCTGTGGTCTCTGCTTCCGTTTTTGCCTCCAGTTTCCTGCTTGAGTGCCTGCTCCTGGCTTCCCTTAGTGACCTATAGCCTGTAGGCCAAATAAACTCTTCTCTCCCTAAATTGGTTTTGGCCTGTGGATTTTTTCATCATAGCAAGAGGAAATTAAATAGGTCATATACTAATCTGGAATAATTCCCATGACATTTTAGACCCAAAAGCTTTTAAAGACACACAAGACGCAGTTCCTGGAAAAACAAATATATAGATGTATGTGTCCATATGCAAAGGAGATAGCTTTAATATAGACTCAAAGGAGGTCACAGGAAGCATATGCCCAACACTCTAGTTTTTCTTACTATTGTCTGTACCTTCAGCTCTGAGTGCAGAGGTCTTTGGAAAACTAGGATTAAGAGGTGAGGTGCTCAAATAAGAAGGTAGCTACATAATATTCTTTCATTGTAAACCCAATTAATTTAATCTTCATGAAAATCTAATAAGGAACTTGTCAGAAGACAAGTCAAATAAATTTGCATCCAATTTTACTTAATATTTAATATTAGTTCACTGAATTATTATATTATATTACATATATTAATATCTATTTATCCAAATTGTATACGGCTCAGTGTGATAGACATTTCCGTTTGAACTGCACATTCTTGTAATATTGCTGAGTGCTTTTCAAGTTACATTAAGCAGATACTCAGCTTTTCGATGTAATAAACTTCTGGCACCAGAAAGCTTGCCTTGGTGGGAGTGGTTAGAGACACAGCAAATGGAACCAGGCTGGTGTGCTTGCCCCTTGCTCTGGTGTAAAGACTGTCTCAGCTGGTTTTAGGCACCCAACCTGACCCCCGACTGAAGGGTCGCACCGATCTCTGCCCCAGAACCAGGAAGCTAGAAAACTCAATAACCCCAAGTATATTAAATTGATTTTTTTTTATAAAAAAAGCAGCACATGCTAAAATGTTTTGGATGCATGCATGGATAAAGAAAAAGCTGACACGAAAGCATTTCAAAAAACCAGATCCTAGATTTAATGTTTATCACATGCAAATATAATTCTAGATAGGGTATTGATACAAAATTGCTCTATATTGTGGGATATCATTGTATTTATCTAAAAGGTCAAGGCTGTTTAACTATTGCACAGTCACAATAGTTCTGGGTGATGTGTTAAATACTTAACAAAAAGCAAGTCAAGGGAGGGCAGATTATCCGAGCTTACAGTTCAAGGCATGCAGTCTGCCACTGCAAAGGAGTCAAAGCAGCTAGCTGGTCACCTCGCAGGCACAGACAGGAAGTGGAGAGACAGGGGTGCTGGCCCTCAAGTCGCCTTTGTCTTTTTGTTCAGTCCAGGATCATAGCCAGCGGTGCTGCTGCCCATTTAGGGTGCGTCTCTCCTCCCAATGAACGGAATCTAGACGATTTCTTACTGACTCAGAATAGTGCCAAGGAGAAGGAAGTAGCCGCGAGGTATTCAAAGGACACTCGTTACAACAGTCATGAGCTTTGGGGAAGGGACCTTTCCCAGATGTCCTGTGAGAAGGTGGGACCTGGGGGCTTGGATAAATGTTAAGCGCTTATCTGTGAGGTGAAATGCTGGGCATTTACGGATTTTTGCCTTAAATGGAGACCGCGGAGAGAGAAGCCAGATGTCCAGCTGTCCTCTGCGTGCGCGTCTGTGGAGATGTGATCTAGAAGGGTCTATGCATTCACAAGGTCAAGGGGCAGGAGCCGCATGCCCAAGCAGGCAGTGAGGTTGGGCTTCCCCGCCAGGAGAGGGTAGAGAGGCAAATGTCTTCTGTGTCCCAGACGTCCAGACTCGGCACACAGGAAGCCATTACCCTTTCCCTGAGGGTTTGCTGCGCAGAATGAAACTAGAGAACACTTACCACGGCCTAGCAGACACAGGGACCAGGGCGGCAAGGGGAAAAGGAAGATGCCTTTCAGGGTGACTTCTCTTAGACTTGCAAAGGAGAAAATGTAACAAAGGGCTGTGTGGAGGTGCTGTTCTTAAGGACAATCCTGCCACCATGTGGCCGTAGGGGAAAATACACTTTAAAAGCCCGCTTGGCGTTTTAGCCTAACGGAGGGGAGGGCCCACAGTATGAGATTTCAGGGTTATTATGCCATTATATGTTAAGTATTACTTTGTATTTCTGTTGAATCATTTTGGAGGCCTTGTCCAAGTTATAAGTAGAGAACCAAACAGCCTGGTTCAAATGAAGATGCCTGCCTTTGCCTTAAAGAATGCTTGCATATATGTATATGAATGTTAAGAATGTGTGATAGCTTAGACCCTAAAAATGGAGAGAAATACATCCTTCTCAGTTCTTTGAGGAATCCCCACAGGATAGGCAGGATAGCTGAGAAAATGCTCTCACTCTGTCTCACCTCTACTGTTCATCCTCACAGAAATCAGCGGTCCATCTGGAGAACTGCATCCTGCAGGGAATTCTCACCACGATGGAATGTGTTGATTTCCTTATCGATGAATAGTGCCCATGGTGGTCTTCGACTTTACTATCTGCGGAGAAATAACCAGAGTGTGGTGGAGAGCCACCACGGGCACTGACTACAGAGGCAGACAGACCCCAGAGCTGTGGGAGCACAGAGGACTTGGGGGGGGGTCTCTTCCTGTCACTAGCCTTACCTAGAAAATGAGTTGGGCATCTGGATCCCATAAGTTATAAAGGATTAAATAAGATTTAGCTTAGCCACTGTCATGATTTAAATATGAAGAGTGGAGGCCAGTTGGGCGCCACATATCTAAAAGAACCTGGAGAATAATTTTTCCATTTTGTTAAGTAGGCTGATATGCTAGATATGCAGAATAACCAGTTATAAGGGATGACATACTGCGTTCTTGGAGACAGAGTGGCTGGAACTGGCAGTGCACTCTACCTGGCATCTCTAGGCTGAACTGTGATCCCTCAAATTTCATGTGTCTCGAAGAGTGATTGGATATCTACAAACCCATCCTGTGGGAGGCTGAGGCAGGAAGATGATGCCTCCTGGGCTAGCCTGGGCTCCATAGTGAGGCAAAAATGAAGAGTGCTAGGGTAGGGTGTTATCCTAGCATGGCAAAGGTTTGGATTCCGTCCACCAGTCCAACATTAATTAGGTATCTAATTAGACGAGCAGATGTTGAATGACTAACTTTGAAGATTCAAGTATCAGGAGAACGTAGGATCAGATGAAGTCATAGCATCAGACTGAATCTTCCTCTCAATGTCTCCTTCTCCTCTGTCTCCCCATCTCTCTCTCTTTCTTTTCCTCCCTGTCTCTGTTTCTCTCTCTTCCCCTCTCCTCTGATTTCCCTCTCCAAACCAGTGTGTATTAAGCACAGCTGGAGAGAACAGCAGCTGTTGGCAAAGCTAGGGGTGAGTCCTCTGTGGGAACCAGGACAGACATGATGGGAGCTTCATGTGGGACCTTAAGGGCTCTCTCTATTCAGTGTGGAATTCTGCGGTCACAGAACAGACCCGAAAGCACAGTGGGTGCTGCAGTCTCCTGAGAGTGAGGCCTGATTGTGATATCCATCTCCTCACTGACCCAGCTCAGAAGCCTACCACTGCATGGCATTCTGTGCTTCATTCGCTTGCTATGGTGTGCCAAGGTGTGTGTGTGTGTGTGTGTGTGTGTGTGTGTGTATGACTGTGTGTGACTGTGAGTGTATGTATAAGCATCTGTGTGTATGACTGTGTGTGACTGTGAGTGTATGTATAAGCATGTATGTGTGTGTGTATGACTGTGTGTGATTGTAAGTGTATGAGAGTGTGTGAGTATTGTGCGAGTGTGTGAACGTGTGAGAGAGTATTGGTGTTTGTGTGCATGAAAGAATATGTGTGTGTGGGAGTATAGGTATATATGTGTGTGAGACAGTTGTGTATGTGTGAGTGTATGTATAAGTGGTATGTGTGTGTGTGTGTGTGTGTGTGTGTGTGTGTCTGTCTGTCTGTCCTAAAATCATCTTATGGAGGCAGGTACAGATGCTGAGGTGTCTGACAGATCACACGGATGGTAGGTAAAGTGACTGGAGGATGTGAACAGTGATAGGAATTCTAAGAAGCAGAAGGCGGCAGCAGACTGCAAAGTGCTCAAGAAATCATGAGCGCATCTGACTCTCTCCTTGGCACACATGACAGGGTCAGAAACGCCACCAAGCCTGAGAAAATAAATACATGCAAATCAGAGTAGAACTGGTTTAGGTTTCACTATCGTGAAAGAAAGCAGAGTATACCAGAACTGTGGGCCGCTGTGAAGTGTGCAGGTTTCTCATAACAGGAATATCAGGAGAGAAAAGGGAACCTGAAGGAATGGGAATATTTAATGTGAATTCAGTCAGGCAGCAGAGCTCAGATCCTGGGAGCTGGGAGGGTGGTGCCAGTTGGGGAAGGGAGAGGAAACCCTGCGCTTTCGTAAGAAACAATCCAAAGATAAGGGGGAAAGCCTCCAGCAATAAGCTGGAGAAATAAGAATGCCTGGGGTACACATCCAACAGAGGGCTAATATCCAATGTATACAAAGAACTCAAGAGGTTAGACCCCAGAAAACCAAATAACCCTATCCAAAAATAGGGTACAGAGCTAAACAGAGACTTTTCACCTGAAGAAATTCGGATGGCTGAGAAACACCTTAAAAAATGTTCAACATCATTAGTCATCAGGGAAATGCAAATCAAAACAACCCTGAGATTTCACTTCACACCAGTCAGAATGGCTAAGATTAAAAACTCAGAAGACATCAGGTGTTGGCGAGGATGTGGAGAAAGAGGAACACTCCTCCACTGCTGGTGGGAATGCAAGCTGGTACAACCACTCTGGAAATCAGTATGGCGGTTCCCCAGAAAACTGGACATGATACTTCCGGAGGACCCAGCCATACCACTCCTGGGCATATACCCAGAAGATTCCCCAGCATGCAATAAGGATACATGCTCCACTATGTTCATAGCAGCCTTATATATAATAGCCAGAAGCTGGAAAGAACCCAGATGTCCCTCAACGGAGGAATGGATAAAAAAATATGGTATATATACACAATGGAGTACTATTCAGCCATTAGAAACAATGAATTCATGAAATTCTTAGAGAAATGGATGGAGCTGGAGAACATTATACTAAGTGAGGTGACCCAGTCTCAAAAGAATACCCATGGTATGCAGTCACTGATAAGTGGATATTAGCCTAGAAGCTTGGAACACCAAAGACATAAATCACACATCAAGTGATGTCTCACAAGAAGAAAGGAGTGGACACTGGTGCTAGAATGGACCAAAGCATCATTGTGGGGGAGTACAAGAACAGGGAGGTGGAAGGGGGTGGATGAGGGAGCAGGGGGAGGGAAAAGAGCATGTGGGACCTTTGGGGGGTGGGGAACCAGAAAAAGGGAAATGAATTGTAAATATAGAATATATCCAATAAAAAAAAAAAGAATGCCTGGGGTACAGAGCTAAACAAAGACTTTTCACCTGAAGAAATTCGGAGGGCTGAGAAACACCTTAAAAAATGTTCAATATCATTAGTCATTAGAGAAAAATGACTAATGCAAATCAAAATGCAAATCAAAACAACCCTGAGATTTCACCTCACACCAGTCAGAATCGGTAAGATTAAAAAGTCAGGAGACATCAGGTGTTGGCGAGGATGTGGAGAAAGAGGAACACTCCTCCACTGCTGGTGGGAATGCAAGCTGGTACAACCACTCTGGAAATCAGTATGGCGATTCCTCAGAAAACTGGACATGATACTTCCAAAGGACCCAGCCATACCACTCCTGGGCATATATCCAGAAGACTCCCCAGCATGCAATAAGGATACATGCTCCACTATGTTCATAGCAGCCTTATATATAATAGCCAGAAGCTGGAAAGAACCCAGATGTCCCTCAACGGAGGAATGAATACAAAAAATGTGGTATATATACACGATGGAGTACTATTCAGCAACTAGAAACAACAAATTCATGAAATTCTTAGAAAAATGGATGGAGCTGGAGAACATCATACTAAGTGAGGGAACCCAGTCTCAAAAGAATACCCATGGTATGCAGTCACTGATAAGTGGATATTAGCTTAGAATCTTGGAACACCAAAGACACAATCCACATACCAAATGATGTCCGACAAGAAGAAAGGAGTGGACACTGGTGCTGGAAAGAATCAAAGCATCAGTGTAGGGGAATACCAGAACAGGGAAGTGGGAAGGGATGGATGGGGGAACGGGGGAGGGAAAAGGGCATGTGGGACCTTTAGGGGGCGGGGAACTAGAAAAAGGGAAATGAAATGTAAATATAGAATATATCCAATAAAAAAATTAAAAAAAAAAAAAGAATGCCTGGCACCAGATAGAGCAAGAAAGAGAATGTTCCCTAGCAGCTTACAAATACAACAAAAGCAGATCCGTCATTTAGAGTTTGGCTCCTTAAGACCAGAAACAAAGAAATAAAAATGGTAGCAATCAAACAAACAAACAAACCCCTGCAAGTTTGTTTCCAGTAACCCACCAACCACAAAGTGTGAACTAAGTTACTGAGGGAGCCATCCCTAGCTGCGGGGTTAGCAGCAGGTAAGGCTGCTGAGGGAGGGAGAGCCATTTCTCTGCCAGCTCTCCTTGCCTCACTGGATGGCCCCATGCCCATGCCCATTGTAGGAATCCACTTTTAAGCATATCGCCAACTAACTTACAAATAAAGGAGACTCAGACTATGGCTATTTTATTTGGCTTTAACAATTATTGGCGGTTTAATTCCTAACCTGCTCTTCTAACTGCTGGCCTGGCTACCACCACCCAGCAGTAGACCCCAGACACTTGAGGTTTCTCCTGACCACGAGCTCGTGGTTCATCTCTCTGAAGGCTGCTTCTCCCTCTCCTCTCATTCTTCCTGCTTCTTCTCCTGGTCTCTCCTCACTCCACTCTTTTCCCCACCCCCAACCAGGTAACCCAAAACCCACCTACCTCTAATCCCTCCAGTAACTGGCCCTAGCCAATTTTATTTAACCAATCATTTAAAACCATGGAACAAGGTTTGTACAACAAAAGCTTGTAAACATGAGAAGTCACCGTAGACCTAGGCCTTAGGGTATTGAGTTTAGCATCACAACATACAGCGACAGAGCAAACCTCAACAGCCCATGCTCAGCACTAAGTGGTCCTGGGAGGCGATTAATAATAACA
This sequence comes from Apodemus agrarius, assembly GCA_964023405.1. Taxonomy (NCBI): domain Eukaryota; kingdom Metazoa; phylum Chordata; class Mammalia; order Rodentia; family Muridae; genus Apodemus; species Apodemus agrarius. The sequence goes on along the minus strand of OZ030007.1, from coordinate 129,289,115 downwards.
TAAAAAGAGGACGTGGAATTTAGAAGGAGACAGGTTGAGGCCTGAGAAAGGCCTGGGCGTTAAGGGAAGAAACAAGAAGAGTAACGTCAAAATACATTCTATGCACAAATGAAATGTTCCCAGAATACATTTAAAACATAATTTAAAAAAAAATCCATTGGTGAGGAGTAAAAAGATGTAGGTCAGAAATGCACATGCTGGGCTGCAAAGTGGCTAACAACATCAGCTGCTCTGGTGAGGACTGGAGTTTAGATCTCAGCTCCCCCGTGGTGGCTCACAGCCGCTGGCTCCAGGGGATCTGATGCCCTCTTCTGGCCTCCTCAGGCACTGCACACATGTGCACCTGCACAGGACAGAAATGTAGGTTGCAGGAAGGTAAAATGAATACTCATCATTTTTATTCTTGCCTAATATACATGTTTATACAAAATAATGAAAGGGATGGCATTTTTGACTTATAGAAGTGTGCTATACATATACTATATATGTAATTAAGATTGATATAGGAAATGGCTGGTACCATATAGCAAAAAATGAAGAGAAGAACTAGGAAGCTCTTAATGTAAAGGATTATGCTGTCGGGGGAAAAAAAACCATGGTGCTGTTTGAAAGTGATTCTCATTATTTATTGTGAATGTTGAAAACTCTAAAATAAAGCCCAGAACACATCCAAGAAGAGAAGATGGGAACACCTAACTGTTCTGTTGAAATGTTGAGAGACACAAAAGATTAAGACTAAGGAGGGACAGTAAACAGGGGACAGTCAGACAGCAGGGCAGAGCCAGGGGGAGTTCTGTTTGCCATACTTTCTTGTTGTGGTTGTCTGGCCTTCTTTTTTTGGGGGAGGGTATTTTAAAGATTTGTTCTTATGTATTTGTTTGTGTGTATGCCTGTATGTATGCGTGTGTGCCATTGCATGCCCAGTGCCCAAAGAGGGCAGGAGTGAGCACTGCTTCTCCTAGGCCTGGAGTTAAAGATGGTTGTAAGCTGCCATATGTGGGTTCTAGGAACTGATCCCTGGTCTCTTGCAAGAGCAGCACATGCTCTTAACTGTGGAGTCATCTCTCCAGCTTTCTTGGTTTTGTTTTTGCTTGTTGATTTTTTTTTTGAGACAGGGTTTTATTGTGTAGCCCTGGTGGATTGGAACTCACCTTGTAGACCTTGCTGGCCTTGAACTCACAGAGCTCTGCCAGCCTCTGCCTCCTAAGTTAAAGATGTTATCACCATGTCTGCTATTTGCTAGTGTTTCACTGAGAACATTTGCATCTGAATTCACTGCAGATATATCCCCATTGTTTTTTTACACCTTGTGTTCTTGTCTGGACTTGGTTGGGGGTAATATGGCCATCACAGAATGTTTTTCATAAATTTCCTTTCCTCTCAGTTCTGTGATACAGCCTCACAGAGAAGAACTATCATCAGGTCTTGAAGAGTTTGGCATCATTCATCTGAAGAGTCATCTGGAACTCCTCTATTCCAGGGAGGTTTTTCTTCATTTATTCAACCTCCTTACCCATTACTGATCTATTCAGGTCTTGGTGTCCTGGCAATTTAGTAGGTCATACGTGTTCTAGAATTTATTCATTTCTTTCAAATTTCCTAGTTTGTGTGTATGCACATATGTAGATTGTGTGGGCAAACATTTGTGGGTATCTCACATGTATGTGTGAGTGCATTGGAAAGCAGAGACTAGCCTTAGGTGCCATTCCTTAGGTAAGGGCCATCTTTAAAATAATTAGTTAATTTTGAAACAGTGTTCCACTGGCCTGGTGCTCTCGCCAAGAGGCTGGGCTCTACAGCCAGTGAGGCTCGGAGATTGGCTTCTCTCCACCTCCCCGCAGCTGGTTATGAATGCACTTCCTCTTGGCTGCTCTACGCACCAAACTCGGAGCCATGTGCCTGTGCAGCAAGGGCTCCGCCCACCCTCAGTCAGACTTTTCTCATTCGTTAGCAAAAACACTCTGTAGTGACCACCACAGCATTTTCATTTCTGTGAGAGTCTCCCGTCTTCAGTTTTGTTCATTTGGGTTTCCCCTTTCAATCTTTATTGGCATAGCTAAGAGTTTGTCCATTTTCTTTATCTTTCCAAGAAAGAGGAGGACAAGGAGAAGGAAGAGGAGGAGGAGGAGGAGGAGGAGGAGGAGGAGGAGGAGGAGGAGGAGGAGGAGGAGGAGGAGAAGAAGAAGAAGAAGAAGAAGAAGAAGAAGAAGAAGAAGAAGAAGAAGAAGAAGAAGAAGAAGAAGAAGAAGAAGAGATAAGAGAGCAGAGACATTAGGCCTGGTGCGAGCTTTTGGTTCCTCAACACCCACCTCCAGAGACATACTTTCCCCAACAAAGTGGACTCTCAAGATCCTTTTGCATATTATGGTCTGACTGCACCTCTCTGGCTTAGAAAAGGCCTTGCTGCTATCACAACCAACACATCCTGGAGCCTTTCCTCCCGGTGTTTACCTTCTCCTTGGGCCATTCCAACAGTTCTTTTACTGTTGACTGCTATCTTTAAGTCCTTGGATGTTCTCTTGAAGATCATTTTTTTCTCTTTTGTTTCTTTCTTTTCTCTTTCTTTCTTTTTTGTTATACCTCTTTTCTCTTTTATCTCTGCCCTCTTTTTAATGAGCTGAGGCCAACCACCAGCTTTTTAGTTTGTCTCATTGAGATCTTCATTTCTAAGGTTTCTATTTGGTTCTTTGTCAAAGTCTCTCTCTCTCTCTCTCTCTCTCTCTCTCTCTCTCTCTCTCCTCTCTCTCTCCCTCATCTCCTCTTTCCTCTCCTTCCCCCTCTCTTTCTCACCAATCATGCTGGATTCTCATCTATATCCTGAGTTGTCTTATTATTTACCTTGAGTTAACTCCTGTACCCTCAGGAACTTTCCAGGCATTTGAGTTCCTTCAGACTTTGTATCAGATGCTCCGTGGGCTTCTGCTTTCTCTGGATTCTTCCAGTAGAGTTGCTCAGCTTGCGACTCCCCTGTCACTTTCTTTTCATAGTCTCCATGCTGAGGCTCGTACAAGCGGTGGGTCTCATATCTGCCTATTACATTGCCTGGCTTTCCAAAGCAGCAGCTTTTCCCGAAAACATGTCTCAGGGCCTTGGCTTGCTGTGTGATCTTGGTGCTACTTCTCATTAGTCACTGAGGTCATTTGAAATAGGTGTGGCTCCCATAGACTCACGAGGATGAATACTTGGCCCACCTGGAGTGGCCTTGTTGTAGTAGGTGAGCTTTTATTAGGGGAAGTTCTTATAAGCTCAAGTCTGGCCAATGTCTCAGCTGTACAACTCTCAGCTTCTTATCCAGCACCACTGCTGCCTGCACGCTGCCATGGTTCTTGCCATTATGATAATGAGCTAAGCTTCTGAAACTCTAAGCCAGCTTTCCTTAATTAAATGTTTGCCTTTGTAAGAGTTGCTGTGGCCAAGGTGTCTCTTCACAGGAATACAAATCTTAACTATGGCAGGCACCATGATGAACTTTTCCTTTAGCGTCTTTGGCTTTGATCAAGGCCTTTGGGTACAATTTGTACCATGCTCAAGAGTGTCCTGGAGTCTTTGTGGGTGTCGTATGAGTGGCCGTGCCATTGTCTGGCGGGTGCCTTTCTAGGACTGGGAGCACTTGCTCACTCACTCGCTATGTCACTAGCTAGCACAGACCGCTAGCATTTTTGGTCCTGCTACCAGCAGTAGGCTGAAGCACTGACCCCAGAGCAGTGTCTTGGGCTGCACAGGGTGAAACATTTGCTGAAGTTGGTCCCTTCTGAGGCTCTCCCACCTGATTTCATCAGCTATGACTGGTCAGGAGACATGGAAAAGATCTTCTGGCGTAAAACATCAAGAAATGCAGTTTTCTTCTTGCTGCTCAATGGTACTGAGCGTGGAGAAGAACTCAAGCAGCGTCTGGGAATTTAGCACTCAGCCTGCCTGTCCGTGAAGCTTCAGACTAGATTGACTCCTGACATCCATCCTGGGGCATGGTAACTTTAGGCACTGTGGTGTCCCTTGCTGTCTAGGAGTTAGCACTTGCCCGGTTCTGAAATAGATGAGAGGTCAAGTGAGACCATCAGGGATTCTTGTGGTTTTAATTCTCACTCATACAGATCCATTTGGGGTTGGTCATGCCCTCACCTCAGAGGGCAGCTCCCTGATGTAAGGACTGAAGGCGATGCCTTTGGATCCCCTGCAGTGTGGGATAAGCAGCAGGCCTGGATTGGCGTGTATAAGCAGGGTAGAGAAGAAGGGGTTAATATGCTCTGCCGTTGGGAAATTACTGCTTCCAACTACAATCACAGCTTATTTTCTTCTCAAAATACAGGTTTGCCATTCTTAATCACAGACTCTGTAATTAAGGATGCAATGAAAATGAGGCGGGTCCAAGAAGCATCTCAAATAAACACAGCATTAAGATGCAATAGGGCTTAGAAAGACAAGAGCTCTCTGGACTGATCTGGGGAAGCCTTTCTGACAGATAGCACGCTCGTTCCTTAAGCAAGACTGAACCATGAGTTCTCAGGAACGGTTCAGTACTAGTAATGACATCTGTTAACTTTCCTGACTCCCAACACTCCAAGTTCTGAGCTTATTATTTTTCACTTGTGTGTTGCACTAAATACTTTGATTTATATGAGATTTTATTCTTTATTAAAGAGAATCATGTCTAATCAAACACCGTCACTTGGGAAGGATCTTTACGAATTATGCTTCTCACACAGCACCCTCAGACCTTTTTCTAGCCTGGAAGAAACAAGCAACATTATGAAGAACGTAGAACGTTCTGCTACAGGACCAAGAATCCCTATCCTGCAAGAAATAAAAATGGAATTATTCCCAAATGTCTAGTTGTATCAACAAAAATCCACTGGATGACCTCAAGATGTCAGGAGGGGACAGACACGGAAACTTCCCCTTTATCAGGCTCTGTGAACCCAAAACATCCAGGTGAGGAAACAAAGTTCTGCTGGGGAGACCGGAAAGCAACTGACGCATGCGCACAGAGCACCAGGGTTACTTGATCGATAAACACTGGCCGCTGCCAGGCATGGTGGTCCAGCATCCAAGACTCTGCCAGATGGCAAAGAGGAAGATGGCGTCTGCATACAGTTTTCCTGACAAATCCACGTGAGTGCCTGTAAGTAGGACGGTTCATGAAGAGCTACGGAAAACAATGTCTAGAAATTCTCGAACAGATGGCGAATGTCAAGCCACAGTACCCACCACAGAGCCTTGAACTTACAAACAGACTTTCTGATTTGTTGTTCTGTTCCGAAACCTCTGGAAGCCTTTGGAAGCTTCCCTGATGAGTGGTTGAGAGGCCACTTTGAAAGACACTGCCTTAGATTGTGGCTTGAAGTCTCAGTTTCACACTTATCTTTTCTAGCCAAGGTGTTGGGAACCTTTAGCTGTCCCAGGAGGAAAGGAGATGAGTAGCTTTTTACTCAGTGCTCTCTGAATTCCAAGCATCATGTTAGATGCAGAGAAAACAAAATTGTTTCTTTCCCTGCCTCCTGTGGTATGGTGCCAAATAGTACCACTCATGTAAGACAAACAGGGGAAAGAACCCTGTATAATTAAAGTTTTGTATTTCCTCATTCGGTCTCTGGGTAACAAACTAAATTACAAACTTAAAAGAAATGTATACTTAACACATAAATTTAACAGCAGAGAAAGAATCACAATGTATCTTTGAGACCCCAATTGCTTACATTGATGAATACCACAATTAATTCATAAAATTAACTATAAAAATAAAATACATAAAATAGCATAAATAACATATACATGAAGAAAATAAATATAAATAACCTATACATGAAGCCACCTCTTTTATATCTTCAGATGGCTCAGGAGTTAAGAGAGGCAACCTACTAATTCGGTTGGTTCTCTTGAAAGGATAAAAAATACAGCTCTAACTCCAGCCTCCTAAGAAGCCCTAAACACCTCAAATTCCAGACCCTGCTCTTTGTTAGAAACTAGATAAAAAGACCTTGAGTATGTGATCCTGGCCCCATAAGAAAAAATGAGCTAACTAGTTGCTATCTGGCTTCTATAGAAAGCTGATTGGTCCTTGGAGTGCAGGCTTGGATAATTTAAACTGATTGGCTTAGAAGCTATGAAGTGGTACAAATCGATTGGCTTGTGATGTGCAGGCTTTATTATGAACTTATAAGAGCTGTCCTGATTCTGCACTCGGGGTCCACAGTCTTCTACCCCTGCATGGTATAAGACTGTGAACCTCAGAGCCTCTGGAATAAAAATCCTCTTGCTGTTGCATTAAGACTGTTTCTCTCGAGTGATTGGGGTGTCTCCTTCCAAGGCATGGGGTCATGGGGTGCCCTCGTTTTTCTGGGTCTTTCACTATCACGGAGAGAACTTAATATACTTCAGTTTCTATTAGAAGTGGTTATAATTTTTTTAAATTTTTTTAATTTTTTTTTTTCGAGACATGGTTTCTCTGTGTAGCCCTGGCTGTCCTGGAACTCACTCTGTAGACCAGGCTGGTCTCAAACTCAGAAATCTGCCTGCCTCTGCCTCCCAAGTGCTGGGATATAATTTTTTTTAAATAAAACAGGTAAGCAAGCAGAATAAACTGACATTTATTTCAAGCATTTTGTGATTTCCTTTTTTGTTTGTTTTCTTTTTAAATATTTGAGTGATTTTGATATGTGCATTTTTTAAAATAAAAAAATTGATTTGACCAATCAAACCCCGAAGCTGTTTGTTTTTTGTCCTCTACCATGTCCCCAGGGTCTTTTTCAAATACCCACATACATAGCGGCATGCACACTCCACTCTTGGGAACATGAACGGGACTGCCTCAGCTTCGTATGCGGCAGCCAACGGGGGTAGACTTTTATAATGAACTTAAAAGGCACACATGATTGTTTCTAGCCCATTCCTATCCCTCGATGCCACTCAATGAGCAATATTTATGGTGAATTATTATCACACCCGGGGACACACTTACTTCAGTGAAAACATGAAGGGGGCTCTCTTGAAGCAGCTCACATTTGATCATCTTAATTGAAAAATCAGATGTCAGCGGTGAGCTGTGGGCAAGGGTTCCCTGCCCGCTCAGATGAACTCTGACTGGGTTCTTCCAGTTGTCAACTCTTCTGTTGATAGAAGTTACAGTAGTATCTTCCTGTTGGACATAAGTCCCTGCCCCCCTCCCCCATCACAGTTACAGCCCCCACAGCCCCCCTGTTCCCCCCCCTCAGGAGAGGTGTGTGGCCATCAGCCACATAGGACAATACAGGGACCCTATCTTTTAAAAAAAAAGTAAAAGGAGGAGATGGTGGACTTAACCCTGTGGCTATCAGTCCTGTAGGGCCAGGCCCCAGGCCCCTAGTGTTCTGGCTGGACTCCACCCCCACAGTCACCTGGAAACAGCCAGGTGACCCCGCCCACTGTAAAAGGGGATCCTTGGCCCCTTCTCGCTCGCTCTCCCTCTCTCCTCTTCTCTTTTCTTTTCTCTATCACTTTCTCTTATCTTTCTCTTTTCTATTCTTCTCTCTCACTTTACTTCTCTACAATAAAGCGTTAAAGTCACGGGCTGTCTCTTCTTATCAAAACCCGCCATGCTGTAGTAATGGAGCAGGCCTTGTACCGTTCCCAACCAACAGAAAGGACCAAGGACTCGCCCGCCCAGCCGGGCTTCCTCCCCACAGGATCAAGACTGGACCAAGGACTCCTTCCCCACTAGCTGGGTAACCTCCCTCTATAGGTACACGGGGCCCATGCCAGATCGGCCCTGCATTTCCCCATGTTTCTGACATTCCCATATGGTCAGCTGATCTCATTTACCTGCTGTGACAAACATGCACATTGACTGAATTAGTTACACACACACACACACACACACACACACACACACACACACCTTCTTGTCTCCTCTCTCTAGCCTAATATGAGATCCAATACACTGTTCATCTTAATGGTTTTGCTTAGAAGACGTGGGGTCTTTAACCCTCATATGCATTTATTTCAGATTGAAAGAGGTAGGAGACTTCTAGATAATAAGGACAAAACCATGACCTGTTCTTGACGTATGTTTCAACAAAATGGTAGATTGTTCCAAACAGTTGTTGAACTGAGAAGTTTCTCCACATCCAGGGCAGTAATTACTAGCTTGTGGTGGAGGCCACAACACTCAGAGGAGGAGGCGCACATTCAGTGTAAGCAATTTCCATTCCAGTGGGTTTGCTCACGCAGTCACACAGATGATATTATGAAGAATTTTGAAGCAAACCCTTCATTTGGTTTTTCCCATAAGTGTGACATTAAAAAATAAGATTCTAGTTTCCATCATGTAGTTTTAGATTTATTTACAGAAAACGATGGCTTCATAGTCTTTTTAAATTAAACACTAGCCTGACTGAAAGGGGTACACACACACACACACACACACACACACACACACATTCACAAGCATGCACAATGTGTGTGCCTTTACTTACATAAACAATAAGCAATGTTTTGTGTGTGTGTATGTGTGTGTGTGTGTGTGTGTGTGTGTGTGTGTGTGTGTTATAAATGTGATTAGGGATATACGCATGAAGGAGATTTAGATAATACAAAGAGAAACCAAAGTAGTGAAAACCTTAAAAAACCAAAGGGTTTGTATAAAAGGCCAGAGAAGATGACTGTTTTAGGAGAGTAGAAACAGCTCAGAATTTAACTTGTAGGATGGAGAGTTGGCTCCGTGGTTAAAGTTCACGCTGAAAACCTTCTGGCCTTTGTGGGTACTACATGCATACAATATACACAGTGCACATACATACATACATACATGTAATGCATGAAGGCAAATGTTTACATGCATAAAACATAAATATTTTAAATTAAGCTTTCAAAAGACAGGGGTATGTGTTTTCAGGTAGGATTCTCTGCAAGGAACCTCCTGAGCTCTGAAACAAAGGTCAGCAAGGGATACTATATGGCCAAGTGGACTCCTCCGAATAAAACTTTATCAGAACATGGTCATAATCTATTGGTCACATTTGTTGATGCACAACAAAAGCAGAGTTAATCAATATGATCACTGTTAGCTTTCACATTCTAATATATTAGTAGCTTGCTATTTATGTAAAAACATTACCTTTAGTCTCAGATTATAGCCTGACTGTGGGCCTCTGCTGAACACAAAGTTAAGAATTGTTAACATTAATGTTGGCGCATCTGTCAAACTTACTAGATGGCACCACCCACAACAATCTGGGCCCTCCACCATCAATCATGGATTAGGATTAAGGAGACATCCTACAGGCTTGCCTGAAGCCCGATTTTATGAAGGGATTTTCTCAATTGAAGTTCCCTCCTCTCAGATGACTTCAACTTGTGTCAGGTTGACACCAAAGTAGCCAGCACAGTTATGAAGAAGGGGTGTTGAAATGAAACATTAGCCATTGTTTATCTAGATATTCCTCAGGAATGAGATGTGGACGGCAGATGGATACCATGGGGTGTAGTCTTCCCCAGAGAAAAGAAAGTCAGAGGAGGGAGAGCATCTGAAGGAAGGAGGGTGACAGCCCTTCTGTTCTGGGAGTGTCAGGCTATTATCAGTTATATAAAATCATTCAGGTTTATAATTTTTCTTAAAACATACAAGAGCTTCATACCAGATTTACTAGATGAAGTCCAGGAAAGAATGAGACCTCAGAAAGGTAAGTTCAGTACCAAAGCAGCCCTGCCAGGAAGATTCTTCTCAACTCACAAGTCTGATCTGACCTTCAAGGTGCCCTTGGGTGTGACAGCTAAGAGCTTCTCATGGGAATGGACCTTAACCAACTTATTGACCCTGCTTTCTCCAAGGTAATAGAAACAGGATGGCCACAACAGGACTGCGTTGGGAGGGTTGAGGGACCAAGCATTGAATAGTTAGAGCCACAAACAGTTCTGAAGATGACCTTACTAGGATGGTCCCATAGAAATAAAAGCAGATCCAAGGTGCAAATTGCCATCTTTCTTTTTTATTAGTTAGAAATCACTTTATGGTAGTAACTCATTTTCTTTTGAGTCCATCTTATAGTGAATCTGCACAATCTGTACAGTAAGGATATGTACTATAATTGCTAAGGGTCACAAGGTCCTTATGACTCAGGTATCACAGAAAACAGCCATCAGCTAGACAAACAGTGCCAGTGTGTTAGAGAAAGGCAGGTAACCTCCCAGGTCCTGGAGTTATAGATAGGAACCACAAGGTTCGCATGAGAGTGAGTATGTTTGTAATTCACCTGGTAGTACTGTATAGAATTTCATAAAATACTGTTTCATTGTGGTGGGTATCTTAGATCCAAGGAAAACGATGGTTTCAGATAACCTATGATAACCCAATAGGATGGCCTATTTGATTGTCAAGTTGATAAATTCTAGAATCATCTGGAAGGAGAGGATCAGTGAGAGATTGTCTAGATCAGGTGAGCCTGTGGGTATGTTTATGAGGGTTGTCTTGATTAGATTCATTGAGGTGCAAAAACCTGCCCACTGTGGGTGGCACAATTCCCTAGGCAGGGGATCCTGAACTGTGTGAGTGAGGAGAGTAGGCTGAGCACAGACAAGGATGCATTCCTTCGTCTGCTCTTGGCAGTGGATGTGGTGTGGTCAGCTGCTTCTGGTTCCTGACACCCTCGCTTTCCTGCAGTGATAGGCTAAAACTTGGGATTGTGAGCTAAAAGAAACCCTGTCTCCCCTAAGTTGCTTTTGTCAGGGACGTTTGTCATAAAAACAAAAAACAAAACTAAGACACCCAGAGATACCTAATGAAAGAATTATCAGATTGTTTTTACAAAAGCAGGGAAATCCCAGCACTCAAAATCATCCATTAAAGGCTTTAAATTAAATAAGCATCTCTATTTCAGCAAGACTGACTATATAACCAAACAACCTGCTATAAAACAGCTTTACTAAATCAGAAAGAACTAAATCTTTGTGCTATTGATTGTCAGACACAACATAACGTCAAAACCATGTTTAGTTTGTTCAAAGAAGTGGAAAAGAAGCATGCCAGTATCGTTAGCCGCCAGGCATTTGTGAAATAGCAGAGCAGAGCATTTTCATGTCAATAATTTAACTAAAAGCTGAATGGAGGTTTTTTAGGAGCATGTTAGAAATAGTTAAAGGGAGAGTTTGTAAACTGGAAGATGAGTCAGAAATACTCAGAATTAAACATAGAAAAATAAAATTACATTATTAGACTAATACTATGAGACATAGAAACATGGGCATCATGACAAATGTGACTATTCTTTAAAGAAAATACTGTACGTGTGTGTGTGTGTGTGTGTGTGTGTGTGTGTGTGTGTGTGTGTGTGTGTGAGGGGATAAGGAATACACATGTGCCATGAGCTCATGTGGAGCTCAGAGGACATCTTACTCATCCTGCCTTCTCTAAGGTAAGGGAAACAGGATGGCCACAGCAGGACTAGGGTGGGAGAAGGAGACAACCTGTATTTCCTCCCACGATGTTGATCTCAGGAATCAAACTTTCATCATTAGGTTGGGGGACAAGTTCACTTATTTACTTAGCCGACTGCCCCTAAATATCTCTTTCTCTCTCTCTCTCTCTCTCTCTCTCTCTCTCTCTCTCTCTCTCTGTGTGTGTGTGTGTGTGTGTATGTGTGTGTGTGTGTGTGTGTGTGTGTCCTCTCCCTTTGTGCAGACCCCACGTTTGCAAGTCAGAAGACAACTTTCAGGACTTGGTTTTCTTCTTCCAACTTATTGATCATTCATGGATCAAACTCAACTTGTCAGGCCTGGCAGCAAATGCCCTACCCCTGGGCCATCTGGCCAGCTCTAATGTAAAGCTTCTAGAAAAATAATTAAAAATATAATAAAATCAAATAAAACGGAAGACCTAGAATCATGCAGGACACGCTTGGTGGTTTGAAGGGAAGACCTATCCATAGGCTCGGGTGTTTGAACACTTGGTCTCTGACTCGCCATGAAGTCTGGGGAGGTTCTGGAACCTTTGGGAGATGCAGATTTCCTGGGGAAAGCATGCCCCTGAAGATGAGTTTTGAGAGTTTAGAAGTGGCTTCACATTCTGTTCTCAACTTCTCGTGTGTGTGTGTGTGTGTGTGTGTGTGTGTGTGTGTGTTTAAAGAAGGGACCAGCCAGCTTCCTGCTTCTGAGGGCATGTGTCCCTGCTGTGATGGACTCTCTCCAAGGCTGCCAGGCAAAACCAAACCAACCAAGTCTTCCTTAAGTTGCCTTGATCACAGTATTTATCACAGCAGCAGAACAGTAACTTATACAGCAACAAGCACAAACGAAGCTGATGTTGTTAAATAGTAACAGCCTAAAAGTTCTAGGTAAGACATACTTATTTTTAAACAGTGGAAAGGTCAAACAAGCAACAAGCAAGCAAGCAAACAACGATGATAACACCATGGCAAACAGAATCTTAAAGCATCCGGAGGCAGAAAATAAGATGGGAAGAAAGACAGGAGAAAACTCCCCCACAGTCAAGCCAAGGACACTGGCTTTTTGTGTGCCAGAAATAGATTTCAGGACAAGCACACTGTTTGGGATCAAGAAAGTCTTATCATACCTACAAAAAGGCTTTATACATTGCCGTTGTAAAACAGATAAGGAAATGGGTGGGAGCATCCCTGCAGAGTAAGGTTTCATGGGAGAGGACTCCTGGATACAGGTGTACACGGCTTTCTCAGCTGAGTAAGAGGCTTTCCAGGGAGGAGCAGTGTGGGTAGGAAAGAAAGTTTCTGGGGGCATTTTCTGAAGTAGGAGGAGAGGAGCTATGTAACTTCTGACTGGGGAATTTAGGTTCCACAAAATTGACCTTGAACTCAACTTTGGTTCAGAAGATATTAAAACTTTTAATAATTAGTCTTTAGTCACATCTACGCAGATGGACATGATTTTTGTTTGTCTGCAGCTGTTGTTATTTTTCTTCCTTTTTCATTGCAAAAGGTGCTCATCTAATTATAAAAGTAGGCCAATGAAACACCTTGGGGAAAATCAATAGCTTTCACTATGTGTATCAGAAGACACAATAAGTTATGAAAAATTGAACCAAGCATTCAGCACACATCAAGAAGTCGTCCAACAAACCAAGACAAAAAAAAAAAAAAAAATCAGAGTTCTCTGAGACACCAGGGACCTGGAGGTGAGCTGGTGTCAGACATCGAGGCCTGCCCAGTGTGGGTAGAGACAGAGCAGAAAGTCGGGGCAGCAGTGAAGATAAGCATAGAAACTTGAGGTGTGAACCATCAGACAGCAGGCTGAGCTACATGCACAACACATGGTCAGCCACCTCTGTTCAAATCGCATCACGTTTCCTGTTGCTGTAACCGAATGCCTGAAGGGATTGAGATTGGGGTCTGAAGGCGGGATCGCTCGCTCGGCAGTAGGAGCTGCAGACTGGCTGTATCCACACTCAGGACACAGAAGGAGCAGGTCCTATGGTTCAGCCTCCTCCAGCCAGACTCCACTTCTTCAAAGTTCCACATCTTTCTCAAACAGTGGGAGGAGCTGTGGACCAAGCACTCAAATCCCTGAGAATTAAACCAGAATGGAAAAGAAGAACAGAAAACAGAGAAGAGAGGAAGAGAAGAAAGGACGGGAAGTTGGGGAGGAGAGGCTTGATACTAGTCACCTGTCTGGTTGCCGGGCCAAAATACCCGGATGAGGCTGCTTAAGGAAGACTTGGCTCCCAGTCTGAGGACCCAGGTCTTCATGGTGACTGGAGTAGGAGGCAGCAGTCTTGCCACGCCCCGCAGGCAGACAACAGAGAGCAGTGAGGGCTGGAGCTCGCATGCTCAGTTCTCTTCAGTCCAGAAACCCAGCTCATGGAATAGTGTCCGCCACACTTAGGGTGGGTTTTCTCACTTCAGGGAAAGCGGTCCCGAAATTCCCTCACAGACATGCTCGGAGATGTGTTGTCTCACTGGTAACTTGGATCCTGTCAAGGTGACAATCTTCAGCCATGGAAGACTGGATTCAGAAAGGGAATCTGAAAGGAGCGACGAGAAGAGGAGAGTTAGAGGGAAGGAGACTTGGCTCCAGCTTGCAAATGCCCTAGAAACCCGAGTGTGGCCCAACTAATTGTCATCTCTCCGCACCAAAAACAAACAAACAAACAAACAAACAAACACAGAAATAATTTTGGATGTTGAATTAAAGATTTCCAAGAATGTGTACGGAACACAGCATAGCATCACGAAACCACCTGTTCAACATACACGCAAAGTTCAAATGAGCTGTGTTCTCCGGTTCGTCTCCTGCTTGGGCACAAACGGTCCTTACCATCCACTGATATCGGTGAATAACTTGTTCCTGAGAACCACTTGTCTCATTTAATTATCGTGATAAAACACTGACCAAAACCAAGTTGGAGGAAAGTGTTGGTCTGGCTTACACATCTCTACCACAGTCCACCAGATGGAAGTCAGGACTGCAACTCAAGCAGGAACAGAGATCGGAACCAGGGGAAAAGCTGCGTACTGGCTTGCTTCCACTGGTTTTCACACTTGGTTTTAGCCAAAAAGCCGAGAAGCAATTTCACTTGTTTTTAATATAGCCCAGGACCACCTGTCCAGGGCTGGGTGCACCTACAGTGAGCTGGATACCATTTTCATAAATAATGAAGATTTGGGTAGGAAAAAATAAACTACATTTGTTTGGGTTTTCTGAAAGACAGGAAATGAACGCTCAGAAACGGCCCTTAAAACTTCCATCCGCTGCTGCATGTCCTTTGTTATCTGCTCAGTAAAGTGGTTCATGGTTTCAAAATATACCTCACGTGACCTCATGCCTCCCACTTTTATGAGAATTACGATTTTTTTGTATGTGTGTTAGAGAGAGAGAGATGTGTGTGTGTGTGTGTGTGTGTGTGTGTGTGCACATGTGTGGAAGTCAGAGGACATCCGGGGAGCCTGTCCACTCTTCCTATCTTGCTCTAAGGCTTCCTTTCAACTGCATCCCTCAGGCTGCTTGGCCTGGTTTCCACAGACATTCCTGTCTCTGTCTCCATTTCCCACTAGGTGGCGCCACAGTTACAGACAATTGTGCTACTTTGTCTGGTTTCTGGGGACGGAACTGAGGTGGTCCAGCATCCCTGGCAAGAGCCTTTATTCCCACCCAGAGAAAGAATTATATTTATGGTAACATTATACCTATTATCTATTATATTACATTATACTATGTTGTATATTATATATTTATATTAGATAACATAAATAATATGTAATGTATGGTGGATATATTATATATACATACATATACTATGTTAACACCGCTCTAGAAATCTAAGGGAGACAAAAATAAAATGTAACAAAAGCTTTGTTTCATGCTTTATTCAAAACATTCTCCTTATTTCTTTTGAAATTACATACTACGAATGCAAAATTGTAGTTTTGTGTAGAATTATCTGCAAATGAGTCGATTACATCATTATGGAAAGTTAGTTGTTCAACTAACCATAACATTGCTTAAATAATTTGTGGCAACCCTCTCTTGGAATTTTCCAAACAAATATTTTTGGACTGAGTGTGACCCATTTTTTGGCATTGTTTTTATATTATTATTATTAAAGCAAAGACTATACACTTATTTCACAGATTAAACACTCCATTTTACAGAGTGAATTAAATTACCTGTTTCCTCAAATTAAATTCATTGGCGAGAGATGTTAATTCCATTCTGTTGAGCTGTGGCGGCATTTCACATGCTCTCCAGACACCAGGCAGACCAGCAAAACCCACAGTCTTCCCCCAATCTATCCGAGCGGTTTCTTCCTATTTTTACGTGTCCGAGTAGTGAACTACGCAGGATTAGCGAATAAAAATAAAGTCTTCTACGCTTTTCGCACTCTCATAGCTGCGGATTGTAGTCACTTTGACCCAACTTGAGTCCATAAATTACAGCAAAATAATGGCATTGGGGGTGAGGGTTGGGGTGGGGTCCAGGTTGGTTGGCAGTGATGAAATAATTTTGACTGGGCTTAAAAGCGTTTTTGTTTGTTTTTGTTTTGTTTGTTTTGTTTTTTTTTTCTTTTTTGATGGGGGGCAGTTAATGAAATGTATTCAGTAGTTTTGCAGTCTGAAAAATGCAGCAATAGAGACGCCTAACCCTCTGGTCTGCCAGTTCACTCATCACGCTATAGCTGGGGAAAAGGCAGAAGCCAATGTTCTAACTAAACAAAGGAATTCGCGATGTTTTTCGAAGCGGGCTCTAGCCTTCCTCGGTTTAGGTTGCAGGCAGCTTGCTTCCATGGGACTTGACCGTGTTGTCTTCTCTATCGCTCTTGGTTGTTTTCTGACCTCACACAAGGAAAGGCAGTAGGAGATCCTTCCAGATCCTTTTCCTTGCCCCCATCTCTTGGCGAGAAGGAGGAATTGGCTCTGTAACCAAATCTTCCCAGCTGCATTTAATTTAAGGCACGAAACCAGCCACTGTAGCAGCGAGACTGGATATAACCAGCAGGGGGCAGTGGTGGCCCGTGCTCGAACCATCTCTGGACGCAGAAAGTTTGATGTTTGGAGGGATTCCAGTGGCAAAATTGTATGACATATGCCCTATATTTGCATTATTTGGCTTCAGTTCATATTTTGCAAGTTGATTCCCTTAAAGGGGAAATTTACTGACCCGATTCCTAGTCACGTTTTCCTTTTTTCTTTTAAAGAAACCTCACGCGGCATCACACAAATAAGCCGAGGCAGGGGAATAATCTGAGTGCGGTTGGTGATGTGTGACACTTAAAACAATTGAATTTAAACTTCATTTCGTTTATTTCTATTTTCTTATAGTTATTCTCCCTCCCCCCTTCTCCCCAGGCTAAAATCGAAACCAAACGTTATTAGATTTCCTTAGGCTAGAGAATGTCAAGGGGAGAAAAGCCCCACAGGGGGTCAAAAATTCCAAACTGGGTTTGTAAGAGGAAACTGTCCCCGCAGAAGCTGCCATTGTTTCAGCCGAAGCCTGCAGACTGCTCTGGGGACAGGATGCCAGCTATGAGACTAACCGTGCCGTGGGTGCCAGCGTGCCCCTCTCTTTCTTTGAGAAGTTGGAGCTTGGCTGGCATCGAGGCCTTGGTGTCTCCCGGACCCGAGGGACAGAGAAGAGGGGCGAAGGCTCACGAATCGGGAAGAGCTGGGGTTCTGCGGGGTACTGTGAGCCGCAGTTTGCTCGAACACTGTCCCAGGCAAGGACACGAAATGGTTAAAACTCAGCAGCCGCGCGCATTCCCAGACAGGCTTTGCCTAATCCTTCCTCCCGCGTTAACAGACCCTCGCCCCAACCTTTCCTTTATTTCCCTCGACCCCCCCTCCACCGAGTTATTACCAGCCTAACAGCCTAATGGCACCCCCAGCTCCGGACACTAAACTTATTTATTTCCAAACCTGACCCCACCCCCATCTATTCCGCCGCTGCCTCTTGCTGTGATTGCGCCGACGCCGGCCAAGGTTTGACCAAAAGGGAAAATAAATAAATAGAAAGGAGTTGGGGGTGGTCGCCTCCTTCTTAGCGCCTCCGCCGTGGGGCTCGCCCACCTCCCGCCCACAGCCTCGAAGGCTTTGGTGACGAGCGTCGCCCCAGCCAGTGGCGGCTGGAGGCTAGGGCGGCGGGGACGCGGGGCGGGGCTGTGGCCAATGAGCTGTAGCGGGGCAGGGCCCGCGGGTGACAGGACCAGAGCAGGGGAGTGGCGGCCACTGGAGTCCGGGAGCACCGAGGGGCGAGCAAAGTTTCTCAGTCCTGCTCGCGATCGCGGACAACCCTCCCCCTCTGTGTGTGCGCGCGTGTGTGTGCGAGTGCGTGTGTGCGCGCAGTGGGGAAGGGGCGGGGAGAGTTCGAGGGACCTGGAGAGGCAGTCGGGGACTCGCCGGGCTCCAGATACATCGAAGTGCCACCTCGGAGCCCGGGCTGCAGAGGAGCGCATCCACCCGGCGCCCCGAGCAGCCGCCCCGCACCTCCGCGCCCCCATCGCCCGCGGGGACCGCGACTGAGGGACCCACCCCACTCCAAACACAAAGCCTGGAGGATTACAAAGTGAAACTGACCCGGGACAATAAAAGCACAGATCCCCGGACAAGGGCGAGGAGCGCTCGGGGGGCGCTGGTGCCCGCTGACGCCCCGGGGAAGAGTCCCTGGCATGGTGAGGGGAGTGGACTCCGGGACCGAGCACCGCTGCTGCCGTCCGACCCCCACGGCGCCGAGGAGGAAGGGAAACCGGCGCTCAGTGGACTTACAAATGATGCCGGCGCGGAGGTGAAGAAGAATGCCGAGCAGCGCCAGCGGCAGCCTGGGCTGGACCTCGGGCTTCGCCCCGCGGCGGGAAGAAAGGCAGCCCGGGCTGCCCGCAGAGCCACGGAGCTGAGAGCTGTAAAGAGCCGAGGTGGGGTCGGGGAGCCCTGGCTGCCCGCGCTGCATCGGGAGGGAGCCCGATCCACGGACGACCTTCCAGGCTCCCCCAGAGCGAAACCGCACGGATCTTCATAGCTGGCTTCCTCTCCCGGCGTCCCCGCTCTGTCTCCAGGGTACAGGGGCTCTGCGGCCCGTGGCCCTGCGCTTTTTGGCGTCCCGTTCCGGGTAAGTTCTAAAGTTTTTGGAGAGACGTGCGTGCAGTAAGAGACTCCTCAGATCCCCCAAATCCAGGCCGCCTCTCGCAACTCCAGTCCGAGGCCAGGACGCTCGGAGTTGGGATTTCAAGCCAAGTGTCTGCAGGCCTGGAAACTTTCACCGGAGAGCCCAGGGATGCTCCAACGCCTGTCGCCTCACTCTCTGCGCTGCGCGTCTCACCGGCCACTTAGAGCCATCTCCAGAGCGCCTGTCCCTCACCCACTCTCCTGAACTGCGGAGGTCTCCGGCCAAACTGGCTTTGTACTGGCGCCACTCCGAGAAGCCCTCCAGTCCATCCCGTTTCCTTCACCTTGTTTCTCTTCTTCTCCAGGTTCCTGGAAACTAGGACCATGAACTTGGCCGCAAAGCCTTCTCCCGGCCGCAGGCGCCTCCCGCTCCCCTCTCCATCTCTGTGCCAGCTGTTGAGAGTCTGGGGACTGCTGTCGCTGCTCCCGGGCCCGGCCCGAGTCCAAGCGGCCGAACAGCGCCAGGTGTTCCAGGTGATGGAAGAGCAGCCCCCGGGGACTCTGGTGGGCACCATCCCAACGCGTCCTGGCTTCACCTATCGGCTCAGCGAAAGCCACGCCCTGTTCGCTATTAACAGCAGCACTGGAGCGCTCTACACCACCGCTACCATCGACCGCGAGAGCCTGCCCAGCGATGTGGTCAACCTGGTGGTCCTTTCCAGCTCGCCCACGTACCCTACCGAGGTGCGAGTGCTGGTGCGTGACCTCAACGACAACGCTCCAGTCTTCCCAGACCCCTCGATCGTGGTCACCTTCAAGGAGGACAGTGGCAGCGGGCGTCAGGTCATTCTGGACACCGCCACCGACTCTGACATTGGCTCCAACGGTGTTGACCACCGCTCCTACCGCATCGTCCGTGGCAATGAGGCGGGCCGCTTTCGCCTGGACATCACCTTGAACCCCAGTGGCGAGGGAGCGTTCCTGCACCTGGTGTCCAAGGGCGGGCTGGACCGAGAGGCCACACCTCAGTACCAGCTCCTGGTAGAGGTGGAGGACAAGGGTGAGCCAAAGCGGCGGGGTTACCTTCAGGTCAACGTGACTGTACAGGACATTAATGACAATCCCCCGGTGTTTGGCAGTTCCCATTACCAGGCGGGGGTGCCTGAAGACGCAGCTGTGGGCTCCAGTGTCCTGCAGGTGGCGGCGGCGGACGCAGACGAGGGTACCAATGCAGACATCCGTTACCGGCTGCAGGATGAGGGAACCCCCTTCCAGATGGACCCAGAGACGGGGCTCATCACCGTGAGAGAGCCGCTAGATTTCGAGGCCCGGCGACAGTACTCGCTGACAGTTCAGGCCACGGACCGAGGCGTGCCCTCTCTCACAGGGCGCGCAGAAGCGCTTATCCAGCTGCTGGATGTCAATGACAACGACCCCGTAGTGAAGTTTCGATACTTCCCTGCCACCTCGCGCTACGCTTCCGTGGATGAGAACGCGCAGGTGGGTACCGTGGTGGCTCTGCTCACCGTGACCGACGCTGACTCCCCAGCAGCCAACGGAAACATTTCAGTGCAGATTCTCGGGGGCAATGAGCAGCGCCACTTTGAGGTACAGAGGAGTAAGGTTCCCAACTTGAGCCTCATCAAGGTGGCCAGCGCCCTGGACCGGGAGCGCATCCCATCCTACAACCTCACAGTCTCGGTCTCGGATAACTCCGGGGCGCCCCCTACCGCCGAGGTCCAGGCGCGCTCCTCTGTGGCCAGCTTGGTGATTTTTGTCAATGACATCAATGATCACCCTCCGGTCTTTGAGCAGCAAGTGTACAGAGTGAACCTGAGCGAGGAGGTGCCTCCGGGGAGCTACGTGAGTGGGGTGTCCGCCACCGATGGCGACTCTGGTCTGAATGCTAACCTGCGTTACAGCATTGTGTCCGGAAATGGGTTGGGCTGGTTTCACATTAGTGAGCACAGTGGCCTGGTGACTACCAGTGCTGCGGGGGGCCTTGACCGTGAACTCGCTTCCCAGATTGTGCTGAATATCAGTGCCCGAGACCAGGGGGTCCACCCCAAGGTATCCTATGCCCAGCTTGTGGTAACTGTTCTGGATGTCAATGATGAAAAGCCAGTGTTTAGTCAGCCTGAAGGCTATGAGGTGTCTGTTGTTGAAAATGCTCCAACTGGGACAGAGCTGTTGGTTCTTGGGGCCACAGACGGGGATCTGGGTGACAATGGGACAGTTCGCTTCTCCCTGCAAGAGGCTGAGAGTGACCAAAGGCTCTTCCGCCTGGATCCGGTATCTGGCAGGCTGAGTACTATCTCCTCCTTGGACAGAGAGGAACAAGCCTTCTACTGTCTATTGATTCTAGCCACAGACCTGGGTTCCCCTCCCCAGTCCTCCACAGCTCAGGTAAATGTCAGTCTTCTGGATATAAACGACAACAGCCCCGTGTTCTACCCAGTCCAATACTTTGCTCATATCCAGGAAAATGAGCCTGGGGGTAGCTATGTCACCACAGTGTCTGCTACTGACCCAGACATGGGTCCCAATGGCACTGTAAAGTACAGTATATCAGCTGGGGACAGGTCTCGGTTTCAGATTCATGCTAAAAGCGGCATCATTTCTACCAAAATGGCCCTAGATAGAGAAGAGAAAACAGCATACCAGCTGCAAATAGTGGCCACCGACGGGGGCAATTTACAGTCTCCCACCCAGGCCATAGTAACAGTCACGGTGTTAGATACACAAGACAACCCACCAGTGTTCAGCCAGGCTGCCTACAGCTTTGTGGTCTTTGAGAATGTAGCTCTGGGGTATCATGTGGGTAGCGTGTCTGCAACCACCATGGACCTCAATGCCAACATCAGTTACCTCATCACGACCGGGGACCAGAGAGGCGTGTTTGCTATGAATCCCGTCACAGGGCAGCTGACCACAGCGAGCGTCATTGACAGGGAAGAACAGTCCTTTTATCAGCTGAGAGTAGTGGCCAGTGGCGGGGCAGTCACGGGAGACACGGTGGTTAACGTCACGGTGAAAGATTTGAATGACAACGCGCCCCACTTCCTCCAGGCAGTGGAAAGCATCCATGCAGTGGAGAACTGGCAGGTAGGACACAGCATCTTCCAGGCCAAGGCCGTGGACCCTGATGAGGGTGTCAACGGTAGGGTGCTGTACAGTCTGAAGCAGAACCCGAAGAGCCTGTTTACTATCAATGAGCAGAATGGGACCGTTAGTCTGCTGGGCGCCCTAGACGTCCACGCCGGCTCGTACCAGGTAGAAATCGTTGCCTCTGACATGGGTGTCCCCCAGCTCTCCTCCAGCGTCCTGCTGACAGTTTATGTCCATGATGTAAATGACAACCCACCCGTGTTTGACCAGATTTCCTACGAGGTCACACTCTCCGAGTCAGAACCTGTCAATTCTCGATTCTTCAAAGTACAAGCTTTGGATAAAGACTCCGGAGCCAATGGGGAAATAGCGTACACCATCGCAGATGGCAACCACGGGGAGGCCTTCGGCATATTCCCGGATGGCCAGCTGTATATAAAAAGTGAACTGGATCGGGAACTTCAGGACAGATACGTGTTACTGGTTGTTGCCTCCGACCGGGCAGTCGAGCCTCTGAGTGCGACTGTGAACGTCACTGTGATTTTAGAAGACGTGAATGACAACAGGCCTTTGTTTAACAGCACCAATTACACATTTTACTTCGAAGAGGAGCAGAGCGCTGGGTCGTCCGTAGGCAAAGTCAGTGCCGTGGACAAGGACTTCGGGCCGAACGGGGAAGTAAGGTATGCCTTCGAGGTGGCGCAGCCAGGGTTTGAGTTGCATGCCGTCACTGGGGAGATCACCAGCACTCACAGGTTTGACAGGGAGTCGCTCATGAGGAGAAGGGGGACAGCAGTGTTCAGCTTCACGGTGATAGCCACGGATCAGGGCCTCCCACAACCTCTCAAGGACCAGGCCACTGTGCATGTCTACATGAAGGACATCAACGATAATGCCCCCAAGTTTCTGAAAGACTTTTACCAAGCTACAGTGTCGGAGACAGCGACCAATCTGACTCAGGTCTTACGGGTGTCTGCCTCCGACGTGGATGAGGGAAGTAATGGCCTCATTCACTACTCTATCCTCAAGGGAAACGAAGAGAGACAGTTTGCCATAGACAGGTCCTCGGGGCAGGTGACTCTCGTAGGCAAGTTAGACTATGAAGCAACGCCGGCCTATTCACTCCTCATCCAGGCAGTGGATTCAGGGGCCATCCCCCTCAACTCGACCTGCACCCTGAGTATTGATATTTTGGATGAGAATGATAACAGTCCCTCTTTCCCGAAGTCAACACTCTTTGTGGATGTTTTGGAGAACATGAGGATTGGCGAACTCGTATCGTCGGTCACTGCCACTGACTCTGACTCAGGTGTCAATGCCGATCTGCACTACACTATTACAGGATCAAACAACCACGGGACTTTTAGTATTAGTCCCAACACCGGGAGTATCTTTCTGGCCAAAAAGTTGGACTTTGAGACACAGTCTTTATATAAACTAAACATAACAGCGAAAGACCAGGGGCGGCCTCCTAGGTCATCCACAATGTCCGTGGTGATCCAGGTGAGGGACTTCAATGACAACCCCCCAAGCTTTCCTCCGGGAGACATTTTTAAGTCAATAGTGGAGAACGTCCCCCTCGGTACGTCTGTCATTTCTGTGACAGCGCATGACCCAGATGCGGATATCAACGGGCAGCTGTCTTACGCCATCATCCAACAGATGCCCCGTGGCAACCACTTCAGCATAGACGAAGTCAAAGGAACCATCTACACCAGCGCTGAGATCGACCGGGAGTTTGCCAACCTCTTTGAGTTAACGGTAAAAGCCAACGACCAAGCAGTGCCCATAGAAACCAGGAGGTATGCTTTGAAAAACGTGACCATTTTGGTGACGGACCTCAACGACAATGTCCCAATGTTTATATCTCAGAATGCACTGGCTGCAGACCCTTCAGCCATGATTGGCTCTGTCCTGACTACCATCATGGCTGCAGACCCGGACGAAGGTGCCAACGGCGAGGTGGAGTATGAGATACTCAATGGGGACACGGACACCTTCACCGTGGACCGCTACAGTGGAGACCTTCGAGTGGCTTCTGCCTTGGTACCTTCTCAGCTCATCTACAACCTGATAGTGTCAGCCACAGACCTGGGCCCAGAGAGGAGGAAGTCCACCACGGAACTGACCGTCATCCTTCAGGGCCTAGATGGGCCTGTTTTCACGCAGAACAAATACATAACCATCTTGAAGGAAGGGGAGCCCATTGGCACCAATGTTATATCCATAGAAGCAGCCAGCCCCAGAGGGTCAGAAGCTCCAGTGGAATATTACATCGTCTCTGTCCGATGTGAAGAAAAGACTGTTGGACGTCTCTTTACCATTGGGCGTCAGACTGGTGTCATTCAAACTGCGGCCATTTTGGACCGGGAGCAGGGGGCATGTCTCTACCTGGTGGATGTTTATGCCATAGAGAAATCGTCTGCCTTTCCCAGGACACAGAGAGCAGAGGTAAGAGCTTGTGATCTTTCATTTTGCTCTGAGTGGGCTTTTTAAATTGTTTTCTTCATATTTACTCTCTACGATTCAACTGTGCTTTTATAGCTGCTTTTATAAATAGGGACAATGTGAAAATGTTGTCACCCACTGACAGTTTCAGAAAACGCAGCTGTGATCCAGGTTGTCCTCAATAATGAACTTTTAAAATATACTTTAATGTCCCTGATCAGCCATCGTGAGTGGAAGGCTACTGCCACCTCTTTGGTCATTTGCAGAATTAAATAAAGCCTATCTGTGTGTGCAGAGCCACTGTACTAACCTAGATCTCTCGCTCTCTCTCTCTCAAAAAAAAAATCCAGCTTGTGGGTGGAAAGTCTCAGAGTTAAGAAATGCCTGTTCCAAGGGAAGAGCTTTGCTAGAACTCTGAGTGGATTAGATTTCGGAGTTGATTGAAGCAGGAGTCTGCAAGGCAGTTTACATCAGAGCAATACTGCCTTCCCCATCCTCAGCAAGCTCGGTGGATTCTTTATAGACAGTGAGTGGCTTCAGTGAACTGAGCCAAGTTTGTGGAAGTTCCTGACTTCTGCCCGCAGGGCTTACAAACCGGCAGGGACCAAACACTTCCCTTGTCTCTGCAAATGCAGGTGGCTGTGCACAGTCAGCGCAGAAGTGCCACTCTGGTTCTTGAGGTAAAACCATACCGTGCTGTGCTGTTAGGTGCTACAGTGCAGGCCCTCGTGCTATCTCCAGGTGGGAAACAAACCAGTTCCGGGCCCATCCCCCAGGAGGTGAGGCAGTATCCTTGTCTGGCTTCTTCTCTAGTAAGCTCCTTTGTTCCAGGGCCGCGTGAAAGTCGCCGAGAACTGATAACAGCCACCTTCTGGAAAGCTCGATGGACACTTGCTTTCCGAGCTCTTCCTCCTCCCACTTCCCCGCGCCCCTCAGAGATGTTCGAGCATCTGTCACTCATCCAAGAATTCTAAATATCAAGTGTGGTTTCTGGTCTTGGCAGAGACCCAGCTACAGCATGCCTGGGGAGGGGGGGTTGAAGGCGGCTGTGTTTTGTTGCCCGCTTTCTCCTTGTGGGAGAGGAAGGGCGCTCTGTGTGGAGTGCTTGCTTTTATTGTTAGTGTTTGACATTCCCTGTGATTATTTGTTTCTTCGATCGCTGGCTGTATGCATCCTATGGACGGGACTCAGAGGGCATTAGCATTCATTAGAAATATAATTCCCAACAGTGATGCAGTTGAAAGTGGATCTCAATTTTCCCTTGCACATCTTGCCCCCCCCCCCCCAGAGGCTTCGGAGTTAAATTGTCTCCTTACACCAAATTCCTTCTGTGAAGACCTTGACATCACAGGCCTTCTGTTCAGCTCAGGTCGTGATTTGTGTGTAATTTTACTTTGATTTGAGTTTATCCTGTCTCTCATTTTCTTCTCTGCAGTTATTTCTGAGATGAACAGCTTTGATTAGTTTGAAAAGCAAAATATTTACTGAAGGTTGGCAATTAAGACTCTCTGGATAAAACAGGTGACATGGTTAGGTGTTTATTTGAGTCAACTGCTTTTATCAGAGGGGTGCGTTACAAGGGAAGGAATGTCCCTGGGTGCCATTAGAAGATCTATCATGCTGGTGATATGAACCCATTTGATAGGGAAAGATTGGTTTGCCATAAATGTGCCGGATAGTGATATCTCTGAAACACGCTAAAGACTAAAAATAATCATTACAAATCATTTTTGTTAGGAATGGGGACAGTATGCCACAGACTCTCTTTAACCTCAATTAACATCAGTATGACAGGTATTCCTTTGGGCTTCCTGTGCCTACTGCATTGAGAAGCCAAAGGAGAATCAACCTTTATTGATTGTGTGTGTGTGTGTTTGTGCGTTTATGTGAATGTGTCTGTGCATGAATGTGTGTTTGTGTTTTTGTTATTTTCTCTTTCTCTCTTGTGTATGTGTGTGCCTATGTGTGTGTATGTATGCCTGTTTGTGTGTGTTTGTTCCTACTTGTGTGTGTGTTTGTGTGAATGTATCTGTGTATCAATGTGCGTGTGTTTGCATGATTGTATCTGTGCATGAATGTGTGTTTCTGCATGTCCCTCCCTCTCTCTCCCTCTCCCTCCCCCTCTTTCTTCTCTCTCTCTCTCTTTGTGCATGTGCGTGTGCGTGTGCGTGTGCGTGTGTGTGTGTGTGTGTGTGTGTGTGTGTGTGTCACACCCATATCTCAAGATACCCTCTATATACTGAAGTGCTCAAATTGTAAACCAACTTTGAGTTCCTCAGGTACAGCCCTGTTGAAATTTAAAGCAAATGTTTATTTCTTATGCCCAAAGAACACTGAAAGCAGTGGTTTGGAGGTAAAATTTCATATTATTATTGATTATATTTTCCCACATATACATTAGTTACTCATTACATTCAATTGATTTATTAAGATTCTGCAAATAGAAGCCTTGATGGCGAAGGTGGCTTCTGTGCCGTTTGTTTGCGGGTTCAGACTTTCTGAGGTATTTGAAAACACACATTTGTCTGACCTGATAGAGGTCCAGGCAGATGCACGTGGCTCAGGCCACATTCGGTGTGATAAGAGGGTCAGGAGAGAAGATGGGCACTTGGCCTGCTTTCTCAGTCTAGCTAATGCTTGGTGTGGGCACAGATTACATGTGATAGTGCTCACTCTGGACATTTGCCTAAGGGACACATTCTCTCACTCTGCCTGTCAGAGCTAAAGGTTGGCAGGGCAGGAATGCCTTCAAAGTAATTATGTCTTTTGTAATATGTCAATTAATTAATTTTAAGTGAAATCTAAAATTATATTTTGTTTACAAATTGCAACTTAGGGTCTCAGATAGACGTCGGGATGAACAGGGTTTTGTTTTCATCAGTCCTTGTTATTTCAGGGTCTTATTTTTTTTTACCCAGCATGCAGTAGGGGCTGCAGATGTGTGTTACTACTGAGTAACCACGACCAGGGTACAGCATCCTCGCAGAGGAGTGAGTCTGAGAAGAGCTGTGAAAGGGATGATGTTGAAGACCTTGACTTATCAGTTGAATATGGGCAGAGAGTAGTAATTACCTCTGCTCTACA
Source organism: Apodemus agrarius (assembly GCA_964023405.1). Classification (NCBI taxonomy): domain Eukaryota; kingdom Metazoa; phylum Chordata; class Mammalia; order Rodentia; family Muridae; genus Apodemus; species Apodemus agrarius. Next base: position 129,261,945 of record OZ030007.1, on the reverse strand, counting down.
AATGAAATGAGAATTGTCAGAAAGTCGAAAGAGCAGAGGGAAGTGGATGGCTGGTCTGAAATATGGTGACCTTGAGTGATGGGACTGTACCCACCGGGGTCACATCCACAGCCTTCCAGGTCGCTGATCTCCGGGCCCTCTTATGTTCCCTTTGAAACTCTCCAAGGGCTTCCCGATGAATGATGTCCCTCAACTATTTTTCTTCCTAACTCGTTGTGGTGGCTTGAATGAGAAATGTCCTGCATAGGCTTCTGTATTTTGGAACTTTTAGGAGGTGGGGCTTTGTTAGAAGAATCATGGGGCAGGCGCTGAGAGCTCATAGCCCCGCCCTACTTCTCCCTCCTGTCTCAGCTTCCCTTTGCAGGTGAGATGGGATCTCCCAGCTTCCAATTCCGGTGACTTTCTGTCATGTTGTCCTTCACTAGGGACTTTTATCTCTCTATAGCATAAGCCAAAATAAATGGTTTTGTCTGTAAGTTGCTTTTGGTTGTGGTATTTCATCTCATCACCAGAAAAGCAACTAATTTGCTAGTTTTAGCGAAGCAACAGATAAATATAGGATACTGATTAATTAACATTATAGGGACCAAAATGTTCTTTTTTGTTTAAAGATGTTACACGTTCAAAATTCAAAATTGGAAGCAATTTTAAACGTCTCACGTTTAAAATTTTTCTTTGCCTCATGACTTACAGAATACAGTAGGAATCTCAAACATTTTTCCTAGTTGAATACAATGTGTTGTTTTTGTTTATTTTTTAATGTTAATATATTGAGATTAATCTATACTCAGAAAGGGAGGTTGAGTAGAATAATGGAAAAGTATTTTGATTGATTTGGCGGCCTATTCAGGTAATTATTGATTTACCATCCCTGGAGTGGCAGTGCCTTGGGACTTAACCGGCAACCCACCAGAAAACCAGCCAGCTGCTTTCCTGTGTAGTTATGCGAGCACCTGTGGTCTATGCCTTGTTGCAAATAGATCTTTCCCTGTTTAAGTTATGCCAATCAGCCAATTGTGATTCAGAAAATACTGGTGCAAATGACAGAGACTCTGTGAGGCAGGAATGTTTTTGGTAGTTTATTTTGTGAATTCCAAACATTCTTGTTTTAAATGATGGATAACCTAACATTTTGATGAATATGTTTGTGCTGTGTGAGGATGTTTATGTGTGTGTGTACATGTATGTGCATAAGTGTGTATGTGTGTGTATACATTAAGTATGTTAAATGCATATATGTGAGTGTTTATGTGTGAGTATATATGTATGTGTATGCATATGTTTATATGTATGTTCATTGTGATATAGTCAAGACTTACTGGTCTGCCAGTTTATTACATAGCATGGCTAGTTTTGTGATGAGAGCACAAACTCCCTTTATATATTTTACAAACATGCTGTCTCATCAACAGTTGTGGTTGCCTTGTTATATATTAAGTCTTCTGAAATACGTTCCTCTTAATATCAGTGGTGTATGCTTGGCGCACATCTGGCCATCCCCTGTCCAAGTACTCCAAACTCTAGGGCCTCCCCTGGACCCTCTCCCTGTGCCATCAGCGCTCAGGTATGGGCGAGTCACAGAGATCATGTGGCCTCAGTGTGTGCTTGGTGATTTCACTCAGCATTGCACCTCCACTCTCATCCGTGTGGCAGCAGATAGGAGTCTCACTGCTCTGACAAACACGGAGTGTCATGCCCATGCATCCTGTGCTCTTCAGACGGTCACATGGGTTGGTTTTATAGTCTGGCTCCATCCCAGTGCTCCATTAGCAGTGTGGATTTGTCTGTCCGAGGCCTGCATTTCGTTCCTTCAGGATACTGTACCCTGTGGCATTTCTTTTGTGTTTGTATAGAACTTGCCTAGTGTTTTCCTGCATTCCGCTGCTGCAGTTCAGATGTTGTGAGCTTGGTCCCTAGGGTGTCACTACTGAGGTATGGTGGAACCCTGCAGAGGTGATACCTCCAGGGAGGCATTTAGGGTATTTATGACATCCTTAAAGGACATCAATGCCATGACCCCTCCTCTTCCTCTTTGTTCTCTGGCTCATGGTACAGCTAGTTCCTGCCACCATGTTCTTCTGACTCAACATTTGGCTCATCACTGGCCCAAATCAAGGATGCCAATGGGTCATGAACCACAGCCTCTGTACTGGCTGGTTTTGGGGGTGAGCTTGACACAGGCTGGAGTTATCACTGAGCAAGGAGCTTCAGTTGAAGAAAGTAGCTCCATGAGATCCAGCTGTGGGGCATTTTCTCAATTAGTGATCAAGGGGGGAGGGCCCCTTGTGGGTGGTGCCACCCCTGGGCTGGTAGTCTTAGGTTCTATAAGAGAGCAGGCTAAGCAAGCCAGGGGAAGCAAGCCAGTAACAAACATCCCTCCATGGCCTCTGGATCAGCTTCTGTTTCCTGATCTGCTTGAGTTCCAGTCCTGACTTCTTTTGGTGATGAACAGCAATGTGGAAGTGTAAACTGAATAAACCCTTTCCTCCACAACTTGCTTCTTGGTCATGATGTTTGTGCAGGAATAGAAACCCTGACTAAGACAGCCTCTAAAGCTGTAATCCACAATAACCCTTTATCCTCATAAACTGGTTATCCCAGGGATTTTATTATAGTCATAGTAAGCTAACCTACACACCAAGCATTGGTACATGTGAGTAAATTTTCACAGCACCTGCAGCACTAATCTTGGTTTTAGATGTTGATTTTTCTAACTGGAGTGGAGTATGACATCATAATTTTGGTTCACATTTATCTAACCTGAAGCTCTTTGATGTTGAACAGTCATTTACAGACCTGTTGGCCAAGTACAACATCTATTACATCTTATGCCCATGATTTAACTCTAGTGTTTACCTTGATGCTATTGAAATGTTTAAATTTCTCATATATTATCAACACTAAGCCTTGGTTGGATATATCCTTTAGGCTGTTTTCTTACCTATAGGCTTTTCTCTTACTGTGTTGGTTGTTTCTATCACTGCAAAAGCTTTTTGGTCTGATTTGCATTTGCCTATTTTTTAATTTTCCAGTCTGTACTTTTGAGCTTTTAATAATAATAATAATAATAATAATAATAATATAACAATGATAATGATAATAAAAAATAAAGCAAGATCAAAGTACATTGTGGGCAGTGTTTTATTCTAACAGTTCAGCTTGAGATCTGGCCTTTCATTTTCAGTCCATTTTCACAAGGTGAGGAATCAAGGTCTAGCTTCATCTACACTGCATATGAGCAGGGCTTTTCCCTAGCACCATCCAGTGAGGACCTTGTCCTTCCTCAAGATGTGTTCTTGCAGCCACTTGTTACTGCACATCAGTCCACTGACAGTGTGTGACGTTGTCTCTGCTGTCTTCCCCTAGTGATCTGAAACCCGCCCCCTCCCTGTTTTCATGATGACACATAGCATAGCACTTGTCTTGCAGAAAACGCTTTACGTGTAGCAAACCTCCTGGGGATTGGTTAGGAATTATTCACAATCCAAATTTTTTACTTGTTAGTTCAGATTTTTACCACTAACGGCTTACCTTGTCAGGTATTGTTCTTGAAGTGTCAGGTCCCCTTCATCCATTATAAAAGTGAACAGTTTCTGTTAGTGTCTCTTTGCGGTGGAAATGGGCCTCCCCAGACAGTTGCTTCTTAAGCGAACAGCACAGTCAGTCGGAGCTTTCTTTTATCCCACCTGAGTCCTCAGCTGGGAGCAGATCCCTGATTCTCTCTGTGCATAACTCATCCGTGTAAGACAGAATACTGATAAGACATTAAGACTAGAGACTTCATGTAGTATAACTGATTTTAAAGAGCATTTATTTTTTATTTTGAGTGAAACTGGCCTTTAGGTTTACCACGAATACTGGCCATGAACCTGATGTTGATCTCTGGCTCACACAGACACCAATAAATATCCTGATGAATGCCAATATATATCAGCACAGACCCTAGGTACATGGTGAGCCATGTTTTTTTTGGTGTGTGTCAGGAGAACAGTTTTACTCTGCAGACAGGAGGATATAGCAATTGGATATTGTAAAATTGCATTGCTTTTTTTTTTTTTTAGATTTTTTGAATTGATTCTTTTTTATTTTTATTTATTTTTTTATTTTCTATATTCTTTGTTTGCATTCCAAAGGCTTTCCCCTTTCCCAGTTACCCCCCACCATATGTCCCATAATTCCTCTCCCCCCCATGCTATTCCCCACTCTTTCCTCCCCCCGCCCCACGATTTCTCTGTTCTGGGTCTACAATACTGGATCCAATCTTTACAGGCCCAGGGTCCTCTCCTTTTTTTCTTCTTGAGAGTCATTTGACTTGCTAATTGTGCCTTGAGTATTTAGGGCTTCTGGGCTCATTAATATCCACTTATCAGTGATTGCATTTCGTGTATATTCTTTTGTGATTGGGTTAGCTCACTTAGGATGATATTTTCCAGATCTAACCATTTACCTACAAATTGCATGAATTCATTATTTTTAATTGCTGAGTAGTACTCCATTGTATAAATATACCACATTTTCTGTATCCATTCCTCTTTTGAGGGATATCTGGGCTCCTTCCAATTTCTGGCTATTATAAACAAGGCTGCTATAAACATAGTGGAGCATGTGTCTTTGTTGTATGCAGAGGAATCCTCTGGGTATATGCCCAGGAGTGGTATGCCAGGGTCCTCTGGGAGTGGCATGCCCAATTTTCTGAGGAACTGCCACACTGATTTCCAGAGTGGTTTTACCATTTTGCAATCCCACCAACAGTGGAGGAGTGTTCCACTTTCTCCACATCCTCGCCAGCACTTGTTGTCTCTCGAGTTTTTAATCTTAGCCATTCTGACTGGAGTGAGGTGGAATCTCAGGGAAATGCAAATTGCATTGCTTTTTACTTCGAAAAAAGTGGTATCATGCCTGGATGTGGTGGAGCAGACCTGTACTCACAGCTATGGGGAGGCAGAAAGAGCTCATGATTGAGGTTAGCCTTGGCCACAGAGACAGATTACTGTTCTAAACCCTCTCACCCGCTGCAGTCAAGGTGGTCAGCAGATCAGTTAGCCATGCTGGCCCCGACCCCAAGCTGAGGACTTGGGGAGCGCCTGGAGGAGGGTCTGTGAGGCGTGAGAGGAGGACATGCCTTCTGATGAGGAGCACTATGTGGGGGTTATGAGCTGTGCAGGCTCGGCAGCCAGTAGAAGTGTCCCATGAGCCGCAGCCACTGCAGCTCCAAGTGGAGAATCTAGGTCCGCATTAGAGTTCCTGACTGTGTGTTCTAAAGGCAACCCTACGTCTCACACAGCAGCACAAGCCTGTAACCTTGGCGGAGGCGGAGGTGGAGGCGGAGGTATCAGGAACCGAAGACCAGCTGAGATACACGAGACACTGTCTTGGAAAAAGAAACCAAGCACCAGGATTGGACAGATGAGACAGTGACTGTTCTAGCCTTCAGGAGTTTTGGTGATGGAGGGTCACCAGGAGTTCAAGCCCCGCCTAGGCTACACAGTGAAGTTCTGTCTCAAAGGACAATGGCAAATCAGAAGCATCTGGAGGTTATTTTCTCGTTACTGACTACTGTATTTTAAAATGGTCCAAACACTGTGTCAGAGCTAGGATTATGTAAGGCCAGTTACATCCACGGGGCACATTTTAGGTGCATCTCCAACTGTTTTTGTTCGTGACAAATTTTCACAGATAAAATGAATCCTCAGAGTCATTTACTCTCTTTCTTCGTGCCTTTATTGAAACTTCAGTCCCTTTAGTATCCTACCCCGTTCAGTAGGCTTTTGGGCACCTATGCTAAGAAAATACCTTTTCAAAAATTTCTGCTCATGAGACGTCTTCAGAGTGGAGTTTTCCTCTCTGTGGCTTGTCCTCTGCCATGATTGCAAGGACACACAGAGAGGCACTCCTCAGCTGGGAGGGGGTCTCCTGGTGCCCATGGTGGACGCGCTGTTCATCACATAGTCATTGGCGGTGCTTATTGCCTCTGATTCCCTCAAAGTCTACAGACACAGTCTCTTGCTTCTCCTGTTAAATGCTCCCTCCACTGGGCTTCCAAGCCACTGAGTTCTGTACCTTTGTGCCTCTTATTGTTTCTTAGACTGATTTCTTCCCCCACCCATACCAGCTTCTTTCCATCTTCTCACACCATGAACAGAAGTGAAATTCTGGCAGCTGGTTTGTGACTGGGAAGAGGCTCCCAGGAGCTCTCCTAGGTGGGTTCTCTGAGGTACCTGGAGAAGGCTCCAGTGTTTTTGACAGTGGCTCTCCAGTGCCTCCAAGGGGAACCTGAGTTTTACAAAAAACCTAGCTTAATCTACCAGGGGAACTTTTTTTCTTCTTAAAGCATTAGGGTGTAAAGTACTTGATAGTATCTGTAGCCATCAGTGGCTTAGATAGTCTCTTTTCATTAAGAACAGAAACCACTAAAGCTGAAAGTAAGCCACCAGAACTATTGAAAGGCTTCTGCTGTTTCAAAGATGTGACAGGGTTTCAAAGGTTAAAAAGGACTTGAACACCAGACAGTTACATCCAGACGGGGTGGGGATGAAGCGGGAACCTGACCTACAGGAGCAGAATGACAGGATAGGGGGAGGGGCTAAGGATGGGGCGGAGACTCAGGCTGTGAGTACTGACTTTGCAGCCTCAGAGAGAATGATAACAAGAAGGGCTTGGCAGTCCTTCTACTCACGCGACATATCTGAGGGACAGAGGCGTCACAGAGTGGAAACTGTTCACTTGCCAGTCTACAGTCGGGATTGAATACACTTTAGCCTGAGACTCCAGCAGGTCTATGAGCCCCACAAAGGCTTCTCAAATGAACACTGAACTGAACTTGTAGCAGGAAGTTTGTCTGTGAAAAACGCGCCTCACGGATGATGCTTCTAGCCTGCTTCCCCCCTCATCCCTCCCTACGCCATGAAACTGTCATGGTCCCAACCAGATTGCTGCCGCTAGGACCTACCTCATGGACACCCAGGAAGGGAAAGCCACTTTGCTTGTACAAGAAACCGTCTCTGACATTTTCCACAGGATCATTAGACATTTACTTCGTTTCATGTTCTGGAGAAGCTGTATGCCTTTAAATGTGAAAGTATATTAAATATTGTCGTGATTATTTCAAATTTATAGCAATTTTCAGATTTGTGACTTTTTTTTTACTAGAAGTAGTATGTAAAATGAGGCCCATATTTTATCCATTGCTTTAATGGTAGTTTTAAGTCTGATTGTGTCAAACTGTGTAATAGTGGAGCTTTGAACTGTAATTGCCACTAAGTGTTACTGAACAGCTTCTGCCTCTGTCAGGGAGTGTTTGCTCAGTAGGAGGCACTCAGAGTGTGCTACTGCTGCCTAACGTTGAGTCATGGTCTATGGTTTTTGAAGATAGTGTACTAAATTACCCAGTAAAACCATTAAAGTAGCCATTCATGTTTGTGTTTGTGTGGGCCAGGGAAACCTCTCTTGCAAGGTCAGCTTCTTACTGTTTTATTACTCTGAATAACAAAATACAGGAATTATCTTTCCATTGAGGTTGTAATTAATTGGAAGTCAGTAATGAGTCTTCAGTGTCCAGACAGACTAGGGGCTCCACTTGACCCCTGACTTACTGAGCAATGGCGGAAGTGGGAGCGTGGTTTTCTTTGTGGGGTAAGATGGCTTTGGACAGGACAGTCAATCTCGCTTTCCAGGAACATGGTCCAACAGGGCAAACATGGCTGGATGTGATAGGGGTGGCCAATCCCGTATTCTCCTCTCTGTGTATCTGTCTGAGTCAACCAATGTAATTATACTTTATTTCCACGTAAAAGTGCTTGTCTCTCAGCGTCCAAGAGCAGATGATGCTGAAGGAATCCCGGACTGGGGTGGTGCTGGGGTGAGCTGCAGCAGAAGAGTGGACGTGAGGGGCAGGACTCTGGCGTCCTGCTTGCTCACTGCTGACGTCATCACACCCCACACCTACTTAGAGCCTCTCACCCTCCCTCCTGCTGTAGAGACTGTCTGAAGGAAACACCAAGCAGACCCCGGGGCCTCGCTGACCAGCCTGCCCAGACTCCTTCCTGAACTCTGTCTCACAACCCAGAGCACACAGCTCCTGAGAAACAAAGCTGTCACTGACCTCAGGCCTCCATACCTCTTAAACATTCACTGGGACCCGCACCCATATACACAACCCCCTACAGACATGAAAATAATTTTTTTAAAGTGCTCTAAATATATTCTTCTTGTTGATAAAATATGAAACAAGGTATAAATAACCAAAGAAATGCAACTATAATTTAAATTTTATCCTTGTAACATTGGAATTTCCTTATTTTATTTTTTAGTCATCCACTAGAGAATTTGATATACAGTTCAATTTTTAGAGGACCTCTCTATTATTGTTAGTATTAGGTACATAGGCATACTTCATGTTGAAATTTTGTGAATAGGACTGGAGATTTATTTCATATTTTGTATATATGAGTGTTCTCTCACACACCTGCACATCCCAAGAAGGCCCAGGATTCCATCATCGATGGTTCTGAGCCAGTATGTGGGTGCTGGGATTTGAACTAAGGACCTCTGAAGGAGGAAACCGGTGTTCTTAACCTCTGAGCCATCTCTCCAGTCCCATGGCCAGTGGCATTTAAAAGGGGTAGTAGCTTGTTCAAAGCCCTACCTGTGGTGGGGGCTTCAGGTAGATGCTCAGCCTCTTCAGTCTTTGTGCCTTTGTCTATAAAGAGAACACAACAGAAGCCCTCAGTGAGCCTCAGGGGGGAAAGGTGCCTCAGTAGTGTGGGCTGTTTTTCAGCATTTCTTGGCTTACTGTTGAGACTCCTTCGTTAGACGGTTTACTCCTTGTGTGGTCCAGAAGGCAATGGTTTCACAGAACTGTAAACAACTGCTGGTCAAGGTAATAGCTACTGTTCACACAGCGATGGCGCCCCGCATACCTAAGGACACCGTTTGGATGTGAGTAAACCAAACATTTACATTTAAGGGAATTATTAAGGAGGCACATTAAAACATATCTATGGTCATTTTCTTCATTACCTGAAATGCATCACAAAAATAGATTTTAAAAGACAGTGAGTGGCCGGTGAGCTGGAGGGAGATGTTCAGAGCCGAAGGGATTTTAGCTGAGTGAGAGAAGTGGATCTTGCTATTAAAATACTGTTTTCACAGCTACTTACTTTATTTCAGGTAACTCCTAAAGTACGTTTTGTTTTTCTCTTTTATAATGTAAACCCAGATGAGCACACCTCAGTTCATAGGCTGGTTTACCTACCTGTTAGGTACAGATGCCATTTCTAAGCTACATCTCATCCAGGGGACGCTATTAAATATTACAAGGGACATTTGGTATTCAGAAAATATGTCGGAAAGGGAACTTCAGGCCGTATTCAGGCTGTAAAGACCTTCGCTTAATTTAATCGCTTATGTGGGATATCTCCTCACAGTGAACCGCTGAACACCCTCACCTGTCCGCTGCACACTTGCAGTTTCTATGTTCTGTTACGATGATGCATTGTGGTGGAAAGTGGCCATTCTGTTTCCAGTTCTCTCACTCCGGTGCCTTTTGTTTATGAGTGTTGTAATGGAAGAAATGAAGCTAGTTCATTAGAAGTAAAAACGTTAAACATGCAGGGACCCTGAAGGCAGGGCTGGCACCTACTGTACTGACCAGTTTTCATTGTTAACACAAACTTCGAATCACCTGGCATGAGGGAACTAACTATTAACGAATTGATCAGATTGATTGGCAAATGGCCTGTCTTTGGGGCACTGCCTTGGTTGATGATTCATGAGGGAGGGCCCAGCCCACTGTGGGTGGCTCCATCCCTAGGCAGAAGGTGCGTAAGAAAGATGCGTCTGATCAGCCATGATCACTGGAACACATTGTATTGGATAGACTTGGATTCAGTTTCATTTGTGTCTCCAACACTTTTGTTCTTTTAAATACACTTCTCTGCTCCTAATTATTATACATAATCATAAATCATCACACGACAATATGATGAAATCATAAATTATCACATGACAATATGATGAAAAGATGAAGCTTCAAGGCATGAGTTGACAGCCTTGGGTCCAGTCCATGATGTCAACAGAGCTTATGGTTCCATTTACAGCTTAGTGAAGACTCATTGGCTTTTGAGTCAGAAAACAGGTTCGACTAATATTTCCGCGAAAGAGTTAATAATGTCCAAGTTCAGAGAACATGAACATATCAGATGAAATGAATCATTAATTAGTAGTTAAGAGAAGTATAGATCAACGCAGCGAGGGAGGACGGAACGCTCAAGGCTTGCCTGGGCTTCAAAGGGAGACCTCGTGGCAAACAAAACATATCACAGAGAGGAAAGGAAGGACGTGCTTAGAAAACAGAAAATTTGCATTTGCCGTGGCTCACATTTATAGCTAGCTAATTAAATAATGTTCCGACATGAATGAGTTGGTCTTTGCTTTCTAGTAGTGTTTGTCGGAGAAGAAAAATTCAGTGAGTTAACTGTTAAGGGACACAGACTTATCAGTGGCAGGAGAGCTGAAAAGGAGCCCAAGTGTAAGTGGGATTTGTATCAGGCAGACTGGATCAGAAGGCACATGTCCATGGCACCGACACAGGCCGGTGGCAGTGAACTCAGACACTGTGAAGCTATAGCTGGATGTGCTGTTGTAGAGATTCCAGTCTGTGCCTTTGGGCACGTTTGGAAGAGAGCTCACCACAGCAAGAAAGAGTGTAGTAAGCGGCCCACCTCATAGTGACCAGGAAATGAAAAGCAGGAAGAGGGCCCATTTCCCATCACAGAGACCAGGAAACAGAGAAAAAAAAGAAGAGATACCATTTCCTCCTAGTCTCCCAGAACATTCCATCAACATCTGAGACCTCCTACTGGGCTTCAGTTCTTACGGTCCTGTATTTTCCCATATCTCCAAGTACCAAGAAGACTGTTGGCTTCAGACCTAGGAGAGAATCAGAAATGAAGTCTGTCTGAGGCTATGCGGGGTAATGAGGAAAGGAAGGATTTGTATCTAGTTGTATCTGGGCAGGCATAGCTTTGAATAGTTTGTACGATTTGGGAGCTGATTCCATATTGCTGCTTTTAGATACTAGGTGTATACAGCCACGAGCGCCATCATCTCAGCCTTTCACCAGAGCCAATTTGGAGCATTTACTTGGATTGTTTCAGCAGAGAGTGAATACCTCTTAGGAATTCCAGTTTTGTAGGGAGACAGCTGATAGAGGCAGGAAAATGCTGGCCTCACTCCCAGCCATGGCCTTGGGTTGGAGTCTACTTGTCTGTAAGCAGTGATCGGAGACATCAGAATCAGAGGGGTTAGTTCTAGCGTCTTGTGAATAGTTTGCTGTGACTTTCCAGTCCTCAATCTTACCCCAATCTTCGTTCCCTGGAATACTGTTGAGTGCTCTGGGAACCAGCAGCTTCAGATCCACCCTGAAGCACACAGGAAGTCTATTGTAAAGACCTGTGTTGGGAGAACTAAGACAGGTGCGCTGAGAGGTGTCATCAGTTGATCTCCCTGACTCATTTATCACCCCACACAAGCTTTAATGCTTGTGGTAGATAATCTTGGTTGTCATCTTGACCCAAGTGGGACCTTTACTGGAGAGTTTCCTCTGTCAGACTGGCCCATGGGCATGTGAGGGTGTTTCCACGAATGCTAATGATGAATGAAGGAAGGCCAGCCCACTGTGGGCAGTGCTACAGCCGCCCCCAACCCCTGCCAGTGATTTTGACCTTATAAGAAAAGAAGCTGAGCAAGCTGGAGAGAGCAAGCCAGTGAGCATCGTTCCTACACGGTCTCTGCTTCGGCTACTGCCTGAGCTCCTGTACCGACTCCTCTCAGTGAGGAACTGTTACCTGCAAGTGTAATCCAAACAAATCCTCCCCTGGATGTGTTATCACAGCAACAAGAAGGCCAGCTAGGCAGAGTTAGATTTAGATAAGAGTTTCCTCAATTTTTTGACCCGTGTGAAATTGTCCTCTATAATGAGATGTCTGTTAGAAATTACCTTTGTTCTTTCCTGATTTTAAATCATTTAATATGAGACATCATTATGTAATTAAGTGGGCCCCAGCTCCAGTCAAGAGGGTGTCTCCTGCACCCAGGTCTGGGGTCATCATTTCTAATGCCTGCCTTTCCTTCTTGGTTCAGTGCAGACCCACTCTGTGCTAATATAGTCTCTGCAGTCTTTCTTTCCTTTTGAAAACAGGACCACCTGTGCTACTATATCCTCTGCTTTCCAGAAACCCTTCTTTCCGCAGATATCCTCCTGGTCATTTGACTATTTAGAGGACTTATTTGTAGATCTCCCTCAGGAAGTACAATCACTCAGTGATTTTTTTTTTTTTAAAAATCTTTCTAGGTATAGTAGTAGTAAGCAATTACTATGCACTTATTGAATATGATCATTGGGCAATAATAAATTACTATTCCTGAGACAATAAAAACTAGCATTCAGAAACAACAGATGGCTACTTAGGCTCTTTCATGCAAGCTAAAATGGTGCTTAGAAATAAGTTCTGTTGCTGGCACCATCTTGCAGACGGTGAAGTAGAGGCTGAGAGAGGATGCGTTAACTGCCTGTGACACAGTTAGCAAAGGCTGGAGCAGGATTGGAGCTGTCAGTCCAGACTGCCAGGCATTCTGACTGTAGTTTTTAGGAAAGGTGTCAGGATAATGTTTAGCTGGAATTTTCCTTTTCTTTGGCATACATGGGTATAGTCTTTTTCTTTGAGTGTGTAAGTAGCATAGATTACAAATTTCACTTTGAGTTCTTTTAGAATGAGCTATGAATGAAAATAATTTTAGCACAGAAGTATCATCTTGGTCAACTGAATGTGGAAAGCAATTACCAAAATCCTGATTTATAAAAAGTACTGGAACCTAACAAAATACTGTTCTCCAATCTCTTTTCTATTATTTTTACATATCTATCTATCTATCTATCTATCTATCTATCTATCTATCATCTATATTTATATATATGTGTATATGTGTGTGTAATTTAAACATAGCAAAATTTAAAGACTTTAAAAAAACTTTTGATTTTTATATGTAAATATTTTAGTTTGATTCATTCTCAAATGTTACTATCCATGAGAATCTGTTATCTGTTGTGGGCATTCATTTATGATGTAAAGTATTTTCAAAAGCTTAAGGAAAATCCTTGGGGCAGACCTGAAGTGGAGGTGATGAAATCGCCCACAGGACACCTTAGCAAAGATCCTCTTAGTAGGCTCCTGCTTATTACACAGAGGGGGGAATCCCACATTTGCACAATCAGTCCAGCAGCTCCGGGGGGGGCAGTCTGCTTCCATTTCTCTAAAGTAGCTGCATCAGCACAGATGAGAGCAACAGCATTTGTGGTAGGAGGGGAAGCGGGCATCCTATAGGGGCGGCTGTACCAGCTGCACCAATGGTAGGGGGCAGAGGTAATAGCTACCAGCGGTGGCAGGGAGGAATGACAGTGGTGCAGGACCAGGATCAGGAACAGAGTACTGCAAATTCCTGGGAAAGGAGCCCCGATAATGGAAATCAGGATACAGCAGGAGCAGCAGGAGCAGGAGTAGCAGGAGCATCAGCATCAGCAGCAGTAGCAGCAGGTACTCTAGCCTAGCAGAAGTAGAACAGGAACAGCAGAGCAATGGCTACAGAAGTTTCTGGAGGGGAGGCAGGCAAGGCTCTTAACAGTGGGAGGAGCATGGATAGCAAGAGCAAGGGGCTCTCAATGGAGAGAAATTGCTTTTCTTAATGTAAGTGCCCTTTCAAACTCCTGCAGTATTTGGCCATTAGTTGAACAGCTATTATAAGTGTCTGTCATCATAGTCGTTTTTGATGTATAAGGCGAGCTTAGTTGATAAAAGGGGAGAAGCCGAGATGAGGAAAGTGCTTTGTTGTAAATACAAGAAACAAGGAAGGCCTTGGGAGCCGCCTGAGACCCATGTAAGATGGACTGAAATCAGATCTTTTTCATAGCACCCCTTAAAATGCCCCTTTAATTCCTTTTAGGATGAGCTAATGTATTCAAATGGTTTCACTGTGTGGGCTGTCTGAGTTGTTGTAAACAGCACATGAGGTGCCCGGAGAAAGTCACTATCTGGAATGTTTCTAACATTATAGTTTGAAATGGACATGGCAGATGGATGACTGTAATGTCTGTGACCGTGAAATGAGACTTGCTGTGGGGTCCCAAACTCTCACTGTTCTGAGCTCAGAAGCAAAACCAGGAGAAGACAGGACAGTCCACTCTTATGAAAGTTAATCGGTGGCGGATCAGAATTCCTCAGAATCGACCATACCAGCGGATGTGATTTATAGTCCGTACCAATGTGTTGTTAAGGCATTGGGATTCCCTTACATTCTTCCCCAACTAGAGAAAAATCTGCATTTACATATAAGAAAATAGTTGCCCACACCCATCAACACACAGCCTAGCTTTCAATGTAAAGTCTGCATGCTCATAGGGAAAGAAGCCTTGAGAAAAGGCAGAATTTAGCATAATTGAAACGTGGTTAGCCATCTGGAGCACTCGTTGCAATACAAAGACATTTGGTGTTTTAAGTGGAGGATTTGGGATTCTTTTGTGTCTTTTAAGAACATTGATTTATTGAGACTGTGCATGGCTTCCCATCGTATATCCAAAAGAGTAAGGGCTTCCTAAGTATCCTTTTCACTCATTTTACAAAATGTTCAATACAGTAAGAAAACAGAAAGAAAACTTTGAGGGTATATAAACCGAAGTTACAGAAAATATACAAAATATTTTGTTCCAAGAATTCACCAAATGGTATTAAATATAAGGGTTTTTTTTCCCCTAGAAAAACAAAATCCTGGGTATTTTTGAATGTTGGACAAATAATGAACAAACAATTTATGGTTATGTCAGCATTATACTAAATAATTCTTTGAAATACATTTTGAGTGTGTAAAGTGAATCCAAGGATTAGTCTATGAACTTCTAAAATTTCATAGTAATAACTGGAGTTGATAAACTTAAGGTATAGAATAAACATTTTATGCAAATGAATCTATTTAAATAAGACATTCCATGAGTAAAAGTTTTATTAGGCTCAAACAATTATGAATCACATTTCAAGTGATTCTGAACTCAATCTTATATTATAAAATACGGCTATTTGGAGGTTTCATTATACTAGCCTCAGGCATTTAAATTTTTAAGTATTGTTTCAATTTGTATCTGTTTATACTGAAATTATAAATGTATTATTTGCATGTTTTGTTTAACTCAAAGTGAAAACCTGGCCACTTCTTCAGCGGTAGACTTTTATCAAAATTTTTCATGTGGTCACGAGTGAGAAATAAGATTTTATTATTTATTATCCAAAACACATGAACCGTATCTATGTCATACATACAATTTATATATATTTACAGATGGATTTCTATGTTACCTAAACAAACAGGAGAAGATCATTACAAGAAAAACAGAAAGAATAATCTAGAGAATACAAGTTTCCACAAAACTTACTTCAGGGTAACTGAGTTTATATAACTTGCTCTTTAAAAATTAAAACACATATTTTTTTATCATCACTCCCAATTAACAACTTAAAGTCTGAGTTAGTGATTATGTCTACATTAGAACTTACAATTAATAGTTTTATTTGCTTATTCAGAACTTAAAACAAAATGCTAGGAGAATTTTCAATTTCCCTGTTTCTGTTGTTTGATCAGCTATGGATTTTATGGAGTAGTCAAAATTATTTTTGAAAATAACTGAAATGCATAGTGTTTCATTAATTATACTAGAACAAGTGAATCAATTGTGAGAGTATGGTTTGGAGGCTGTATTTATGTGATTGAGTACACTAGCACATGATGTATTCTTCTTTACTTTTATACTTTATTAGAGGCTGTAAAAGAACTCTATCGAAATGTAAATGGCATTTTAAACTCCGAGTCTGAAGTGTTGCGTGTCTACACAGCAGTATCCTGAAGTGTTCCATGACACTCTATTCTCACTGAATGAGATGTTTCCTTTGTGGTTTTCTTCATACTGGAGTCAAGTGTCTGAGTCAGTGATTTCTAAGTGTCCTCCTGTTTTGGGATGATAAAGGCCACCCATCTCCGTTAGAATTCAAAATGTCCTCATTGGAATGGAAGGGTGGCCATACTACCTGGTTTGATTTCCTACATATTCTATTAGACAACACATTCTGCCAGCATGATAAATCACCTCATTAAACTTGCAAAATATTTCTTTTCCTAAGACATAGGACTTAGGCGGCCGCTCCAACTAGCAAGAGCAGTGGCCACATGTATTATTAAGCTGTTTCCTTGTAGCTATATAACACGTAGTGATTGTATACATAAATACAGACATACTGGTTTAAAATCTTGTGGATGGACACACACACACACACACATACACACACACACATGTTAGGATTGTCTTCTAGAGGAACTGTCCTACTTCATGATAGTAACTTAAACACATCACATGTGTGGAGAGAACCTGTGGGAGGCTGCGCTATAGACAGACACATGTGATATAGACCAGCATGAAGAACAAGGTAGAAAGACTAAGAATGTCAATTTGAAAGTCTCCTACAGAGAAGGTTTTTCTCATGATAATATCAATGTGAAAGTATAAAGATATCTTTAAAGGCAAGCCCACCCTGAAATAATGTAAAATAAAGAATAAGCAACAAAAGCAAAAACCAATGGAAACTGTGCTGATCTTGAGGTCATGCCCATGTAACAGACTTGGTAAAGATTTAGCTTGTTATATGAATTAGAAGTGCCAGAAGTAAGCCGGGCAGTGGTGGCGCACGCCTGTAATCCCAGCACTTGGGAGGCAGAGGCAGGCGGATTTCTGAGTTCGAGGCCAGCCTGGTCTACAGAGTGAGTTCCAGGACAGCCAGGACTGTACAGAGAAACCCTGTCTCGAAAAAAACCAAAAAAAAAAAAAAAAAAAAAAAAAAAAAAGAAGAAGAAGAAGTGCCAGAAGTAGGCGTTTGGGTGCATTTCCTTGCAAGACTGATCAATTTAAAATTTTATAGTTCTGGAAACTTCTGTTCCACCCGCTATAATGTAAATTTTTCTAGTGGCTACTGAGCAGTTATTAAGTTGGTCAGAACATGCCCAAAGGCTGTGGCACATGGCCCTGGAGTTGGATCTGCATTGCAAGTTTATCATTTCACTGTATCAGCATGCAGCCTTGATTCTGTTTCCTATGCTGACTGGGTTTCTCAATTACTTAGAAAAAGTGTAGGTGAACATTGGTTAGGTAAACGACTTTGGCAGAATACTCACCCAAATACCAATAGTTTAGAAAGAGAAGGAGCTTATTAATCCCCTTTCTGAGAGCTCGCTGAGGTAGACTGGAGCCCACATTTTCATTTACCAAAAATCGCAGAGCAGGATCCAATCATCAGATTTCCCTTGGCTTCGTGATGGGAAATCTTATGAAGCTCCCTCTCTGGATGATTCTCTCTTGCTGCTTTTTCTGTAGGTCAAGCTCAATGCTTTGGGGGGCATCCCTGGTTACTATCCATATAGAGCCAGTTTGTCCCTCGATGATCTCCTTAATTCAAATCATTTTGTTAGCACCACGAATGCTATGTCTACTGCATAGAATTACAGAATCCATCTCTACCACCTCTGCTCCAGAATTATGGTCTCCTTGGCCTGGTGTCCTTCTTCTTCCCTGGGCTCTCCATGTCTGCAGTGTTGACTGCCAAGCGGATGATGCAAAGACACAAACATACTGAGGTCAGCTGTGCACACGTTCATGGGCCTTGCTGTACTTTTATAGCCTGTAGAAGACCCATGTTGCATCCACGTATAGACAGGCATCTCTTCTTAACGTGAGCTGTCACCATGCAGTTTGGTCACAGTGCAGACTGCTCACGGTGACAAACGCCTTACTATAGTCCAGATATAGCAGACACTCAGCTGAAGCATTGGGGGGAGACCTACAAGTGTTTGCAGTTGCTGAGCTGAGAAAATGTCCTGGTGGGGACGCTGGTGGGATCAAGGCAGATCATCTTCTGCCTTGGTGTGATTGACAGCGGCGAAGAGCGACAAGAACACTTAAGAAAAAGTATTGGGCATTTCAGGTGCTGAGTTTGCAATTTGGGGCATTCCATGTTTCTTTCACCGATAACCACAAATTTTGGCTGGAGAGAAACATACCAGGAATACTACTTGTAAATAAATGACTGGGAAGGGAGGAGGATAAATGGTGTTGATATGTATTATTTTCATTTAAGTAACTTGCTTTCCTTTATTTTTTATTTTTTCTGGGATTCAGAACCGTCTCCATAACTAGCACTTAAATAAAGGTAATTTTACTGATTATCCTTAGTGGCACCTTGCAGTTTGGCCTGCTTACCGCCTCTCCATCCTGCATTATTTATGAGCTTGGCTTCACATTTGCATGCTGGAATGTGTTCCACCTGTGATTCAGCAGGAATGGGGTGTGGAAACCTGATTGTATTTGCCTTCCATGCCGCTGTGGATTTCTCTAAGCCTGACCTGCGTGCGCTGAGTAAATCTGTGTAGGGCAGGCCTCTGACGCTAACCAGGTGGATTTTCTCAGCTTGAGGGTGCAGGGGCAGAGAGTAACACTCTCTGCTGTATCACGAGTCAGTGGGCTGTCCTCCCTCAGTGAGATCAGTCTTTGGGAGAAGGCGAGGGAGGTTTTCTTATTTAATTTGCTTCCAGCGAGTTCCCCCTCACCCTCTTTTCTTATAGTTTAAGTAATGC
Organism: Apodemus agrarius; assembly: GCA_964023405.1. NCBI lineage: Eukaryota > Metazoa > Chordata > Mammalia > Rodentia > Muridae > Apodemus > Apodemus agrarius. Next base: position 129,243,225 of record OZ030007.1, on the reverse strand, counting down.
TTTCTTAGTTGGTCATTAGACTTTGGGAGTTACTCACTTTGTTGGCGCAGACACTAAAACCTTCTGTCTTTTAACTCTGATTAGTGGCACTTTAATAAAGTCATTTGAAGTTCAGTGGACTGAATTTTCTAACTTTTCTGATGTTTCTATGGTCACAGCGAAGCGACCCGCAGCATTGAAGCCTCTGGGCAATCTTTTACATGCAAATTCTGCAAAACCATGCATAATTTTGTATATCTGACTTCCACACCAACTGCAGAGGGTGAGGGATTTGAATGAAAAGTGGTCCCAGTGCTCCCGGCCTGTGTTATTTCTCCAGTTGGGGTGCAGCGGGCTGGGAAATAGAGAGGCTGTCAACATGCTGTCAGTTGACTGAATTTGGGTCTTTCAGGATCAGCAGTTTGCTGATAAAGACTTTTATGGTCATACTTTAGGTTTTCTTAACAAAACAATGTTGACACCACCTCATTTTCTTCCCCTTGATTGGATAATCCTGGTAATGCACGCTATTGAAGGAAATATTTCTCAGAGTCAGGCCAATGAATTTTTGCTCGAAGAGGTGGAGAGAGTTTGTCCGATGGCTGTAATTAAATCATGCATGGTGAACCGGCTTTGGGGGAATTGACGCGTTGTGTATTGCATTACAACCTGACTGAGCACTGACAACGCCTGAGAACGGAGCGGATGAAAAATTATGGTTGTTTTTTTGGTTCCCAAGAAGCCAACGAGGCAGGTCATTGACTTGATTTTCATGGGAAGCCCAGCTTTGCCCTGCTCGCATATTCAGAGACCCAGCAACCTGTATTGAGTTCTGGAGGGAGCAGGCAGCAGCATTGTGCCAGGGTTTGTGGAGGAGAAACAAGGCAAGATTTAAAACAAAGTCCTGAATAGGAACAGTAGCCCTGTGTCTTGCAGATGACCGACTTTTCTCAGTGGCGTTTCATGTGAGTGCCCCCTCTTTTCCTAAATAAGGCCACACTGTAGTAAGAGGAATATTTAAGATATAATCCAGTGACCTGCAGGAGGAGGGACAGTCACTACAAAAGGAAGAAATAGTTGGGAGCTGTGAACTACAAATGTCGTCAGGTGGCTCCGAGCCAGGAGAGTACAGAAGACAGCAGATCCAACCAAATGAATAAGGGACCTTGAATATGTTTTCCCCCCCAACCCTTAGTAAACTTATGCATCTAATCACATAGGAAAACAGAGTCAGTTATTGCCTTCGCCTATTTTAGAAAGCTCTGTTCCTTTCTATGGGCTTTGTTGATCTCTGGATTTTTTTTCTGTAAAGACTAATTTAATAGAAACAAAACCAATGCTATCATAGGCAGGATCTTGGCAGCAGCAGGAGTGGGCTCGCTGGGGACCTGTGGCTTCCTGAGTGGGAGTGACAATGAATTATGATGAGGCGGTGTGGGGACGGTGATGCTCAGGAGCTGTATGGGTTCTCAGTAAGTAAAAGGAGATGTTGGCCTGGGATGGAAATGAGCATTTGTAATCATGACTTTCTGGAAGGTGACAGCAAGGTGTTTTTTTTTTTTTTTAAGTTTCAAATTTTTGCTTTTTGCATCAAGTAATATTTGTGTATATTCATGAAAGACAATCAGGAACTGTGGATCATTGCTGTGACCCACTCAGGGAAATTAGTAAACCTTCGCGCTTTTCTTGTAATCAGTTCTAAATTCTTCTTCCTTTCTTTTATTTTATGTTTTATTTTTCGAGACGGGGTCTCGTGCTATAGATGAGCCTGGCCTCAAACTCAGTGCAGTGCTCCTGCGTCAGCTCCCTGACCACTGTAATTATAGGTGGTCAACTTACAACATTAATTTTTAAGATCTAATGTGAGAAGTAGCTGTATAAGAAATTCCTCATGCTGGCCGGCTTAGTGCTAGGCAGGTAGCTGAGAGTTTTAGATCTAGGTCAGAGGCAGCAGGAAGAGAGAGCCTGACTTGTACACCTGAAACCTCAAAGCCCATGCCCAGTGGCACACCTCATTTAACAAGACCACACCAAAAAGTCCACCCAAAAAGTCTACACTTCCTAATAGCGCCACTTCCTATGAACCTCTGGGGGCCATTTTCATTCAAACCACCGGAACGGTACTGTATGTATTCATCTCTATATATCTTTCAATATTGAGACAAACTAATTTCAGAAAGTGTATAGAGAGACATAGAGGTGCAATGGATGTCGATGAAAGATAGCTAGATGATAAGTAGAGGAAAAGACAAGATAGGAACACGATAGGGTTCTCTCAAAGCCACTGCTAAGGAACCAGAAATGCGGCTCCGCAGGGAACGGCACCTACTCCCAAGCCTGACATCTGAGTTTGATCCCCAGACCCACATATTAGAAGGAAAGAACTGACTACCGCAAATTGTCCTGTAACCTCCACATACACATTATAGCATAAGTGCCATCCCCAAATAAAATAAATAAATAAAAACTAAAAAATTAGGTAAATACCAAAAGAACCTCTGGTGGAAAAAGAGTCTTGTGAAATCTATGTATCTGTGTGTCTATGTATGTATGTATGTATGTATGTATCTATCTATCTATCTATCTATCTCAGTAATTCTATAGTTGGCATTTCAAACAATAGACATCAATGCTAGCAAAAACAACCATTTTAGAAAAGAAATAATTTGTGTGCTTAGATGTATTTCTGAAACATAATTTGGATTTTACATATAACATGCATGGACTAAATAAAATCCATGGGTGCATACATTGGTGCAGCACACCGTAACTTGTGATTATATTGAGTTCGTATTGAGGAAAACCCAGTGTTCATCAGGACAACATAAGAACCAGTCTTTTAAAATCACGGTGGTTCTGAGTACAACACTTCCTAAAATTTTGACCTTTAAAAGATGGGGACTTCATAATGTTGTTTCAAGGTCATATGACTGAAAATCATTTGACGTTTGGCTGTGGGTACATGACTGAGTCATTCACTTGTTCATTGTTGAACTACAGAGTTCTCAGTATGCTCACTCTGAGATTTAGTAACTTATCTATTCACTATCTGTGTTGTACAAGAGATGGAAAAAAAATCCCAATGTAACTCTGACAAGGTAGGGAAAGCCTGGTCTGGGAATCAGAGGACATGCCTTCAATCTTCAGATCACAAACTCTCTGAACCGAGTCAATGTTATTTGGAAGTCACTAAATAGTTTTCAATTTTAGTTTCTCTGTCATTCACATTAAACAAAAATGTTGCTATCTGGTTTATTTAGTTCTGGTCTTCATTAGTTAATCACCCCAAACACCCAACCTGGGAGTTTCTTAGAACCATCACACTCAAGGGAAGAGCTGTTGGCTGTACACATGAGCATATGTCTTTGGTGTGTAAATAGCATGTTTAACTGTCAATGTCCCAGTCCAGAGGTTGTCACAGGCATGCCCCTCTCAGACATGGAATGAGGCTCTGTGTGTGATATGATCCCTATGGATGTGAATTCTGATTTCTCCTGCTTGTTATTGTGACCCCTGGGCCAAACCCACATCTAACACACAGAGCAATCTAGAATGGTTTAGTAGGACAACAAAGTCATTCTTGGAATTACAGTACAGTAGAAGGAAGTTAATAAGAAAATTGTGTTTATAATTAAGCTTTTAATTGAAATACCTCCCGTGTGTGTGTGTGTGTGTGTGTGTGTGTGTGTGTGTGTGCATAGATTAGGTACATCAAACCTAGGCAGCAGTTCAGCTTGTACTATAATATCCTGTTTGTGTAGATAATCTTCTCATGATGTTACTGATAATAATAGTGATTGAGTTGGGTTTCTTATAAAATAAATTTGGGGGAAAATTTATATGTATTTTATCACATTCAAAAGAAAGCTGAAGGGATAGTTTTGATACCAAGCAGGGTCAAGAAATGTAGGAATTGAGTGTAGGCAATTCTCTGAAGAGAACAGTTATTTTTCTAATGTTTTCACTTTTTCCAACCAAAGCAAAAAGATTAAAAACCAAATAGATCAAATAGCAGTAAGGATTCCACACAAGGGGAACACAAAGCATTTGGAATTGTGCATGGTGGCCTGAGTCAGATCCCTGGCTTCCCAAGGTAAAGGAGGGAGCCAGCTCTTGAAAGTCATCCTATGACCTCCACAAGTGTGTAACGTGACATGTGTGTGATCACACTCGCAAAAACATATAAACAATCCAACACAGAGCAAAAGATAAATAAAAATTTGGATTCTTAATAAGGCCGAAGCAAATACAAATGACAAAGTCACTGAAGATTATTAAAGTGATTCTTCATGTTACTGAAGTGATGAGCAGATTATGCATAACGGCCACACCTTGTAGCCTGAGACTGATGCGGTTGAAATGTAGCACATTTAATGCCTTTGTCTCAGAGATGAAACATGTTGAAAACCTAAGTTTACAGGAGGTCTAGCTTCGTCTCGAATGGCTTTGACAGCTGTCAACAAGTGGCAACAGCCTTCCCCCCTCAGAGGAAGAATACTGAAGCAAATGCTGATGACGTCTGAAGTTCTTCTTTCTCAGCATTAAAGCTTGTGTTTGGAGAGACTTATGTAACCTACACAGGAAAATAGCATAGTGGAATAATGTACTGCATATCACATATGCTCATGTGTACAGCCAACAGCTCTTCCCTTGAGTGTGATGGTTCTAAGAAACTCTCAGCTTGGGTGTTTGGGGTGATTAAATAATGAGGACCAGAACTAAATAAACCAGATAGCAACATTTTTGTTTAATGCCAATGACAGATAAACTAAGATTATGCATATACCACATGTTTCATATATGTGTATTTGTGTGTGTGTGTGTGTGTGTGTGTGTGTGCGCGCGCGCGCATATGCACACATGCACATGCATGGTATATACTCTCAGGGCATATATTCTGGTTGCTTTCTAGAGTTCAACAATGAATTCATTTAAGCTATGGATTTGCTTGCCATTCATTTCCAATTGGCTAGATTTGAACATTATAAAGATGCCCAGAGTTATCCCACAAACACAACATTTATTAAGTCTTACAAGGTGGAGAGAAATTCCTACTGGCTCCAGTCTGACCTCAGGCAATTCCAGCCACGAATTCAATGTGAAACAGAAGACACATTTGACATTTAAACTTGCTGACACCATTAAAATGGTTGTCATTGTGTGTGTGTGTGTGTGTGTGTGTGTGTGTGTGTGTGTGTAGACTGGAACACAGAGATTTCTATCCTGTGAAGCTTGGTTACTTGGTATTGTAAAAAAATGTACATTTCATATAATGAGTGAAAATTTTCTTTATGCTGTTTTGGAGGAGGAGAGAAGGCCAGCTTCCTTACAGAAACACAAAGCCTCATAAATTTGGATTCTAGCAGTTCCTGGCACTTTACAACCCGTTCAATGCACGTGTAGCTCGGTTATGTTTCTCTTTGGTCAGCCAATGTTTTCTTTCTTTCACCCCAGTACGATGAGCCATTTGGAGTTTTATCTCTGCATGTATCAGGCCAATTAGTACAACACAAGAAAGTCATACAGTTGGACCAGACTTCACTGATGTCATTTTATCTTTGTTTCCCAAATATAAAAAAATCCCAAGCTCCATTGTTTAGATGACCATTTTAGAGTCCAGTCCTTTAGCACTGATTCACGAAAAGCGCGTCTCTCCTCTCTCTGACTTGGTTCCTTGTGTTGAGCAGGAAGACCGCACTCGGAGCTTTGTATGTGTGAAAGCGAGGAAGGAAGTGTGCCTTGCGCAGCCTGCATTTCCAGGCAGGAGTTTGTGCTTTGTTTACTGTGTTTCTCATTCTGGCCGAATGTTCCTGTCTCTAAAGAGCTTTGGAGGAGCACCTTTGTCCAGCACTGGCCTCCAGGAAGACTTGGACCCTCACAAGCTGGGAGAATGGATCCTGGCAGCCATCCACAGGAAAACAGAGCTTTGCAGACCTCCTGCTGCTTTCCTTGAAAGTCCCCAGCCATGCAGAGCCATTTAGTGTTACTAGGGAGGGACAGTGAGCAGAAAGGTCATTGAGTGTCCCCTTAGCCTTGCCAGTCAAATTGACCATTACATTTGCTGAATTTCCAACCTCCAAGGCTGCTGGGCGTCTTGTTGCATTCCCTCTGCACAGTCTGGAAGGATAGGATTCCTTTATCTTTGCCGTTGGGTTAGAGGCAATAGGATGCCCTTAGAAGACCCTAAGGGCATCCTATTGCTCCTGCATCATGTAGTAGGGTATAGATCCACTTAAGAGGTTAAACTGTGTGGCTGGTCAGATTGCCGAAAACCTCATCTGCGGTTTTCTAAATTCTTCCTATTTCATCTTTGCTGAAAAACCTTACATTTAAAGGCTCTGGATCTTATGACGGTCTGATTTTGGATTAAAATCTGTATGATTGTAAATTTCATGCCACTGATTTAGAAATAGGCACATATTAAATGCTGAACTCTCTGTCCCTTACCCAGCCACCAGGGCTCGCTTTGAAGACTGTGGTAAATTTCCTTTGAATGTAGAGTTTGGTCAGTGTGCTTTTGTCCTTTTAGTGGAACAGCAGTTAGCTCCAGAAGTATCTATGGTACAAAGCTCCATGTCCTTGGAAACTACAAATGTCACAGCCTGTTTTCCTTGGCTGTCCTCTGTTGGTGACCACGACTTTGCTGTGTCTGTCTTGTTAGCATTCAGTTTGCTTTACTGTATCTGCTATACACTGGCTCTGTCTTCCATTTTCCTTTATTAACATAAATTTATCCTTAATATGTGTTCAAGAATGTTGTTCTCAGCACAAGCTGTCCAGATAGTTCAGATTCCCTGGCTGGGCCTATCCAACTGGAGTGCATGTGAACTTGGGAGATGGAGGCATATTGACGAGGCAGGATTCTGCTGTGACCTTGCAATCTTTGTCAGTGGAAGTCCAAAACAGTTTTACACATCTCTGTTTGATTATGACCACATAATTACATTCTCATATTCAGAATTTTTCAACTATTATATGTTCTTTGTTCTAAGCATTTTCACAATTTCCCAATTTGCTGTAAATGTCTGGACCTTCCCAACTTGAGATGAACTTGATTTTAAGAAATCCTGGACTTTATGGACCAGATTTAATACTGCAATTTTTATCATTTCAGAAATGGAGGTAATTCCTGTAGAGCATTTTACAGTGGCATTTGCACAGACAAGGGGTGTGCCAGCTTTAAGATGTCCTACAATGAAACTCTTCTGCCTTCTGATGAATTGGGGGCTTACAATTCCAGGTGGATAGAGTAAATCAACATGGTGGAGAGCAGACAGCGAGAAGGAAGGGAAGGAGCTGGAGGAGCAGCTGAGAGCTCACATACTCATCCAAAACAGGAAGCAGAGAAAGTTAATTCACAATGGTAGAAATAGTGTCTTTTAAAACTGTGAAGCTCACCCTCAGTGACACACTTTCTTTAACAAGGCCACGCCCCCAATCCTTCCCAAACAGTGCTGACCAAACAGGACAAAGCATTCAAGTAGACCATCTTATGGAGGCCATTCTCATGTAAATCATCACAAGCCATTTTTCTGACATGAAATTGGGGTTCTCTGTCTCTTACACCCTCAACCTGGGCACAGAAAGATAAAATGCCAGCTTTAAGGTATAATCAATATGACCAGAGGAAAGTTTATGCTGATGTAGCAGAATTAGAAGAAAGTTTAATTTCTACATTGCTCTACCACTAAGAGAGTGCCCTGCACACAGCTGACGAATGTGCTTTTAATTCCAGCTCACCATCTTCAGTGCTGCATTGTTAAAATGTGAGTCCACTCTAGCTTGAAGATGCTTTCAAATTCTTCTGGGATTTTAGAAGGACTCAAGGGTGAATTCTTAATGAACAATAAAGATTTCAAACCAGATTTTATTTGTCAAGAAATGTCTAGTCCCATAGAAAGCTTGGCATTCAGTCGCAATGACATTTTCTTCAAGCAGTTCTACCACAAGTGGAAAATGAAACCCAGCAGTGTCTAGCGACCATCCTCTACAGAAGCCCCGCCCACACACCCAGCTTTAGCAGGAAGATGCTGTTCCTCTCCCTCAGGCCTCACCATACATCTGCCCCCTGCTGATTTGCCTGTTTTTTTATGTTGTTTAAGAATATATTATACATTAAAATGTTTATTTCCCTTCCAGTTTACAGCTATGTCCCACATTGACTCAGAAGTGAGATAATCGTGCTTTAAAGTAAATTCTTTAATATATATATATATTTACAATCCTTTGTCAGTCTTAGTTAATGTAAGGCTTGACACCAGGTGTAAAACTGAAATTGGTGTATTTTAAGAGAACAGTGCCCCGTCAGATCTCAGAATTACAGGAAGTCTCGGTGCTCACGATCATGAAGGAGGCTGTTGACACTAAGGCATGGCTTAAGCCAGCAATACTACATTCAAAATAAACATGCGTTTTACTATTTAGAGTAAACTGTATGGTCTCTAAAATTTCAAAATGCAGAATATGCATCGATTGGACTGTGGTGTTTCAAAATTTTCAAAGCCACCAATAGAGACTGTGCCTACCTAAAAGGCTCAGAAATATTCCATAATCACACACTGCTTCTGAGGACAGAGTGACACTTAATATTCATTTCTGTGATCTTACTAAGCTTTCCCAAATGAGCAAAATTCATAAGGTGAACAAGTAAGTTCTCAAAATATGTTTTAAAAGTGAGAAATGAGATTGTAGCTTGGGTTCAAAAAAGATCTCAGAACATTAGTAAGTGGTGTTAGAAGTATTTCAATAAATGGGCAAATGGCCATTTTTCTCTCATCAGCCGATGCCAAAATTAACTGGCTTTTGTTTTAAGGTATTTGTTAATAATGGACTTTTTATTTGTGATACTGAGTTCATATTTATTGGATTTGGGCCTTTTATTCTTCATGAGGAAAGCAATATTTAGAATTCTCCAGGCTGTCTTTTAAGATGAAGTCAGCTTACATGATTTTCATGACTTTTAAAATGTAGTTGGTTGAAAATGAACTGGATCATCTCCTGGATGGTCAGATTTGAGAGAATCATCTTCCTTTCTTGTGTAGTGTATAATACAGTCAATAGCTACATAACCAATGAGGTTCCTGGACCAATGCATCTATCCAGGAAAAGAAACCAAGCTATTATCCCTTCAAGACCACGCTCTGTGCCTGGGAAATTACACCAAGCTTCAAACCCGACAGGGAAAATCTGTGGAGGCTGAAAAAGGGGGGCCACTGAGGAGAGGTTGTCAAATCATCCATGCCCAGGTCACTGAAAGTGGCTGCCTGGCAGTCATAGAAACTAAAGGATGAATCTAGAAGTTCAGTTTTCTCTCTTTTTCTTGTGTGTGTAGTGTACATCTATGTCTATGCATATGTGTGTATGCATGTGAGTGAGCCCATATGTGCACATGTCTCCAAGTACAGGCCAAAGTTCAACTGCAACTCTCTTCCTTCATTGCTGGTCACCTTATGTACCGAGGCAGGATCTCTCTCTTGAATCCAGCACCCATAGATTCAATCAGTATATGTAGCCAGCTTGCTTTGAGGGGTCCCATGTCTGTCTCCTGTACACATGTGTTCAAGGTTTGACACAGCCCATGTATTGCATATACATATATCATGATACACGTGAAATATCTTAAACTTTTTTCACTTGCTCCATGACATGGAGATAGGGTTTCAAATTGGATTTCTCATCTCTGCACCGGGGCCTTCTGCTGGGGCAGCTGGGCTCTTTGATTGGCATTATTATGTCTCTGAGGAGCACCCCACTGCTCGGACCCTGTTTTGTTTCTGACAGCAGAGATTTTTCTTCAGTGGTCTCCCGAGTGGGAGTCTGAGGGAAGCAACCTCACTAGAGAAACTTCAAAGAACAAAGGAGCAATCCTAATCTCCTTCACAGGAGCCACTAGGGTGGTCCCACCCCATAATAGTGTCTCCTGGCTTGCATTCCTAAGCTCACAGAGCAAAATCACCCAACAGCCATACGGCCTCAAAATCTCGGCATGTCCTCAAGCTGGATCTGTACTAGAGGGAAAGACATATCTGCTTCCCCAGGGACTTTGTCTTCAAAGGCCGGCTAGACGGGTACTCTACAGATTTATGACATGTCTGAGCCAATATTTATTTTACTCGGTTGCTGGAGCTAATAATATATAGCAGATTGGTATTTACAGAAGCAGCCTGAAGTTTCTTTGTTTGGTTTGACTTTACCAAGAGGCCCCACTCAAGCAGATGGCCCTGACAGGAATACTCTTCAGAGATCCAAGTCTGCTTATTTTTCTGTGCTGCCATTTATGAGTTGTGAAGTAAACTTAATGCATTTCGACAGATCCTATACGAGTCAGGTGAGAGAGTGTTTTGGGTGCTGGAGAGATGGCTCCGTGGGTCATAGCACTTACTGCTCTTGAAGAGAACCTATGTTTGGTTTCCAGCATCACACAGAGACTCCTGACTACATGTAACTCCAGTTCTAGAGGATGAGATTGCCTCTTCTTGTCCCTGCAGGTAACTACATACATGTAGTAACATTCATACCACATAGATATACATATGATTTTTTTAGTATAGGTGATTAGAATTGATACTATAATAAAGTAAACTATAATTGAGTCATGGATTATTCTAATAATTCAGTCCAATATCAAATATCTTGGATTAATATTATTTGGTAAACAGGAATACATGTACATCATTTATCTCTATAGACACCAAGGATGTGCAGCAAATGGAATAATTATATATGTCAATGATCTGGCAGATACTGTGATAGCTGCGGTGTAGACATTAATCAACAGATAGCACAATCTGATAGATGATAAACTACCTTATATTACAGGAATTCTAAATAGGCATTCATAAATCCAACACCATGGAATTAGATTTTTCAGTGGGCACAATTATATCTATGTGCTTCTTCTATTTTATTTCATTATAGATGCCTTATAACTAATGAATAAAATAGGAGGGGGATATATCCCATGATATTTATAAAACACCAGCACAGTTTTTCATGAGCAAAATTGAACTTACTTTTGCTAAACTATAAATTACTGTGTCTCTGGGCATGGATAACCAAAAATAATTATTAAGGCCATCTCATCAGTCAAAAGACCATAAACTAAATTGTTAAAACTGTTTCCAGAAAATCAAAATGTCTGAATAAGCGATTCTTGTTTCGTGTTCAGTTTAGGAAAACATTCAGTCTCTTGATCCAGAGTCAAACTGTCATCTGTTCCTTCACATTGATAAGGTCCATATGAGCAAAGCTTAATGCAGATGTCTTTTTTTTCTTTTTGTTATCATAGAATTCTAGACTTTTTTCTTTTCTTTTCTTTTCTTTTCTTTTCTTTTCTTTTCTTTTCTTTTCTTTTCTTTTCTATATTCTTTGTTTACATTCCAAATGATTTTCCCTTTCCCGGTTCCCCATATACAAATTACCTATTAACAGAACCCTATGTTAGCTATGCATGCTGAAGGCAGGCTATCACCCAGGCATCTCCGCTAAAGGACTTTCATGTGTACACACACATGCACAAATGTATGTATATGCAGGCACTTCAGGCATAAATCTTCAATTGCAAACAGCCTACCAGGTGGGTAGGTAATATATGATCTCTAATGTTTAAGAAAGTAGCTTGCTGGTACAACCACTCTGGAAATCAGTCTGGCAGTTCCTCAGAAAACTAGACATGATACTTCCGGAGAACCCAGCCATACCACTCCTGGGCATATACCCAGAAGATTCCCCAGCATGCAATAAGTATACATGCTCCACTATGTTCATAGCAGCCTTATTTATAATAGCCAGAAGCTGGAAAGAACCCAGATGTCCCTCAACGGAGGAATGGATACAAAAAATGTGGTATGTATACACAATGGAGTACTATTCAGCCATTAGAAACAATGAATTCATGAAATTCTTAGAGAAATGGATAGAGCTGGAGGACATCATATTAAGGAAGGTAACCCAGTCTCAAAAGAATACCCATGGTATGCATTCACTGATAAGTGGATATTAGCCTAGAATCTTGGGATACCAAAGACACAATTCACATACCAAATGATGTCTGACAAGAAGGAAGGAGTGGACACTGGTGCTGGAAAGGATCAAAGCATCAGTGTAGGGGAATACCAGAACAGGGAAGTGGGAAGGGGTGGATGGGGGAACACGGGGAGGGAAAAGGGCATGTGAGACCTTTGGGGGTCAGGGAACCAGAAAAAGGGAAATGAAATGTAAATATAGAATATATCCAATAAAAAAATTAAAAAAAGAAAAGAAAAAAAATGAAAGTAGCTTGCTTACTCTTGCTCTGGAGAGATGGATCAGCAGTTATAAGCACTGTGTTGTCAGAGGATCTGGGTTCAACTCCCAGCACATACTTGGCTGCTCACTACTCTCTATAACTCCAGTTTCAAAAAATCGGATGCCTTCTTCTGACCTCTGCAGGCATCAGTCCCACACACGGTCCACATACACAGATGCAGGTAAAGCACGCATACACATAAAAATACTTTAAAAATATTAAAAAGTGATTCTCTCCAACCACGCTTTAAACATACTTTTATCAAATGTTTGACTGTCCCTTTCATTTTGTGGTGCTGGGAACTGGGAATCAACCACAGAATCCACTCCCCATTTTTTTTTTTGTTTTTATTATTTTTTTTGTTTTGTTTTGTTTTGTTTTGTTTTTGTTTTTGTTTTTTTGGGCTCAGCAAGTACTCTTTTACTGTGTTATATTTTCTGCCCTTTACATTTCTTTTCAAACAAAAAGCATGAACCTTCCTTCTGGCATGAATACAGCCTCAAATAAATGTGCTTCACAGAGAAAATTGAAAGATGGGAGAGTAATGGTCACAGAAAACCATGTTTGATTAAAATCTACAACGAAATGTTACACCAGTGTTTAGGGGGTGGGAGCTCTGTGTATTCATCTGTCTGTCTGTCTGCCTGTCTGTTTCTGTTTCTGTTTGCTGTTTTATTTTCTTGACCATTTATCTTTCTTTTACACATGTGTGGAAATCACAGGTTGATATACAGTGTCTTCCCCAGTCTCTTTTTGCTTCGTTCCTTTGTGAGATGAGCTCTATCACTATCCTGGGACTCCCTACAGACTAGTCTTGCTTGCTAGAGATCCCCGGGGATTCACCTATTTCCACAGACCCAGCACTGACTCACATGTGCCAAGGACACACCTGACACACATGAGGACTGCGATCTAGCTGAGGTCCTCATGGATAGGTGGAAAACACTTTATTCAGTGAGCCTAAAGCATGCCCAATCATTTTCTTTTGCTTATGAGTTCCAACCTGGAGTTCAGTTCCATAATTAGACCTATTACTCTCACTCACAAAGTACCAAGTTTCTCTTGGGTGGAGAGCTGGCTCTTCTCTGGAGTGCTCCACCAACATCCCCTGGGAGGATTGCTAGCTCGCTCTCTCTCTCTCTCTCTCTCTCTCTCTCTCTCTCTCTCTCTCAAGTGTCTTCCATCCCTCAGTGGAAGTGTGCTCTGTTTCCCTTTCATCTAGGCCTTCCCTTGGTTCTGGTGTTCACCTCATATCTTGTCTGTTCTTCAAGTTGGACATTCTCAAACCTCATACATTAGCTCTTCATCTCCTTCCTCAGTACAATGTGTCTTGAAGTCATGATTTCTCACCTAAGTAATGAATCGGGGAACAACTTAATCAGACCCAAGAGACAACGTCTCTCCCCAGGGAGCTCACAGTCTTACATGGGAAGATAACCAAGTAGGGGTCATCAGAGATGGTTGGTTTGTTTGCATGGCACAGGTGTAGGCACTTTAGTTAGTCCTTGTCTGTTGGTGTAGGAGGGGATTCAAGCATGGAGAATGTGTCTCTGTTCTTTGGGATTTTTCACCATTCTTAACCAAGCTCCCGAGGGAGGTCTACACATGAAGCTGTTCAGGGTGGTAGGATCCCAGAAGCATCGATCACAGAGGAAGGAAAGGAGTGGGGCCTGACACCTTCCTCTGAGGAATGTCATGGGCAGGACAGCATTGGAAAACCAGCAGGACTGCTCTTTCAACAGTCAGGAGAGACTGTTGAAATACAAAGTCATTGTAGAGTTAGGGAAGATGGTATGCAGTTGAAAACCTGGGGGCCTACTGATGGACTCATTTAATGCTGCTAAGTAAGGTAAAGAGAAATGCATCTGAAGTCAGGTAACTCAACAGTTAATCTATGATATTCTCTCTTCTCTTCTCTTCTCTTCTCTCTCTTCTCTTCTCTTCTCTTCTCTTCTCTTCTCTTCTCTTCTCTTCTCTTCCCTTCTCTTCTTTCCTCTCCTCCCCTCCCCTCCCCTCCCCTCCCCATCTCCTTTCCTCTCCTCTCCTCCCCTCTCTTCCTTTTCCTTCTCTTCCCCTCACCTTTCCTCCCCTCCCCTCTCTTGTCTTCTCTTCTCTTTGGGTCATATTTGAGTTATCATTAGCTACAGAAGCTATTCAGAAAAAGGGCAAGTTGCTCTATTCCTAGGAAGCACAGGCTCTGACATGCTCAGTTCTTCAGACTTTACCTTCATAGGGGATGTATATAAACACAGATTTGCTTCAAGGAAGAAGAGGTGAGATGTGGGGAGAGAAGATATTCTATATAGAAAAGTGACTTTTTTCTGCTTTTTCATTCTTTTGTATCTTCCAGTCTCTTCAGTCATGTGTAGGCATATCATTTCAAGAGTGAATGGTTCTAACTTGGGTGGACTTTAGGAGAGAAATGATTCTTCATTTGATAACACGGAGCATATGGATAATGTTTCCTAAAATATACAAATGCAGACCTAGCCAGAGGTTTTCTTCCATTAGGAAAGTGGCCTACAGAAATAGAATTTCAGCTTGGTCAATTCCATGGATGAATACAGGATGGCTTTATTAGCAAAATATTCAGTTACTATTGATAGAGCATTTATTAGATTCATTTAATTAAACAATTGTCCACTGAAAGAATAAATATAAGATTCTAAATAGCAACCTTCTCCTGGAGGCTCCCAGCTGTGACAGCATTCTCACCAGGGAAGAGAATCACTTTCTAGTTTGACATACTTGACTAGCTTATATGGAAGATGTGAATCCTTCATAGCTCTGTAGAAAAACATAATTGTTCAGACAGGAAAAATGAGTTTCTATTTTAGTTCAAAATCTAAGAAAATCACACGGAAATTGTCAGATAGAGGAGGTGCTGAGTGCTGTACGCGCACAGGTGTGCGCTTTGATGGAGGTAAGCACACTTCATAGAGGTGCGACGTGTACAGCTAGAGACAGCGCTTAAGAGCATGTGGTGTTTGGATGTAAGTAAACAAAGAATATAGAAAATAAAATTAAAAAAAGAAAATATGATTTCCCTAAAATCCACCCCCCAAAAAAAAATTCCCAAGAAGAAGGAAGGAGAGGACCCTGGTCCTGAAAAGACCGAATCCAGTTTTGTAGGAGAGTACCAGAACAGGGTGGGTGATTGGGGAATGGGCAGGGGTGGGGAGGTGGGGGGGGGAAGAGGACTATGGGACATATGGTGAGGGGGCAACTGGGAAAGGGGAAAGCCTCTGGAATGTAAACAAAGAATATAGAAATATATATATATATGTGTGTGTGTGTGTGTGTGTGTGTGTGTATATGTATATATATATGTACATTTGTATATATGTATATATATGTGTATATATACACACATATATATAGATACATATATACGTATCTATCTATCCATCTATCTCTATCTCTATATCTATCTATCTCTATATCTATCTATCTATCTATCTATATCTATATCTATCTATCTATCTATCTATCTATCTATCTATCTATCTATCTATCTGAGCACGTGGTGTTCTTGCAGAGGACGAGGGTCTGGTTCTTAACACCCTGCCTGGGTAACTTTCAATCAACTATGACTCCAGACCCTCTTTTGGCTTCCAGGGGTACCTTCACTCAAAAGCACATGCACATGCACATGTACACACACACTCACACACACACACACACACACAATTAAAACTAGAAAAATTTTTTCAATGTGTGATTTGTGTATTGGCTATAGTCTTAGATATAATGAAGCTCTAGATGGATGATTGGGGAGGAGAAAACAGGTGTGTGTGTGTGTGTGTGTGTGTGTGTGTGTGTGTGTGAGTGTATGTGTGAGTGTGTACATGTGTGCATGTGTGCATGTGTATCTACCCACCTTAGGTAGACAGATACTATAGACCAGAGTGGAAAGGCAGTTTTCCATCTGTTAGTGTAGAGCTATGAAGCCATGCTTGACCTGTTCTTTGCCTGCTTCTGTTTCCTCGGACTTTCCTGGTGGGTCATTTAGCATTTGCTACTAGCTTAGAAATTAGCTTTTTGGAGGCAGGATGAAGTGCTAAGCATTTGGCAAGAAAGACAGATTTGGATGTAGCTATTCACCTTGTGGAAGGACTTGGCCTGTCTCTGAGGCAGGATTGTGTGGCGTTGGGAAGGTGGACATGGGTTGATGCAGGTCTGGGGAGGTACAGCTGGGCCAGTACAGGTCTGTGTGGGCTGTACAGCTTCCTAGGTACCGTGGATGTGATTCTGAAGGTCATTTACTCCAGTGCCATTTTGTGATTCTTTATCTTGGTTTTCAATGTCAGTGGTTAAGAGCGAGGCTACACAACATGCCAGCAAACCATCTATGCCTCTAAAATACGAGAAAAAGAAAAGAAATGCGAACTGGAGAGATATTTTAGAGCAGAATTGGAACAGAGCCAATAGGACAGACTTGGGGGAGTGTTTGGAGGAAAGCCAGGGAGTCTGTGATATTTCCCTAGTGTACACACTTGTGCGCGTGCACACACACACACACACACACACACACACACACAGATGTACACACACATCCTTGGATGAAAATTTACTCTTTCTATTGAAGTTCAATTTGAGACTTTCTTGATTTCAAAAGTCAAAACTGAGTACAAATTAAGAATGTTGAAAGTATGATTAAAATACACCATACACTCACTTGACTTTTGGCAAGGCCTCACATCTGTCGAGAATGTCAAGATAGGAAGATATCCAAAGGCATTTTTTTTTCTTCTTTTTTAAAGGAAAGGTTGGATCCTAGCCAAATGCCTGCTGAGGAATTCTTAGGAGAATTTCTGGAAACTGTAGTTTTTAAGGTAATCATATTCTCCATGCTTTCCTGGCCCCAGATATTACTGGAGTGGTTTTAAAGTCTCATTTATTTGTGTCTTGTTCATCCTTTAGACGGAGGTGGTCAGATTTCATTTTGGCAAGGTGACAGAGGAAAATATTGTGCTTGGCACTGATCGGCCTTCAATTTCTTTGCAAATGTATGCGCCAAGGAAGAGGTATTTTGTGCAGCTTTAGCTAGACGGTTTCCGTTCTTTCTGTTTTTGTGTTTGATGAGGACATCTCTCTGTGTTAGACAAACCTAGACCACACTTTGCTTTCCCACTCAACCTGAGCACATGTCAGACACTTGGTACACGTGTACTGTGGTTGGAAGGCACAAGAGAGATGAGATTTCAGGTAAACCAGCAGTGTCCTCATCCCAGCTTAACTGTCAGATCTTTTCTTTGTGCTGTGCCTGTGTCTCATGTGTCCTAGACTGGCCTCAAAGTTGCTCTATAGCTCAGGATAATCTTGAACCTTCTGACCTCCAAGTCCCAGCTGGGGTTGCTGGAAAGTGTCTCTACAGTGTTTACTGCTTAGACTTGTTTGAGGACAGTTGTCTAAGTGTGACAGAAAAAGTGCAGTCAGTCATGGCCAAGAGTGAACACAAACTCCCAACTTTTCTGCAGCCATTTCTATGTCTATCTCTCATTCATTCATTCATTCATTCATTCACTCATTTATCGATTTGTTGATTCTTCAACATAAAAGAGAGTTGCATGACACTTTTTTAAAATTTTTGATAAAATACACATAATTTACACTTTCCATTTTAACTGTATTGTTTAGTGGCATTCAGGACCTTCTGTATCTGTTGTTTATCATGCACTGTCTGTGTGATTTTGGACTCTGACACCAAGGCCTTACACTCACTAGACAGTAACCCACTCTGATGAGTTGTGTTTCAGGAGCTGGACTATTCTGGTGACAGGCACAAGGAATGTTGTGTTATAGGTGCTTAGTCACCAGGGCCATGCCACTTGGATAATGTGTTTTGTGCATATCACTGCAAGGCCAGTGGTGGTTTCTCTTTAAAGTTAAGTGATATGTGTTATATTGACATCATATACACAGCACACCTTATTAGCCAGAATGGACACTTAGGGTCCTATCTTCTTTCGCCATTGAGGGACTCAATATTTGAGAAATGTGACCCTAAAACAATGCAGGTCCAAGGTGACAGGCCCACACTCGATTCAGAGTCATGATAGTGAGCAATCTGTGAGCAGTGGGTGAAACATTGTATGATGTGGACCTCTCTTCTGTATGGCTGAGGTGAAATTGTCCTTCATCTCACCATTGTCTTTTCTCACTATAAAACACTTATCTATACCACCCCATTCTAGATGCTTCCATGCCTCTCCCTACTACATTAATATAAGGAGACTAGGGGACTTCAAAACAAGATGGTCACATAACCAACTGTCTGTTAAACCTGCACACTGGTCCTGGTAGGAAGGTCATTCTCATAATATTCATTATGGGCATTCAGAGCACAGACAGTCTTTCCTTTGTCTAGAACCTTCTCCAACTTATGGTTTCAGTGCACTAAAATCTTCATTACTGAGTCTTCACCCTTTAACCAAATATATTTAACATTTGTGAATTTATGAATGGGATATTCTTAATTTCTTGCTCTAGGGATACACAGTTGGTATAAGTGAAGGCATGTGTGTGTGTGTGTAAGTGTGTGTGTGTGTGTGTGTGTGTGTGTGTGTGTGTTGACTTGCATTCTGCAATGCCATTGCAATGCTATTCAGTATTTACTATAGTAAATTATATAGGTATAGGTCCTTTTAATTATAGAATTGGGGCATGTGTATATAGGGATAGTTTAGTTCTTCTTTTCCCATGTTTATTCTTTGTGTTTTTCACTTGTATAACTTATATAACTGAGACTCTGAGCCCTTTATTGAATAAGAGGGGAGAGAGTATGAATCCTTATCAGGTTCCTGATGTTAGAGGAAGTAGATTACAGTGTAACTGACAGTGACACGGTAAAACCCCAATTTTTTTTTACCACCTCAGAATTGCTGTTCTAAGTGTATAGGATTCACCAAGATGCACAGAGATCTGTTGTGTTGTATTTTTCTTTGTGAGATCATTACAATAAAGTGATCTTTGTTAATTGGTCAAAATAAAAAAAATAAATGCTATCCAGCACTGAAAACACACAGGATCATCCTCACTGGCTTCATGGTGCTGTCAGGTGCTGGAGCCGAGGAACAACCCATGAGCTGGGAGGTGTTGCATAGCCTACTGGGCTGTGTATGAAAGTGTACCCCAGAGTGAGTGACGCGGAGTACGATGAACAACTTCAGGGCATAAAGGAGAACAAAGCCACCAGCAGTTTGGGCTCTTAGCAGACTGAGGTTCGCAGGATGCTTTTAGTTTCCAATGTATGTTACGGATGTTGGGCTTCCAGCAGCACTGAAGTTTCAGTGATGGACAGGGTACCAAGGGCTTAAGAAATTATCACTGGTGTCTTATCAGTGTCAGTTTACATGCTGCTGATAAGCATCTGATCTATCTTCAAGCCACGTGCAGGGGTCTAGCATTCAGAGCATTCAGATGTACCCACTCTCTGTGCATTGTTAAGGGCATCTAGCCTAAGGAAGTGTGCAGTGGTGGACGGCACACCTCCTTACAACTGAATTCAGTTCCATTGTGTGCATGTAGCACATCTTTATTATGCATTCTTGAATTGATGGGCATATAGGCTGTTTCCATTTTTTGACTATTGTTAACATAGAGCCACCATAAAGAGGAATGTGCAAGAAGGCTATCTATAGTTCTTTGGGCATATGCCCAAGAGTGGAATGGCTGACACCTATGGAATATCTATTTCTGGATTTGCGGGGGAACCCCATACTGACCTCTATGGTGGATGCATCAGTTTACAGTCCTACCACTGATGGACAAGCAGACCACTTTACCTACATCCTATACAGCATTTACTGTCTTTTGTCTGCTTAGATGCTAACCATTCCACTGTGGTTAGATGGACTCTTATGGAAATTTCAATTAGCATTTCCTCTGATAGTGATATTGATGATATTTTTTTAACATTTTTTAATTGGATATATTCTATATTTACATTTCATTTTCCTTTTTCTGGTTCCCTGCCCCCCAAAGGTCCCACATGCCCTTTTCCCTCTCCCTGCTCCCTCATCCACCCCTTCCCACTTCCCTGTTCTGGTATTCCCCTACACTGATGCTTTGATCCTTTCCAGCACCAGTGTCCACTCCTTTCTTCTTGTCGGACATCATTTGGTATGTGAATTGTGTCTTTGGTGTCCCAAGATTCTAGGCTAATATCCACTTATCAGTGAGTGCATACCATGGGTATTCTTTTGAGACTGGGTTACCTCACTTAGTATGATGTTCTCCAGCTCCATCCATTTCTCTAATAATTTCATGAATTCATTGTTTCTAATGGCCAAATAGTACTCCATTGCGTATATATACCATATTTTTTGTATCCATTCCTCTGTTGATGTTTCCTGAGTTTTTAATCTTAGCTATTCTGACTGGTGTGAGGTGAAATCTCAGGGTTGTTTTGATTTGCATTTCTCTAATGAGTAATGATTTTGAACATTTTTTAAGGTGTTTCATAGCCATCTGAATTTCTTCAGCTGAAAAGTCTTTGTTTAGCTCTGTATGCCATTTTTGGATAGGGTTATTTGGTTTTCTGGGGTCTAACTTCTTGAGTTCTTCGTATGCATTGGATATTAGCCCTCTGTCGGATGTGGGGTTGGTGAAGATCTTTTCGCAATTTGTTGGTTGCGGTTTTGTCTTTTTGACAGTGTCTTTTGCCTTACAGATATTTTAACACATGTATTAGCCATTAGAACTTCTTCTTTTGATAACTATCTATCTGTTCAGTCTCATGGCACAGTATTCAAAATTGTGTTGTTTGTCTCCCTGTACTGTAGGTTGTTTCTAAACTTGATTTACACTTTCATTTGTTGTACAACAACTGTTTACTTGTATAAGGCCCCACTGATTGATTATCACTTGTATCTCCTGAGTTGTTGTGAATTCTATTCAGAATATCCTTACATATGCAAGTACTTTGAATTTATTCCCCACTTTTTCCTCTAGCAATTTCAGCTTCTCAGGTCTTATTTGGAAGACTCCATTTGGAGTTGCTTTTCAAGCAGAGTGAGAGACAAGGATCTAGTTTAATTCTGTAAGTTGCTAACTAGTTAGTATTCCAAGCATTTGTCAAAAATACTATCTTTTTCCATTGTGTATTTTTTGTCATCCATCAAAAATACTAGGGGAATATAGCTCCCTCTCTATTCTATTCCATTATTAGTGACTCTGCTTTTGTGCCAGCACCATGCGGTGTTTATTACAATGGCTCTACAGTGTAACTTGTGATCATCTGTGACCAGATTGGACTAGCACTGTCCCTCTTACTCATGATTGCTTTCCTCATTTGGGGTGTCATGTGTTTCCATATAACTTTTAAGGTATATATATATATATATATATATATATATATATATATATATCACTAGAAATTTGATCGGGATTGCTTGGAATCTGTAGACTCTTTGGTATGATCAGAACTTTCAGAATTTTTATTTTTCTAATCCTTGAGCATGAGAGATTTCTCCATCTTCTTCAATTTCCTTGTTCAGTGTTCTATAGTTTTTTTTTATTAATAGAGGCCTTTCACTTCTTTGGTTTATTCCATGATAGTTTATCTTTTTTTTTTTTTTTTGAGGCGTTATGGATTGGATACTTTACCTGAATTACACTTAATGCTTTAGATCTTACATCAGAGGTTTTGATCTATTTGGAGTTAGTCTCTGTCTAGGGTGGGAGGTGTGGAATCTAGTTTCTTTTCTCTGCATGTGGATGCCCAGATTCCCCTCCAGCATTTGTTGTAGTGGCTATCATTTCCAGTGTATCTTTGAATACATTTCACTCACCACTCCTTTCTGTGGAAATTTAGATTTTAGTTGTTATTATGATGACCACCTTTGAAGTTTACTCTGCTTTCTTTTACACTGGTTCTGAGGCTGGACCTCCAGTTCTCATACTTGCAAAACAAGCTCTTCACAGTACAAGCTGTCTGCAGGCTTCTTCACTGGTCCGAGCAGACGCTGTCTCTGCATCATGATGTCTAAAGGCCACTAAGCAAGGGAAAAAGTGAGTTCCCTAATCTCCATAGAACTTTTTCATTAAAAAATATTATAAAATTTCCCTCTTCAATGTGTCTCTCCCTTACTCAGATCCACATCTACCAAAAAGAGCAATCTGGGGTGCTTTTGCATGGTGCTTGGTTTGAAGGAACATCAAATTTTTCTCAAGTTCCACATGAAAGCCACACATCTTTCAATTCCATCTTCTAGTCTGTGTACACTTTAGGGCACGTGCAGGAATCTGGGCAAATGTAGAATTAGGCAGGGTCGGTTTCAGGCAAAGTTGACGTGGGTACGTATGGCAGCTTTAGAAGAATTCCTTATTTGGTTCTGACTTGAGCAACACTGAGAGCGCCAGGCCTCCAGCTTCTTGTTTGTCACCACACACTTAGTGAGCTATGGAAAGCGTGCTGCCTCCAGAACGGGACTTTACTGCTTTGTGCCTGCCCTCCCGGCCACCCTCGTCACCGCTGGCTCCCCTCCAAGCCTGTCTGTTACTCACAAGTATTTCTTGCCTATGAGAAATGCATCAAAATTCCAAGAACATATGCTGCTGGCTGCTGGGAGAGTTTAGCGGTGAGAGATTAGCATAATGGCTTTGGTTTGAGAAATTTAATTGGGCATGGTCACATCCATGTAGCGTATATATGGGTAACAAGCTGTGCCTTGAAGATCTTTATGTGATTTTCAATTTGTTTTCAAAGCAAAACAAAAGAATTGAAAATGTACAGGCTTCCTTCTTCCCTAATGTTCAGTAGTAATTGGACTAGAGCAACCGATGGGATGGCAGACAGCTGCCCACACACACCTGTGATTTCATTTAAATTGGACAAAGTTTCAAATGCTGAAATGCTTAGCAGCTTAGTATATCCCAAAGTAACTAATGACTAAATTAATTTTTTACCAGGCCTCATCCCTTTTTAAATTTTACCCTTTACTAAATTATTTCTTGTAAAATAATGTATACCTGAAATAATGGTTTAAATATTCATCTTCTATTAAAAGCCTTATGCCATTTTCATTCATATTTGCATATATGTGTGCTATGTGTAAATGTGTGTAGGTGTGTATGTGTATGTGTGTGTGTCTCTGTGTGTGTGTGTGTGTGTGTGTGTGTGTGTGTGCATGTGTGATTGTATACTTGCTAATGTAAATGGATGTCAGAGAACAATCTTGGGTGTTGTGCCTCAGAAGTGATTCACCTTTTTTATAATTAAAAAAAATATCTTGAGTCAGGGTATCTTGCTGGGACTTTCCAAAAAGACCAGAGTGATTAGCCAGGGAGTCCCAGGCAGTCAGCTGTCTCCACCTTTCCACACCTGAAGTTACCAGTGCCAGCCCCCAAGCCCACAGTTTTTACATAGGTCCTGGAAATTGAATTCCTTATGAAATGATCCTTTCATCCTTTTGAGAAGACCTTTAGCAACTGAGCCATTTATCCAGTCTCCTAGGATTTTCTTTCAGCTAAGATTGGTCTTGCTCTCTAGCTTAGGCTAAGATAGACTTTCTGGACAGCCACTTGCCTAGGCCTCCCAAATGTAAGAATTATGGTTCAGAACAGCCACACCTTGCTTTATTGTAGTTCTGAAGTGGGGGAAAGAGATGGCCCAGAGCCGCAGACACGGCTCAGCATTTATGAGCACTCATTGCTCTGACAGAGGACCTGGATTTAGTTTCTAGCAGCCATGTATAAGGCAGCTTATAACTGTTAGTAACTCCAGTTCCAGAGGATCCACCCCCTTCTTCTGGCCTCCTCTAGCACCAGGCCTGCTCAGAATGCACATGCAGATTTCGGTTTTCAAGAGTGTGAGGTTAGCTGAGGCAGGACTCAACTTTTCAGCCCCCCCCCTTTGGCTTTCTTGACATCTCCCATACAGCTCCTGCCAGGCTCTAACAGTGTGGGGTGCAAAGTCTTTCCTCCAAAGTCTGATTTCTACCACCAGGATTCCAGGATCTTAGTTCTAGACTATCTTCAAGACGAGACATATACTCTTACAACCACAGGCTGTGGAATTAGGTCGGCTCTATGTGATAAATAAATAAATGCCTGAATGTATTGCTCATAGGCTGGGCATGACCCCGTGTGCCTCTGTAGTCCAAACGCTGTGGTCCTGACATTTGGGCATTTAAATGTAAGCTGTTCCTTGTTAAGACCTTCTCATAACTAAAATGTGAGTCACTCGTAAAGTCTAATGGATGTTGGCCCTGCAGCACGATAAACCAACCGCTCAGAACACAGGGTAAGCTTCACCCAGACTCGTGACAACAGAATTCCCAGTGGTCACCCCAAATAGGGAAAGGCCCGGGAACAAACTGAAAGCAGCTGGGTGGATCTTTCACAGCAACGTCGTTTTTCCTTTTAAGAAATGAAAGTACCCAGAGGCCAGAGCCAAACAGTACAGTGTGAAGCAGGAGTTTGGTTTTTGTTGTACTTGTGACAGGTTTTAAGTCTCTATTTGAGATGTTAAAGTCAGTCATGTGTTCTACCGATGAAGGTCTCAGGTTAGCTCATCTCCAATCAAAAGCCAAAACAAAACTAAAGCAGAGTGCCAGAATTCTGGCTGATAATGAATTAGCACTTGGGGGGGCGGTTATTGCAGCACGTGTAAGCTTTCATATAAGTTTAATAATCAAAGATTTGCTCCCAGAGGCTCACAGGGCATAATCAATGAGCCAATCCCATGGAATGAAATAAATCAAGTAATATCTGGTTCTAGTCAGGGTAGATATTAACACATTTAAATCTAAATGTGATTATCTAGCCAGAGCAGTGATTCTAATGAGTCACCCTGCTGTCTGTGTAATCACGGCTGTTCTCTGGTTTCCTGGGTAGACTGTCAGCTTCCCCGTCCCATCAATCGTGGGCTTTCTGCACAGCTCTGTCCAGACATTTTGGGAAATGTAAAATCCACATGACATCTCAGGTCAAGCAGGAAAGGTGGCGTTTTCCTCTTTTCAGGGTCAGAGGAAGTGACTGATTAGACATGAGTATTGAACCACTCCTGGGGTAGGTTACAGTTGGCCTTCCATAAGGAAGAGGGGGTGGGACCCTCCGTAATGAAGAAAGGATGGGGCCTCCATACCGAAGAGGAGGTGGGCGTTTTCCAGCATCTACGTCACTGTGATGAAATAAAAAATTGTTCTCAGGAAGATTAGAATACTTTCCTCAGTGATTTTCAGTTGGTTTGTCGCCAGTCTACATGCCTGTGACTGAGGTGCCATTGAGCACAGTGTCATCGGAGTGTCAGTGTGATGGTCTGCTGTGGACCATGCTCACTGGACCATCTCTGTACTATTCAGCTTGGCGGCCTCTGCCATGGTGCTGGGCCCTACTGAGGGCCCCACGTGCTCTCACAAATGGAGCCCATTCTGGACAAGTCATGCTTATCTCAAGCTTTGTTATTGTTTGAGTCCCAATTATGAGCATGGTGTCAACAGATTATCACAGCATATTTAGTAGCGCCAAGAAGATACTTGATGATCAGTGGGCTGCAAAGGATTTAGGAAAGCAGTAGGATGGGGGCTGGTTCTAGCTACCTCTGTAGGGCGAACAGCCTCAATTGGTATGTTCCTCATGTTCCAGGAACAGGCCATCGCTGCTGCAAACATAAAAACGGGGTTGCTTTAAATGACATGTCCCCAAAAGTAAGATTCTGTTGGCCATAAGTGGGTTGTAAATATGAGCAAGACAGATTTATACTTTCCAAATCTCCGAATCTAGAAGTTACTATTTTGAGTGTTGCTAATGGTTTGGGGAACTGGAGAGTCTCAGTGACTGAGAGTCTCTACTCTGACAGTCTAAAGTACGTCGAAATACACAGTGTTTTGAGCAAGGACGTGTGGCCACAGGTGGAAAATCATACACTTGCCCCTATGAAGCCGTCATGACATGGGCAAACAGAAAATATGGCATAAAATTACCTTCAGCTGTGTGTAGAAGGTGCATATGAGACAAAAGTGAATGTGGTATTTAGACTTGAGTTTCTTACCTCAAATATGTCAATATAGTCTTTCTTACAAATATTCCCAAATCTAGCAGCAGCAGACTGCCAGGAAATCCTTGACCCCCAGGCTTCTAGAATAAGCATTACTCAGTCTATGCCAACTTCAGCAGCCCGTGGGTATATGGAGAAAATTCTGACCTATAACCTTCTATTATTGAAAGAGATTTTAGAAAAAAACCCAGTTCATTAAAAGTTGCACCTTTTGGGCTGCGGAGATAGCTCAGAAGTAAAGGAATATGCAGGCACTTCAGAAGGGCCTGAGTTCAGCTCCCTGAAGCCATGCGGAAGGTAGATATAATACCTATGTGAGTGACCGCACACACACACTCAAACACATATACACATGCACACAGACACACAGACACATCCCTACACAAACACACACAAATACACTTAACATTAACACACACATAATCATAAAAAACCTTAAGAAATATACTTTTGCATAATCTTGATGGAATCCTTCAATATCCATAGAGGCAATACATATGAACTCTTAACTTTCATTTTTGATATGATGCTTTTCATAATTTCTATAAATCCAGGTGTGTAATAATGCACATGGGATCTAACTAAAGTGCCAGTCTCATAAAGATAAAATGGGATGTTATATCTTATTTGGACTCAGCCACACACTTTTGCCCTGACATGGTGTGGGCTACTATTTCATAGTTTGGGCTCTTTCTGTCTCATCATCTATTTCACTGTTAGTAATTTCTGGAGTGCTTAAAAGGGACTCACCATTTAGGAAGAAAACATATCTGTTTTTTAAAAGCAATCAGTTATACTTGTATCTACACTATGGCATCATTGGAAACATATACCCCATGCTGTCTACTGAATGAGTAATTGAACTTGATGTAGTACAAAGACAGACCTATCTGAACATCTTCCCACAAGCCACAGATGGAATTTTTAAAAATGGAAAAACTATGGATAAAATCTTTCCCCTTCCTTCTTTTCTCTTTCTTTCTTTCTTTCTTTCTTTCTTTCTTTCTTTCTTTCTCTCTCTCTCTCTCTCTCTCTTTCTTTCTTTCTTTCTCTCTCTTCCCTCCTTTCTTTCTTTCTCTTTCTTTTATCTTATTTTTCTTTCTTTTCTTTCTTCTCTCTTTTTCCTTAACAAAGTAGCTTTCAACCTAAGTCTTTCTGTGTTAACTTCCTCAAACATAACTTTCACGCTGCTTTGAATTAGGACATGCTTCTTACAGCAGGTTTCTGCTTTAACACCAAGGGCAGAGGCCAGTGGCTTCAGGCACATCCCCGAGCCTGCTCAGCATTCCAGACTCAGCACTTGGCTCTAGAAAATTCAATGGGCCCAGGGCCTGTGGCCTAGCATTGTTTTTCTTAGATAAAGCACTTGGCATTTCAATGCCTTGGCTCACACTGCCTGGAAAATAAAGGAATTGAACGTGATGCTCCTTCAGATTTCTGAAATATTAATACATCTTGCAAATGAATGGAACTCTGAACTTTCAGTGTGCTAAGCATCCTATAGTCTTACAAACAACACAAAATGTCTTTCCCATATATTGAGAATTGCTCTGCAAAGGCTGATAGGAGGCTAAGACTTTAAACAGGCTGCAAGTTCTTCCCCCACTCTGATGCCTTCTACATTTTCATAGCTATAGTAAATGAACTAACACAATACTGCATTGTTTTATGATAAGTGTGTGTGCACATGTGTTTGCATGTGTGTTGCATGTGAGTATGCATATGTGTGCTTGCATGTGTGTGTGTGTGAACAGCCTTCACAGAAGTCAGGTGTGAAGTTGTGAAGGTCCCAGGCTTAGTATCAACCCAGAACTACAGTCCATGTTAGCTGCAAGCTGTACAGAGCAGTGTTACTATGAAAACCTATGTGTAACCAACAAACACAGCGAGTGCTATTTGAAAAATATATCCAAGCTATAAATACATTGTCACCCATACCCAAATTATCCTCTTCTGGAATCTGGACTGTGTTGCCTGTGGTATGCTCAGTCATGCCAACATTTATCATCCAGCTTTCAGAGTCTATGAGTGCTGGGCCTGTGTGAGCCACAACATCACAGAAGAAAATAGGACAGAACACTCTTTCTTGAAGGGAAAGAGTGAAATGTGCTTCTAGATATGCATGCTAATCGAAGCTCTGATGTCCCCCTCCCCTACTGGAAACCAACTGTTGACATCATGGGTCAGAGAAATTTGTCTCCACACCCTGAGGAATTCCTTGAGCTGTCTTCTCACTCTGGGGCAGTCATTTCTCTCAGCACAGAAAGGACTGTGCTTGGCTCAGTGGCCTGGTTCCTATGTCAACGGTTTCTGTACTGCCTGGATGAAGATATGGGATGATTTGTTTTGAGATAGTATTTAAAACAGATCAAACATTGAACGTTTAACAAAGACACATGAAGGCATAATTAATACTATAAATTTAAAGACCTTCTTTAGTATATCCCTGGTCATTTTTAAAAGATGAAACCATAGTTATCATTAGATAGCTGAATGAAGTGTATGTTGAATACTTTCTCGTATTCCATATTCATTTAAGAGACAAACCAAGAACCAACTGTGGAGGTGAGGTCCGCTGGCAGCTACCTGTGCGATAATTCTTCTGAGGGTGTGAGGAGATGTCTCAGTGGGTAAAGAACTAGTCTGCAGTTTTGAAAGTTCTTGTGAGGGGACACAAGTTCAGATCCCTAGAAGTCATGGAAATTGGGACACAGAAGAACATCTGTAATCCCAGATTCCCTATCTGAAGATGGGAGATGGAGACAGGATATTCTCTGGGTGATCTAGCAGGCAGTGGTGAACAAGAGACCATGTCTCAAACACGGTGCCAAGTATGGATCAACACCCGAAGTTTTCAGTTACTTGAGGATGTTCATGGAAGTATGTATGTCTCCCAAAGCTTCCTACATAGGCCCATGATTTTGAGATGGGGGACTGAGGCTAAAAGTATAAAAGTATTCAGGTCCAATCAGGAAAAGGGCAGAGTCTAATTTGTGTGTACACCCATCGCATTTGGGAATTTGCTCCCATGCTGTGTTGGGTTGCCTCTTAGAAGTGCAGTTCCAGCTGCCTGGAACTCTGCTCAGAGGGAGGATGAAGGGAGCCATTGCTAGTGGAGAGACAAGCTGCAGGTCTCCGTGGGCCTCTCTTGCCTTTGCCCAGATGGGGTTGGGTCATTTGATGGTGAGCAAATCTTGTCCATTAAGATGAAAAGAGGCTTGCAGCAATTATTACGTATTCATTTTATATATTTTCTTCCTTTATCCATCGCTCATCCACCTATTTATCTAATTTGCCCGTATTTCCCCAACATATTTGGTCAGAGAATGACATTGTCTCCACCTAAGGCTCTCTTCCCCTTTCCTGTGTCCCTTGAGGAGATCCATACTCTCTGGATGGCTCTCTCTCTCCTCATTCCTCATCTTATTCCCTCGATCTGATAGGGTCTTCACAGCAGAACTATGAGCAATGGCGTCTCACAGAATACCAGTTTTGTGAGAAATATACCCTTGCCGGCTGGCTGGGCTGTCATTCTCAACTCAAGCTGTGGTCTTCGCCCAGGAAGCTTTTGTTACACTGGTAATGCCTGCTGTTCTTTCAGAGCCTCTGCCTCTCTTACCCAACTCAGAACAGAGACACAGGGTGAAGCTGCTATTTAAACTTCATACATAGTTTCTTCTGAAAACTTTACTTAGGTAAGGAAACTAACTCTATCTAAGACCTCTCAAACAAAGCAGTTAATACTTGTGATCCATGGGTCTGAAAGGAAGGTTGGTCTATGTTTGTTACTGTAAATGGGGGTCAAGATGGACAAGTGTGTAGTTTTTATGTCCCCCTCCCTCAAATTAGAGAGGTGATGTTACATGGAGAGATTTCAAGGATTTCTTAAACTAATGTATGGATGTCTTCATTTTCCAGACATTAGCTGCTACTGTGCAAGCATTTTAGGTCAAAAAAGCATGGTGTCGAATGGCATCATGGTTGGAAGATAACTGGCGTCTCGTCTTGGGAGACCTTCACTAGGGGCTGCAGTGACAACTCTCAGGGGACCATTTTCAGTCTGACTTCCACCGTGACCATTTAATATCATTTACCATCAACAAGTCTCTTGGTCTTAAGTGTTCCTATGAATATTTTATACCCTTCTTTCAAGAAACATTGCTTTTGAGATACATTTTTATTCCTTTAGGGAAGGACAGTTCCATGGACTCCTGGTCTGCATTTTCAATTGAGGCCTTATGTGTTCTTTTCTTCTCTTTTTCTTTACAGGTCGAAATAACACTTCAAGATATCAATGACAACCCACCAGTGTTTCCAACAGACACCCTGGATCTCACTGTGGAAGAGAACATTGGCGATGGCTCGAGGATTATGCAGCTGACTGCCATGGATGCTGATGAGGTAGTTTCTCTTTAGTAATCACAGTGACTCAGAATTCCAGGTGCATGGGAGATCAAGTGTCAGTGACCAAGGTTACAAATTCTGTGTTCTTTCTCTGAGAGGATCTATTAGCATGTTTGAACTGTGATATAAGAATGGGATACACGTAGTCTGTAAACTGCATGTCTCACAAACATGGAGACCCAAGTTTAAGTGTCTTCACCCTCATGAAAAAATCTGAAGCAGTGCTAGCTCGTAACCCCACTGGAGAAGCTGAGGTCGGTGGATGGATGTCTGCAGCTGGATGGCTGTCCAGACCATCTAGCCTATTTAGTGAGCCCTGGGTCTCAGTGCGAAACCTTGTCTCAAAAATCAAGATCTCGCTGCAAGATGGGCTCATCAGTCCAAAGCACTGGCTGCTCTTGTAGAGGACCTGGATTTGGTTCCCAGCACCCACCTTGGGGTGCTCACAATTGCCTGCAACTTCAGCTCCAGTGGGTCCAACATACTCTTTGACTTGCATTGGCATTGCATTTATGAAATAAAAATTAATAAAAGTTATTTTTAAAGTTGGGTAATCCCTGTGAAACATCTAAGTTGACCCTGACCTACACCTGCACTCACAAAACCTGTACCTATATAAGCCCATACATACCCCCAGCGCAAGTAAGATAAAAGAATGTGACCAGATACAGCCAGGCAGAGGCTGATTTCTCGCCTGTGATTCAAGTGTCTGTCCTTTGCAGTTCAGATCTCATGGTCAAATATATATTTTTTTAGAGGAATCTAAAATGTGTCTTTACTCTTACATTTTCCTCATTTGTTTTCCCTTTCATAGCAGACAAGTATCTATTTTTTATTTTATTTGTGATCGGAAACAAACAATTTAAAAATAACAATATTTATTGTGACCTTAAAATTGTTATATTTTTAATAATCATATACTTTTCTGTAAATGGACACTTTGTAATATTTAATTCCAGTTGTTGTGCCGAAAACTAATGAGTTTTCAATTTATTGGAATGAACAAATTTCATACCTATTGAGAAATGTGCAATTTGGGCACAATATAGGTTATCATCCTCTATATTTTATTGTGAGTGGAGACTTACAATAGCCATTCTACAAATCGCATGGAAGGTTATAGAATTAATTTACATCTCTCCACATAAAATCCCTTTTCTTGTTTTCTCCTTAGTGAAAGGTCTAATTACTGCTTTTAGTGAATGGTCTGATTAATTGAAGGGAAACCCTTCTCAAACACCAAGAAACCCTCCCATCTTCCCTTAGCCAAACCGGTTCCCACAGAACCGACTTTCTCCCCTTAACTCCAGGAACTTCTGAACATCTGTTTTGTTTTTGTTTTTGTTTTTGTTTTTGTTTTTTAAACTACGGTTAAATGGTTCATAGATTCACTTGTTTAACACTGAATAATTAGGTATCGGCTTTCTCTCCTCAACTCCAGGAATGTCTGAACATCTGACTTTTTAAAACTATGATTAAATGTTTTATAGATTCACTTATCCGACACTGAGAGAGTAGGTAGAAGAAGGCTGCATGGGGCGGTGCTCACCTTTAATCTAGGGGCAGAGGCAGGTGGATTTCTGTGAGCTGGAGGTCAGTCAGCTCTACCCAGTGAATGCCAGGCATCAGGACTAGATAATTAGACCCTGTTCCAAAAATACAAAATTAAAAATTTAAAGAAATAATAAATAAATAAATAAATAAATAAATAACAGACTAGTCCTAACAGCCAATTTAGTCTTGTTAGTTAATTTTAGTAAAAGGGAATTGAATAGAATGTAAATTTTTAGATAATTATATTTCTCTTCTAGAAAACATTTGGTGTTTTTTTTTGTTTGTACCCACTATCTCATTTTGTTTAGAGAAATATTTATTAATACTGATTCCCCGATCAGTGATTACTAACAGCTGTGAGACTGAACACCTGTCCTGTGCATCATATGTAACATCTGGTGAAGTTTAGCCAATATCTCACTTTATTAAAGCTGATACAACATATTTAGCTGTATCCACTTAAGAAATCTCATGAACTCCAATTTCAATATAACAGCACCATGAATATCATACAGTCGATGTAGGATAATCTGCACTGAATGGCTGTAATTGCATTTTAGGAAGAGAGAAATAAAGCTCATGTGTTTGAAATGTTTTGTTCTAAATCACTTTAGGAGAACAGAGCAATAGCTATGTTAATTTTAATAAATATTTTATGGGTATGGATGTTGACTCTGTGGAATTATATGATTAATATGGGATTTCTCAACTCAAATTATAGTGGATTGAAAATAAATTGTATATGGAAATTTGATTGTTTTAATCAGCTACAACTCTCCTAAGAACTGTCCTCTTAGGACTGTTAGGTCCATTGTTAATTGTTATCCAGAGATGCTTCCCTTTCAAGAAAACATGCTGCTAACATGAGTGTTGTGCTGTGTGCATGGTCTGCTTTTCTTTGTGGCTTTACCGTGACTGAGAATGCACCGTGTACGAGGCTCAAGCCCAACCGCCTTCATGCTGGTCTCTGAGATACACTTGCAGTCACAAGGACCTTTGAGGAGGAGTGGGAGGTTCCTTATCTTTCTAGCTATTTACACCCGAATTGGTTTTCATACACCTCGTTTTTGTTTCATTTTTGTTGAGAGTTGGTTTCTAGATTTAATACTTCAGTTAGACATGTAGGCATGATCATGTAGACACCCAACTTTACAAAGACATAAAGATGTCGAATGTATGAGCATCCTATTCAGGGTCAGGCCGGGTGGAGGTGCAAGGGGTACAGCAGAAATGGGGGGCTCCTGTCAGCAGGTCAAGATGGGAGAGGGAAAAGCTTAGAGAGAAAACTGGGGTACCTGCAGACTCAGGGGCTGTGTGTGTGTGTGTGTGTGTGTGTGTGTGTGTGTGTTAGAAAAGCAGGGTGTGTCAAAGAGTTTAAATTAGTAAATCCACCAGAAGTCTGAAGCCTGCTTTAGGATTGGTCTTTATTTTGTTAAAGGACGAAGGCCAATGGGATTCTATCCTATTTAATGGGAGGTTCCCACAGTACAGTTTCGGTTCTCACAGTACAGTGAGGAACGGGCATTTCTTGACCCTGTGTCAGGCAGAGCGGGCATACGAGCTTCCTACAGGATTCACAGATTTGTCTTTTTCCCCTGAGTCGTTTGTGATGGGTTCATGGTAATTATTTTTTGATAACCCCTTGGTCTCCTGGCTTTGCTTGCTCAGCCCTGCACCTCTTAGTTGGAGTGGAAACAGCTCATTTGAATGTTTCCTGTTCTCTGAGGGCCTTGCTGTGGTTTTCTTTCTTCCTCTGCTTTGTCAGAACAGGGTTGAGATGCAAGGTGCCCCTTTTACTCGGCCATGAATCAAGGCATTGCCGTGTTACTGATGGTGGAGAAATGCGTGGCTTCAAAGTGCCGAGCATGCAGAGATGGCTGGGAAGCTCTACCAACTTACCGTCTGATAGACTCTAGGCTTTTTCTTTAATTAATGTAACTGGGAAATATCCGTGTGTTAGGGAAACTGCAGGGCATTGGGAAAAGGACTCAGTGTCAGAAGGTCCAATTCTCCAGTCCTCAAGTCTGCATGCTAAGGACAGCCTAGAACATTCAAAGATTCAGTTGTTGAAAACAAAGCCTTAGGTTGGAAAACTCAGTTGCATGCTATCGTTATTTACTCTGGAATGCCGTCAGGGCTCTCTCTCTCTGGCTTTGGCAGCTCAGTGATCAGGCGTTAATGGCCTGTCCTCATTTGAAAGGCTCGGGGTGTTAAACATACAGACTTCCCCAAAACCCCCATGTCAGCCAGGCCTCTTGACCAGACATTCCAGCTGTTCATGAGTAAATAGCACCAGCTGATTCTGAAGGGGAACAGACTGTTGTGTGGGCTCAATTGATCCCCACTCGCTTTCAGGAGAGCGACTACCACTCAAAGGGTATTGTTTATTATCGAGAGTCATTTTGTAGAAGGGGCTTTTTTTTTCCTGAGGGTGGAATCATTTGTATAATGGTTTCAAGATGTTCCCGTATCTTCAAATTCTCTTAGCTTCCTAGTCTGTATTATTTTGATAGTCCAGAATAGAGTGTAACCAGTGGCTAAGGCGCCATTGGAGTTCTTTGTGAAATAGAATACTCTAGAATGTGGAAAGTTCAGCAGTGGAAAAAAATGCTTTTTGGATGTTTCTGTTCAGTCATAAGATTACAGTGGATGTGTGAGATACAGGTGGACACAGAGGGAGAATGTGTCAAACTGAGTCATCTTGTATTGAGTTATGGAGGTTTTGAGGCACCCCCTTTATTACATTTTAAGACTGGCCTTGGGACTATGAAAAGCTCATGGAGGCTGCGAGCATAACATGAGAATGCGGGTGTTCCTGCCTCAGGCTGTTGGAGCTCATCTCTGCACATGCAGGAAAACAGAAACGCACACAATAAAATCATGAAACATCTCACAGAAAGGACATACAGGTGCTCTGCAACCCAGTCAGTCGGCTTTTTATTCACATACTGTATTTTCTGCCCCCTAATGTTGGTGAGAGTTCTTTGAATATTTTAACCAGTCCATTTCTGGATAGTCACAATGAGAAAAGGCAAATTTGTTTCCAGGAGCTGTGCTTATCAAAACATGTTTGTCAATTCAAGCACTCCAGCAATCCTTACACCTCGCAGTCCAGGGCAGTGATTGGGAGAGGCATTTGATGCCATAGATAGAGATAACTCTTCTGTCTAGATTGAACTTACTTGTGGACCACATCACCAAGTCCTTCCCTTAAACAATGAAGAAACAGATCAACTAGCATTTCCTACATCACCTGTTCCTGAAGTACCACTCTAAGTTTTAAAATGGGCATTCACTGATTTTGTCTTCCAAACAACCCTGTTTGGGAGGTCATCTCCTAACCTTGGCTGTGGTGAACAGTGCCAGGAGACTGTCAATCTCTCTTTTTAATGCTGGTTTCAGTTCCTTTGCCTAGTAGGGGAGTAGAATTGAAGAATGGATTCTCAGGCTTTTCGTGTGTTTGGCTTTTGAGATTCTTCCTATTGTTTTTGTTGTTCTTCTCCATAGCAGGCAGGGTTCTGAGTTCCTCTAAGTTCTTGACATTTGTTGCTTCCTGTGGATCATAATTGCTCTGGTAGGTGAGGGGGCACATTCCTTTAGTGTTTCTTGACCCTCCATGGTAGCTGGTGGCACTGCACCTTTTTTGACACATCTGCTGCCTTCCCTAGCCTCTTTGAAGAGATGGCTATATGGGTCCTTAGTCAGTTTTTGTTAGATCAGTAAATATTTTTTGTTCTCTGGCTATTTTGGGAATTAACCTATCATGTGTATAGTTGGCCCTCATAACTGCTGGTCCCTTCACAGCCTAGAAGTCTTTCATTTGATGTCACCTCACTTACCACTCTGTTGTGGTCCTGTCACCTGCATTTGTGTGTGTGTGTGTGTGTGTGTGTGTGTGTGTGTGTGTGTGTGTGTGATGAACATGAATTGATCAGCAAGGCCAACACGATCAGGAAGAGAGACATCTGAGTCTTGATGGAGACTTAGAATTTCTGGTTTCATGTTTAGGTGTTCATCTACATTTGAGCAGCATGTGAGATGGCTGCTCCTTTCTTGGACATGTGGAAAATCAGTTTTCTGAACACCTTTGGCTGGAGTGTTTATTCTTTACAATTTTACAGGGATCAGTTGACTGTTCCCATGGATTCAGTTCTGAGTTTCCTATTCCGCTCTGTTATGGATGCACATAGGAATACAGGTTTATTACTGTAGCTTTGAAGTGTGGTTTGAAATCAGGAGGAGTGAGGCCTCCAACATTCCTCTCTTTTGACATTGTTCTTGCTCATTTAGATACTTTGTGTTTCTACATGACTTTTAAACTAGTGTTCTTTTCTGTTTATTTACTGACTTTGATTTTTGTGCATGAGTGTGAACACGTGTGAGTTTATGTGTACCACATGAGCTTGTAGAAGTGTGAAAAGGGTCTCAGATCACCGGGAACTGGAGTTAACAGGCATTTGTAAGTCTCCATATCGGTGCTGGGAATGGAACCTGGGTCCTCTTCAAGAGAAGCACATACTCTTACTTGCAGAGGCATCTCTCCAGTCCTCTCTGTTACTTTCTATTTCTATAAGTGGTCGTGACTATTTAGAAAGAGACCCTGTGGATTGCTGCAGATGGTGTGTGCAGGATAGCCCTACTAGATGGTATGGCTGTCTAGTACATGAGCTCAGATGAATTTCCTATTTCATCCATCATTTCTAATTCCCAGGGCATAAATTCTTCCCTCCTTTGTAGAGTTTATATATTTTGACCTCTTGAAATTGTACACTGTTACATGCAGTTAAAATTCCACAGCCTCTGTTTGTCAAATTCACTCTCACCGAAAACAAGAAGAAGCAATGTTCTGGACTCCAGCAGTTCACCTACCTGGTCTGGTCTTTTCCTTCAGGGTGCGAATGCTCTGGTCACATATGCCCTCATTAGTGGAGCTGATGACAGCTTCCGAATTGACCCTGAATCTGGAGACCTGATAGCTACAAAGAGGCTGGACAGGGAGCACAGGTCCAAGTACTCATTGCTGGTTCGTGCGGACGATGGCCTCCAGTCCTCAGACATGAGGATAAACATCACCATCAGTGACGTGAATGACCACACACCCAGATTCTCCAGGCCTGTGTACTCTTTCGACATCCCAGAAGACACAACCCCTGGTAGGTAACCTCTAATAGTAATGATGATCTCCTCTGGTTGTTTTAAGTGGCAAGCAGCATTTACCACAGGTTTACCTCCAGTTATAAAAATATATATATATTGCATTTTGTGATCTTTTACATGACATCTTTTATGCATTGCCAAGAAAATTACTAATGTGAGAGCAGATGAGGAGAGGTGAGCATGTGGTTAATAACTGCAGGCATGTCTGTTTTTGAACGTCCCTGTGCCCCAAGTCATCAGCTCTCATGACAGCCAGCTCTGTTCTTTTCTACTTGAAAACTGTGTGAAACCTGGGCTACATGTGCAGCTGGAGCCATGT
Organism: Apodemus agrarius; assembly: GCA_964023405.1. NCBI lineage: Eukaryota > Metazoa > Chordata > Mammalia > Rodentia > Muridae > Apodemus > Apodemus agrarius. The sequence goes on along the minus strand of OZ030007.1, from coordinate 129,205,524 downwards.
GTACCCTTTGGTCGGTGACTTAATCCCTGGGAATTCTGGGGGTTCTGGTTGGTTGATATTGTTGTTCTTCTTATGAGGTTGCAAACCCCTTCAGCTCCTTCAGTCCTTTCTCTAGCTCCTCCATTGGGGATGCCGACTCAGTCCAATGGTTGACTGTGAGAATCTGCCCCTGTATTGTAAGGCTCTGGCAGGGCCTCTCAGAAGATAGCCATATCAGGCTCCTGTCAGCAAGCATTTGGGATAGGGGATTTCTGGGAGGAGGGGAAACTGGAAAAGGGGGAGTAATATTTGAAATGTAAATAAACAAAGTATCCAATAGAAACATCATCATCATCATCATCATCATCATCATCATAATAATAATAATATTAAATGTGTGAAAGCAAGAAAAGTGTGTGAAAAGCTATAGTTAGTGACTCAAGTCTTCAGTGTGACCAGGCTGCACAGCTCTTTCCTGTAGGCATCTGTTCTTCATTCTGTAAAATGGAAATAATAATTGTTAGAATTGGCCAACTATTTATTTATTTATTTGTTTATTTATTTGTTTGTTTATTGAGACAGATTTCTCTGTGTGTCCCTGGCTATCCTGGAGCTCACTCTGTAGACCAGGCTGGCCTCAAACTTAGAAATCCACCTGCCTCTGTCTCCCAAGTGCTGGTATTAAAGGCACTTAACGTTGTGTCAACACAATCACTTACTTATAAGATAAATGTGAAGTTGGGGGTGGTGGGCTACACCTGTGGTACTAGCATTCAGGAAGAGGGCTGGGAATTAGAGGCTAGCCTCAGTCACTTTGTATTGATGTCTGCAGAATGCCACAGTGCAGCAAGATATGGTGGAACATGTCATTAATTACAGGACTTAGGCAGAGGCAGAGGCAGAGGCAGAGGCAGAGGCAGAGGCAGAGGCAGAGGCAGAGGCAGAGGCAGAGTTATCTCTGTGTTGAAGGTAAGCCTGGTCCACAGAATGAGTTTTTTAGGATAGCCTGAGATATACAGAAAATTGGGTAGAAGTGACTTCTGAATAACTCCTCCCTGTGATAGTTTCCTCTTCACTTTCTGAGATGAGCTTCTCAGTCCTTAATTTCTCAGCACACTCATCCCCTGTATTAATTACATAAATGACCACTGGCACCAATAGCTTCCTGCTCTAGAATACACATCTATAATATTGCTTGGAATCCCAGTTCCCTACACTAGTTATTGGCTTCAATGGTTTTATATTGATTTATTGATAAATTTTATCACTTGGTAGCACTGGGTGAAACAGTATCAGAAGTAAAATTACCTCTCCATTAACCCTTGCAGTATAGCCTGAGCTTCATGGAGTGTCTGATGTGGTCCCTGATTGTGGGTGTATGTCCTGAGTGTGGGGATGGGGGTGACAGTCTAGAAGTCAGCAGAATAGTGTGCTCTCTGCTTTACAGTGACCTTCTTCTTAAAATATTTGACTGTGAAAACACATTCTTGGCCTCAGTCTATACACATAGAGATATTCACTACCCCTTCAATACTCCTTGTTGCATTAATTTAGACTTGGGTTGTCATTCCTGCAGGTTCCCTGGTAGCAGCTATTTTAGCAACAGACGATGACTCTGGTGTGAACGGGGAGATCAGCTACATGGTGGAGGAAGACGACGGGGATGGCGTGTTCTTCCTGAATCCAGTTACTGGTGTCTTCAACCTGACCCGAGCCCTGGACTATGAAATGCAGCAGTATTACATCCTCACAGTCCGCGCTGAGGATGGCGGGGGCCAGTTTACCACCATCCGAGCTTACTTCAACATTCTTGATGTCAATGACAATCCTCCTGTCTTCAGCATGAGCTCCTATAGCACATCCTTAATGGAAAATCTGCCTCTTGGATCCACCGTCCTTGTGTTTAATGTCACGGATGCAGATGATGGTATGTTGTTTCTGTCATGCACTTACATACTCCATTAATGATCAGTGCATATTTTACATGCATTCAATACTGATATTATATGATTAACTACAGTGTTCATATTTGTTTATAAGTGGTATTCTATCAAGGTGGAAATTTGAATTTTGACTTCACTGTAGAGGATTTTATAAAAATCAAGCATCTTGTCATATAATTTTTTAACTATACACATAATATGTTTAGATACTTAAAGAATTTCCCCTTTAATTTTTGCCCTAAATATTTTAGCAACATTTTGGTTCAGTAATTTAGTGGTCAGAATAAAGATTCATTCTGAGATTATGTTAGATAAAATTATTATATGTGTGTGTATATGTGTGTGTATAAATATATTACTCAAACTTTTAAATTTAATTGTATCTTTTAAATGTTTTAAACTTTTAAATTTTATCGTATTTATTCATTTACTTGGTGTGTGCATGGGTGTGTGGATGCATATGCTGTGGTGTGTGTGTGTGTGTGTGTGTGGAGGTCAGAGGACAACTTGCAAATGTTGAGTCTCTCCGTCCACAATGTGGGTCCTGGGGAAGAGCAGCGGACTTCACTGTAAACCCATTAACCTCATCAGCCATCTTACCAGCTCATATGTAACTTAAACTTTGAAAAAATAAAATTTTGAAGACAAAAGAGAAAAAAAGTCTTAAAGAAAAATACTTTATAGTGAATAACGAAATTATACATTATCAGATGAAAATAATATTTTCATAATAATATATTGGCAACGATATTATTATTGGAATAACATTCTGGCAAGAACCCATTGCCTGGAAAGGCTGGGATCTGTTTAGCCTACAGTATATATAATAAAGTTGTGGGATTTTTAAAAGATTTATTTTATTTTAATTTCTGTGCATGTGTGTGTGTATTGCTGTATGTGATTGCATGTTTGGAGGACACAGCTTAGGTGCTGCTGTCATTGTGTAGGCTTGGCCACCATGTTTAATGAAGCAGAGTCTCTCACTGGCCGGAAATTTGTCAGGTATGCTTGTCAGCCTGGTCAGGATATCCAGATTCCACCTGTCTCCGGGCCCCCAGCATGGGAATTGCAAATGTGTGCCGCCATGCCTAGCATTTTTATATTAGTTCTGGGGAATCAAACCCTGGAGCCTATGTTGCAGTCCTGGGGCCAACTTTCTGTGCTAAACATGTTTCTGCCTGGTATGTACATGGGTTATGATCTGTTGAAGGCTAGTGTATCCTCTGGAGTAAGTTTCATTTACCTTCAGAGCACTAAATATAAAACGATTAAAAGGAATACACTTAATGTTTCAAAACTTGCTGGAATGATCCCTGCCCAAGCAGTCACAGAGATACAGTAACTGTAAGTACTAAATCTTTTTTTAAAAAGGGTGTTTCCCTTTAATTGTGCTGGTTAAAATTGTAAAAGTTTCAAGCTACATTTAGCCATTGTTTAGCCTGAATGTTTTTATCAGTGTCATTTCCTGCACCTTGGCTTAAAATAGAGGACACAGTTCCTATTCCTTCTGGATTTGGAGGATAATGATAAGAGTGACCTTGTTTGTAAGAACACCAACACAATTACAGCAAACGCTTCCCGTGTGTCTAGGAGCAATGAATGCTAGTGAGACACTGGTATTTAACAGATTCTAATGCTCCAGGTGACCACAAGGCACAGTCTATGTCTCTAAAGATTTGTGCATCAAAGTTGGCACAAGAAATTTTAGAGCAGTCCATCAGTGCCTGACTTTGTCTTCTGAGTGTGATTTCTTGGTATCACGTGGGGAAAGGATATAAATATAAGACAAATCTCATATTATTGCTAAGGCATAAGTCATAGCTTTATTGACTTAAATGTGTCTATGAATATTTCTGGAATGTATTGCATGGAACAAAATTTATAGCTTAAGATTATTGCGGCAATATGTCGGATGACTCTTCTCTTAACTGTCTTGGAAACCATGCATGCTTGAGGCATGATGGTCATAAAAGGATGTTCAGATAGTGACACAACTGTCACTTTTTCTGAATGAGTGTGCTCATTGATGCCTGGTGCATGGTATAGGCTGAGTGAGGTCCCAACCTCATAGTCCAGTTCCCTCATGACCCTGTTGAAAGCGCTCTGTGAAGATGAGTGGTAGAAGCCGGTACTATGTAACTTTGTCATGTCACAGGCAAGCAAATACTAGCCTTTAACATACCTTAGGCAACATTTATAAATTGCGACGAAATGCACACATTTATAATGCAGCCAAGCTTATAGTTTCAAAATGTATTTCACTACTTTTATGTATTTATATAATGCTCTACAGTTCTTGGGAATAAAGTATATAACAAATGCCAATATTATATAATCACAATCAAACATGCACACACCCTCATTCACATCTGTACACGCACACCTCTCCCCTCAACCACACACACACACACACACACACACCTTTGTGCATCTGCACAACTCTTCTTGCAATCAAGCTACCACGAAAAATCATGGAACCACATGGCTTCCAACAAGTTGAACTTGAACGGTTGGAAAAAACAACCCAGATTCAGTGCAGTTTTCCACTGGACTGTAAAAGCCCACCAAATAAATATTTTAACATTTTACTTAAAATTAAGAAATAGTATGTGTTTCCTGTTTTTCTGCTCTGACATTTGCTGCAAGGAACAGGAGGGGAAATGGATAGATCTTTCTAATTTTCCAAATGGTGCCATTGTTGAAAGGGTTCTGAGTCCTTCTCGGGTGCATTTTCTAGGTATAGATTTCAAGGCCAAGGTTGCTTTATTAATTAGACTCTTTGGAGGGAAACACCCCATTTAAAGTGCAACTCTGTAGCACTGTTGATTCTAGTTCTGAGATAAGACCTATTTCTTGACTTAAAACATTCCATGAAATAACAGAGACACTTTTTTTTTATTTCAAAGATCACAGTTATCTCTTGTTTGTTTTAAGTGGCATTGCCTAATTTATTTGTGAGTATAAATTAAGTATAAAACCTTAATGAGAAAGGTTTATATTTTAGTTCTCCAGCCCCTTTCCCTTCATAAAAGGCCATGAGCTTTGAGACCTTGTGTCTTTCTCCCCCCAGTTTAACATTTACCACGAGGGCTGCGAGGATGTGTCGATCCACGAGAGCAGGCTGGACTGGCTCCCAGTTCGGCTGATTTGTGTGGATCCACTGAGGTCATATAGACTGTTATTACTGTTTCTAATTTTCATTGATCTTGGCTGGGAACCATTTTGTATGTCCATACAGAACCATGTTTTTCATGGACAGTCTTTGACTCCTATGTGTTGGTAGTGGCTGTGGATCTCAATAAGAACAAGAATTTCACATTTGATTCTGGCTTTAGGAGACTCAGAAAATGTACTTATTAAAATACACTTTATGTAAAAAGCATTCCTGATATATTCAACTAAATTTTTATAATAAAGTAGGTGGAGCTTTTTACAAGCCTGGGCAGGAGTAAGCATGCCGCTGACACTGCCCCGTCTGGAGCACTGATTCTTGCAGGTGGACTGGTGTGTGTTCCCTGAGTTTTAGTTGTTCACGGTTTCCCTGATGTTCAAGACCCAAAGCTTGTAAAATCTGCTTTATTCATCCCAGAGTTAAGTGTTCCAATGAGTGACCACCAGGCACAGTCTATGTCTCTAAAGATTTGTGCATCAAAGTTGGCACAGGAAATTTTCAATCAGTACAGCAGTGCCTGACTCTGCCTTCTGAGTGTGATTTCTTAATATCATCATCAGCATATCCGGAAAAGATGAGTGTGTGTGTGTGTGTGTGTGTGTGTGTGTGTGTGTGTGTAAGAGAGAGAGAGAGAGAGAGAGAGAGAGAGAGAGAGAGAGAGAGAGAGAGAGAGAGAGAGAGAGATTCCAGTCAATAGGTCAATAGGGACAGACTACACTGGAGAAGGAAATTCTATTACTGCAGTAATTTGCCTCAAAGGGAACTAAAGAATCAAAATCAGTAAAAAGCAAACATGCCCTCAGGTGTTTTCAAACCCCAGAGGAGTATCTTTCACACGAAAATGTTAGGAAACTGTCCTAGGAGATTCTCAGCAAAGAGCAGATATTGCTTCTGGTAGGTAGGACTCAGAAAGCTCAATAGTTACTGACAATGAGATGGGGGAACAGACCCGAAATGGGAGCTAGTTCAGACACTCTGTTCCGAGGCAGGAAATCTGCCCTCCTGACTGTTTTTGTTGATTGCCTAGAAACTCCCTTTCAATGAAGTTTTAAAACATATTGGCAAATACCTTTTCCTTGCCAGCTTCACTATAGTCTTTTCTGCAACTTTAAAAAATAAGGTGATAATTCGTTTTAATCGAATGATGATATACTTTGTAGGGACAAGAATATTATCTAAACACGAGTCACTGACATGACCCTTCTGCCTGCACCCTACCATGTGTAGCTTTATTGCTCACCGCTCCTTTAAGGACTATTTTTTTCAAATGTTTGAATGTGCATAAAGCCTGCGAGGAGCTGTTTCCTTAAAGTACATCGCTGGCCAGATGCACAATAGGAATTAAAAGTATTTATTGGTTCTGACAAGAAATGTAAAAGGAGACCTTAAGCATCCATGACTAATGTCCTACATCAGAACATTTTATTACCCTTCTCTGAAAACTGGTGTCGGCCTCAATAAATTACCGAAGTTATAAATGTTCAGCTAATAATATAGAGAGTGGCATTCGCAGTGTTGGGCCCCAGGGAGTTACGTGACAGAAACAAAGAAAAGTTTAGAAAAATAACTGCTTTCTGGAGCCCTTTCCTCCTCTCCACTTTGGCAATTTAACATCTCAACGTTGCAGTAAATAACACGCCCTGTGTGGACCATTCGTACACCAGATTGTAAATGCCTCTCAGATCAAAAGCCCAAAGCAGGCAAAGAGTCATGTGCACAGTACTTCCAAGTGTGGATAGCTATAAGTAAATCACCCACAATCACTTCGAATGAATCACGTGCAGTCACTCAGAAAATCACTCAAGTGGGTAAGGTGTCGGAAATGCTCCACCACTCCACAGGACCTTCTTGTGGCTAGGATTACCACCTCACCTGTTCGACAAACTTAAATTTTTCCTCTTTCACTTTTAGGTGTCAACTCTCAGCTGTCCTACAGCATCGCTTCAGGTGACAGCCTTGGGCAGTTTGCAGTGGATAAGTACGGAGTCCTCAAAGTCCTCAAAGCTTTGGACCGGGAAAGCCAGTCCTTCTACAACCTGGTCATTCAGGTCCATGACTTGCCCCAGCCTCCTGCCTCCAGGTTCACGAGCACAGCCCAAGTCTCCATCATCTTGTTAGATGTCAATGATAACCCACCTATGTTTATCTCACCTAAGCTGACGTACATTCCGGAAAACACACCCATTGATACCATTGTCTTCAAAGCTCAAGCAACAGACCCAGACAGTGGCCCCAACAGTTATATTGAGTACACCCTCCTGAACCCTTCGGGAAACAAGTTCAGCATTGGGACCATCGATGGTGAGGTGCATCTCACTGGAGAGCTGGACAGAGAGGAAGTTTCCAATTACAGCCTGACAGTGGTGGCCACAGACAAAGGGCAACCACCTCTGTCGTCCTCTACTGAGGTTGTGGTTATGGTCCTTGACATCAATGATAACAACCCGGTTTTTGCCCAGGCTATGTACCGAGTGCAGATTAAGGAGAACACACTCACTGGAACAGATATAATCCAAGTGTCTGCAGCAGACAATGATGAAGGCACTAATGGGCAGGTTCGCTATGGCATCGTGGGTGGAAACACACATCAGGTGTTCAGGATCGACTCAGTGACAGGGACCATCACAGTGGCTAAGTCTTTGGACAGAGAGACGACCCCTGCTTACACGTTAACTGTCCAGGCCATGGATCGGGGCAGCAGCCCCAGAACAGATTCCTGCACGGTCGCCATCACTTTACTTGACATGAACGATTTTGTCCCTGTATTCGAGCTGTCTCCGTATACTGTGAATGTTCCTGAAAATTTAGGGACCCTGCCCAGAACCATTCTTCAGGTCAGTATTCTTAAACACAGCAGGGTGTATGGTCCCGTTAAGACCTCAGACCAAAAAGTTTCCTTTATGAATGGTGTTCAGGATCTCCTCAGTTCTCTCACTGTGGGGGTGGTGTGGGGGAGATGTAGATATAGAAAGCCTTGAAAATCAAAACTTACAAGCATCATGCCTGAGCCTTATGTCCTTAGCATATACTCATTTTATATACATTTGTTCACTTGAATATTTTTAAATTGTGTTTTAGTATGAGAATAGTCTCCACATGCAAGGTGATGTCAAAATTTGGAAGAGTTCATTTAAAATACTGTTCTACCTCCCATCTTTACAAAAAAGAAAAAGAAAACCTGGTGTACATTTTTGGGAAGCCTTCCACAAATCCTATGCATTGGTTTATGCATAGATTTCTGCAAATATGTCTCCACAGAACATGCTATTACTTACTACTTTAATTGAAACATCCTTAGACTTATTTTTTTATGTGTATGAATGTTTAGCCCACATGTGTGTATGTACATGTTGCATGTGTGCACTGTGTGTGCCTGGTGCTCAGGAGGCCAGAAAATTGCCATCTGATCCCCTAGAACAGGAGTTGGAAAGGTTTTGAGAACCACATAGGTGCTGGGGACTGAACCTGGTCCTTGGCAAGAGCAGTCAGTGCTCTTATCCTCTGAACTGTCTCCCAGGCCCTCTATTTAAAAAACTTGAAGCTACACCCTTGCAGCACTGTCTCCACCCCTTTCCCTTGTTATCTCTCAGTTGGCCCACATGCTTCACATGTGAGGTGACGCATCTTAGGCGCATGGCTACTCTCCCCTCTAGGTGGTGGCAAGAGACGACGATCAAGGGCCGAATAGCCAGCTCTCCTATGTTTTGCTCGGTGGAAATGAAGACAATGCCTTTGCCCTCACCGCCAGTGGCGAGCTTCGGGTGACCCAGAGTCTGGACCGGGAAGCAAGAGATCACTTCATCCTGGTTGTCACAGCTGCTGATGCAGGTGTGTCTTTACCGCTTTGCTCCGCTGTGAGTCAGACCCTCAGTAGAAAATGAATATAGTTTGATTTGTTACCGAATCACACATTTATTGAAATTTACTAGTGCTTAGAATAGTGCCTGATTTACATTGAGAATAGGAAATGAGATTTCAGTGGTAAATGGCGAGAGTCTTCCCCACTGAGGTATAGCTTCTGCCTAGGAAACTTTCCTGGTCCTGGTAGCTACCTGAGCATCTATAAGTGTGATCTTTTATTCCTAACACACCAAGTAAGAACTATTTTTTAGTGCAAAAGATCTTTATATTAATATGGCATGCCTTGTGGAGAAAAGTAATATTCCTTCTGTTTTGGGTGTGTATGAATTACCTTGTTACATTATATGCATGATTTAAAATCCCAAGGAAGAGGAACAGAATGCAGTGCACCAAACACATCCAACTTAATCCAAATTAATTTGAGACCAGCTCATTATGTCTACATCAGTATTTCTCACAGCCCCCCTCCCCCCAGGCTCTAGGTGTAAGCATGCTTCCAGGAAACCAATGGAAATTGGCTTTACAAACCAGTCAAGGTGCCCGGTGAGGTTGAATTCAGGAGAAACTGGAAGAGAGTTGGATTTTAGACCCAAGGTTTTATTGCTAAAGTATTCCAGCCTCAGCTGTCATCTCTCATTAGAGCTGGGAGCATGTGGTCAACCCCAGACACTCACAAACACAAATATGGTTTGTGGAAAGGAAGTGGTACAATCAGAAACTTGGTAGGGGAACCAAGCCTCTCAGGGTATCTGTCTCCTTAAAACTTGCAGCACCAGGAGGGGGTCCCGGTGGTGGTGGGTATTTTGGGTTCTGGAAGGTGAGAAGGATTTAGAGGTGCAATTTAGGGTGGTCTGTGATGGGCAGGGCACAACACACAGAGGGTCCTGGCAGGGAACTCTGACTTTGGAGCATTCCAAGTCAGGAGGCATGGCAGAAAAGACCTTCCCACTTCAGCTAGATCACCTTTCCCTCCAAGGATTCCTACGGATTAATGACCTCAGTGGGCTGGCCAGCAAGTGAGGTGATGTTGGGTAGGTAAAGGGATGTTGTTATTGTTTTTATAGCTACCCATGTTAATGATTACAAAGCTATGTAGGCTACCAGTAGAGAGTATGGCCCATAACTCGAGAGATCTGCTTGCCTGGTGGCCTTTGGAAGATTTTTAAGACAGCAATGGAATGCAATGATCTGATTTATGATATTAAAGGTCATGATGGTTATTCCTGGTTGTCAATTTCCCTACCTGGGATTAAAGGAGTGTAATACCTTTCCTGGGTCTAAGCTTTTCATGATTTGGATCAAAAGTGTGTGTCATCCCATGTTAAGATTCAGGTCGGAAGCCTGTGTCTTCCCGTCTCACACCTCACAGGTGTGCCCTCCATTTCTAGATTGCAGTTCATTCTAGATGTAGTCACGTTGGCAACCAGGACTAGCCATCACAACTTTTAAGATCATAAATTGGATCATTGTATCCCATTGCTGCCTTAAGAATCCTCCAGTGGTTGCCCTTGGCCACATGACAAGCTACTCAGGCACTTCTGGTGTGCTTGGCCTCCTCAAACACTTGCTAGCCCCTTACCATGAGCAATCACGGCACAGGGACTCCACCTTCCACTCTGTCTCCTTCCTGACCGCTCTGTCTGTGTCATAATATTATAGTCTTGGTAGAGTCTCACTTAGCCTAGACTGGTTGGAACATGCTATGTTCTCAAGAATATCTTGAAATTCTATTCCTAGTTATGGGATTATAGACTTGTACCACAAGGCTTAGTTTATAAGGTGCTCGGGACTGAACCCAGGGCTTAATGCATTCTAAGCAATCATTTTGCACTTAGCTATAGAATCAAATAAATTATTTTGCACTTAGTACAAAATCTGGGGAGGTGATGAGGGGTCTTGGAGGAGCTTGGGGAGAGAGGTAAATAACAAAATATGTTGTATAAAATTATCAATTGTTTAATAAAATATTATTTTAAAGCCCAAAACCAAAAATTTCAGGGCAGATTATCAAGAATTAGTTTAGACATGTTTTATTTGAGATATAATGCGGAATACTTTTATTTTACAAACCATTATTTCTCAAGAAAGGCATTCAGGCAGGCACACCAATTAGGGAATGATGAAGTCTGTAGATATTACCTCTGTGTGCCCCTGGGTGTTTGTGAGAAGAAATCAAAGCATATCATTTGCTCTCAGAATTGCTAGTTGTGTAATAATTCCCGAAGCTGATGACTACAAAATGGAAGTCCAACAACATCCCGCCCACTGCTGAGGATTAGAGTCAAGCTCCTCACTTGAGGTGTTTAGCTGCTAATGCCTCCATGAGTGGGCACCATGAGGGTGAGTTCTTCACTGAGCCTCCTTCTTTCCACCTATTGGCTTTGCCCACCATATTCCCTTTTACATAGCATTTATGAGTTTGTTCTTTGGGTATTGACAGTTTTGTTAAAAACACCTATTTAGGAATTAAGACAAATATTTATGATCCTACTTCCTTAAAGTAGCTCTTACAGGAGGCTATTTGTAAATTACAGTTTTGCATTTACTAGCCTCATCATATCAGGAAATGTACATTCATATTACTTGGTAATATGTTAACATTACATGACATATACAATGTACATTACACACATATGTAGACAGGTTGTGGCTCCGCATTTAATAAGGGGATGAGGTTAATCGTAGCATAAATAAAATGCTCCATCTCTTATCTATTTGTCACTTTAGCCAGAAAGTTCTAGAATAACTGTGAACCTGGATTATTAACAGGTATATGGGGGGGGAGTTTAGGTATCAGCTTTTCTAATGAAAGGCATTTATCATATGGCTGAAAAATCAAAATGGCTCTGTTTTGAGGCAGTGTGGGCCTTGAATATTTAATGGAGGAAAACATGTGTTTGCAAAACTTAACCTGAAAAACTAAAAGAACCAAGAACACCCACCATCTTTCTGGTGAGGAGATGATAGTATTTTGAATTAATACTGTCTACCCCATTGCTTAGTTGGGGAAGATAATTCCTCACAAATGGATCTGTGATAAAGAAGAGGCTAGAGAGGTAGACAGGACCTTACACATCTTAAGGGAGTTTTATTGACTATTTCAGAAAGGTTGTATTTTGTTGATATAATTATGCCTGAGAAGAAATGTCCTTGTGTGTTATGGTGAAGATTTTTAATAATAAAAATTACATCTATGAGCCAATGCGGATACAGTGGTAGACTTTCCTTTAGTTATCGGAAATCAATTTCATGGAGCCTCCTTGTACATTTGGGTCTAAGATAACTCTGTTTAATGTCTAGATGATGGATTATTTTATTTCTAAAATCGTTTTCATGTAAGCCAGGAATTTAATAATTCATATTTTACTGGTTTTAATAAGTTAAAGTGTTAATTTCAAAATTATTGTTTCATTTCTTTTCATTTCTATGGAGGCTTTGCCTCATAGCTTTTAGTAACATGAATATTTAATTTTTTGCTGTATATAATCTACTTTAAGACTAAAATGCTTTACCACAGAGGATTTTATTCTCTCCAGATTAAAAACTGATAAAATTTAACTTCAAACAGGGCTAAATCAGACCTAGGATTTCCATCACATTTGGTAAGAATAAACCACAATAAAGCAACCTGTTCTGATGCTCCTTGTGAGCTTTGAAGCTTAGGAGACAAGAACACTAACAGCAGTGAGGAAAGAAAGACCTTTCCCAAGCTACAGAACTTCCCACAGCTTCACAGGTAAACACCACTCAGCAGACCCAGGCTTGATTCCTGGTTTCTGCTGGTCTGGCATTTGGTGTTTCCACTGAGTGGCACAGCAGGTGGAGTTCAGTATTTGGAGACAGCTCTACCTAGTGTTTCACGGTTTCAGTGTCTAGATGTCTGTTTCTGCTCTCAAAACAGCACTTCCTCACACTGAGCTTTTTGTCTGAATAAAAGCTTTAGCTGATGTTTAATTGTTAAAATTTTAAACATCCCTGTAAACTGCCCTTGCAATAAGATTTAAGCCACTTTGACTGCACATGCCACATGTAGCTGTTGCTTTATTAAAGAAAACCATCTCTTCCTGTTCTCCTTATCTCTGTAGAGTAGAGCTTATCCTGACATTTTTGAAATATGAACACATATCAAGTGACATTCATCTATGTATATTTGGTTTATAAACACAC